>JAODKM010000095.1:576164-597066 GCA_026780845.1 Petrocephalus sullivani | reverse complement strand
CCTGTTCCACCCAAACCCAAAGGTACTTTATCCGTGGGTAAGTCTTGGAAACCGTCGTCCCCTGATCTTCATTTGCCTGTTTGTCTGCTTGTCTCGTCTCGGCTTATGCACTGCCAGCTCTGACCCCTGACCACCCCACCTCCCCCATGACCACTCACAGCGAGCGTGTCCCTCCCCCAGGTCCTTCTGGTGTTGGGGTCAATGAGCTCAGACGAAGGCTGATCGAAACCCGGCCCAAGACCTTCCGAGGACCAGTGCCACGTATGTGTAAAGCCTCCTGCCGTTTGACCACTGATCCTTAATGTGTCACTGAGCGGTACATCGCTGGCTCTTAAATTTCCCCGTCCGGCCCTGGAACAAGGCATATGACCTGAGCTGCTCCAGTAAACCATCCAGCTGTGTAAATGGTTAAACCTGCTTTGTGTAGAAACCATTAGTGGCCCAATGTACCATCTACCATGCGTTTGACGCGACGAGTCACACGTGGAGACCCTCGCCTGAGACCCTCTGTGCTGACCGGCCATGGCTTGTTCTCTTATCCCTACCAGACACAACGAGGCCGCCTAAAAGCTACGAGGAGCCTGGGCAGGAGTATCACTTCGTCAGCAGAAGCCTGTTTGAGAACATGGTGGAGAGCCAGAGGTCACCTGCCCGGCTTCTTCCACTGCCTCCCCTCTCCGCTATATCCGGCTGAGGTCTTTCCCGAGCTTCACCCTCTCCTCTTTCCTTCTCGGTTGGGATTAGATTCCTGGAATTTGGGAACCACAAAGGCCACCTCTACGGCACCAGCTTTGACGCTATTGCAGATGTTCTGGACGGGGGGATGGTTTGTGTTGTTGACATTGAGCCACAGGTGAGCGGCTTGGGGGTCTGCTGGGGCTGTAACAGGGACATGCTGTAACGGGGCCATGCTGTAACAGGGCCACGCTGTAACGGCGCTACGCTGTAACGGGGCCACGCTGTAACGGCGCTACAGTGTAACGGGGCCATGCTGTAACAGGGCCATGCTGTAACGGGGCCATGCTGTAACGGGGCCACGCTGTAACGGCGCTACAGTGTAACGGCGCTACAGTGTAGCGGGGCCAAGCTGTAACAGGGCCACGCTGTAACAGGGCCAAGCTGTAACAGGGCCATGCTGTAACAGGGCCAAGCTGTAACAGGGCCATGCTGTAACAGGGCCAAGCTGTAACAGGGCCACGCTGTAACAGGGCCACGCTGTAACAGGGCCATGCTGTAACAGGGCCACAGCCTAAAGAGGCCAAGCTGTAACAGGGACACGCTGTAACGGGGCCACGCTGTAGCGGGGCCACGCTGTAACGGGGCCACGATGTAACGGGGCCACGCTGTAACGGGGCCACGCTGTAGCGGGGCCAAGCTGTAACGGGGCCACGCTGTAACGGGGCCAAGCTGTAACGGGGCCAAGCTGTAACGGGGCCATGCTGTAACGGGGCCATGCTGTAACAGGGCCAAGCTGTAACGGCGCTACGCTGTAACAGGGCCATGCTGTAACAGGGCCATGCTGTAACAGGGCCAAGCTGTAACGGCACTACGCTGTAACAGGGCCATGCTGTAACAGGGCCACGCTGTAACAGGGCCACGCTGTAACAGGGCCATGCTGTAACGGCGCTACGCTGTAACAGGGCCAAGCTGTAACGGCGCTACGCTGTAACGGCGCTACGCTGTTAGGGCACTACAGCATAACGGGGCCATACTATAACAGGGCCACAGCCTAAGGAGGCCACGCTGTAGCGGGGCCACGCTGTAACGGCGCTACGCTGTAGGGGTACTACAGCATAACGGGGACATACTATAACAGGGCCACAGCCTAAGGAGGCCACGCTGTAACAGGGCCATGCTGTAACAGGGCCAAGCTGTAACAGGGACACGCTGTAACGGCGCTACGCTGTAGGGGTACTACAGCATAACGGGGCCATACTATAACAGGGCCACAGCAAAAGGAGGCCATGATGTAATGGCGCTACGCTGTAACTGGGCCATGGAGTAACGGGCGACAGTCTAAGGGGGCCATGCTGTAACGGGGCCACACCGCAACGAGGCCATGATGTATCAGGACTGCAGCATAACAGGACCATGGCCTAAGGGGCCACGCTGTAACAGGGGCATGCCGTAACAGGACCACGCTGTAATAAGGGCCACGCCATTTTGGGGCCATGACCTAAGGGCCATTATGCTGTAACAGGGCCACGCTGCACCAGGGCTGCTGCCTAAGGGGCCATGCCATAGCTGGGCCGCACCATAAAGGGCGCCGTGGTTTTTAATAACCAGCTTGTTTTATGGTTTAATAACCATCAGGCAATCCAGCTGGTGAAGACGCGGGAGCTGTGGGGCTACGTCGTGTTCGTCAAGCCGCCCAGCGGCGCCTCCCTCAGGCAGACCAGGAGGAACGCACGGGTGCTCACCAGTTACTACGTCAACCGCCCATTCAAGGTCAGCCACGTGACTGGTCAGTCAGCAAAATCATTTTTAATGATTAATGCCAATAAAGCTGGAGACGCTTCCAGGAGCATCTTCTCATCTGACAAGGTTTTACTCAACTCAGTTACGGTGTGGAATATTTTTTATAATGCCCTTCCATTACTTATGGTTTGGGGTCCCCGACATTTTGCGAGGAATCCCCGCCCTGAGTGCGGCTGGAGCACTTCTAGATCTTCACTGGTGTTGTCGTTTGGTGCTCCAGGATGAGGATTTCCAGGAGATGCTGGAGACGGGCAGGAAGATGGAGGCTCAGTACCGCCATCTGTTCGACTACGTGCTGGTTAACGACAGACTGGCAGACGCCTGTGCCGAGCTGCTCTCGGCCGTGCAGAGGGCCCAGGACGAGCCCCAGTGGGTCCCCGCTCGCTGGGTGTCGCCCGCTGACCGGCCCTGAGGGAAACCATGGTGATACGGGGGGGCGGGGCTTCAGGGGACATGGACAGAGAGGATAAATTTGTGAGGATGAGTGGAGGGCAGCAGAGAAGCTGATGGAGAGGTAGGGTTAGGGAGTGTAGCTCTCAGGATGGATGATGTCACCTGGGCCGGGACCGGCGAGTGCACACGGAACGGGAAACTGATAACAGAGCAGGAATAAGAAATACAACATCCATCCATCCATCCATCCATCCATTATACCTGCATTTCCAATGCAGGGTCATGGGGGTCCAGAGTCTATCCCAGAAACTAAAAGTGAAGGTGATTAATCGTCAACTAGGGCACAAGACAAGAAATAACCCAGGAAGAGGCAGCATCCCGTCACATCTCCCGTCACAGCTCCCAAGCTCCCGTCACAGCTCCCAATCACAGCATCCCGTCACAGCTCCCAAGTTCCCGTCACAGCATCCCGTCACAGCACCCAAGCTCCCGTCACAGCTCCCAATCACATCTCCCGTCACAGCTCCCAATCACAGCTCCCGTCACAGCTCCCAATCACATCTCCCGTCACAGCTCCCAATCACAGCTCCCGTCACAGCTCCCGTCACAGCTCCCGTCACATCTCCCAAGCTCCCGTCACAGCTCCCAATTACAGCTCCCATCACAGCTCACGTCACAGCTCCCGTCACAGCTCCCAATCACAGCTCCCGTCACATCTCCCGTCACAGCTCCCAAGCTCCTGTCACAGCTCCCAATTACAGCTCCCGTCACAGCTCCCGTCACAACACCCATCACAGCTCCCAATCACAGCTCCCGTCACATCTCCCAATCACAGCTCCCGTCACATCTCCCAATCACAGCTCCCGTCCCAGCTCCCACACATTCAGCCGTCACACACATTCTCAGGATGTGAAATGCATGACTAAATGGAAACAAATACACTAGTGTGGGATAGTAATGGACAATAAATCAAAGTGCATTTTAATAACAGTAATGCTGCAAAATAAAAATGCTCCCGGTTACCATGGCTACGTGGCTAGATGGATGGATCTTACGTTTATGAGATATTGTGTACTATTTCAAAGCTGAGCATTAATAAATGCAACCTTGTAATATTAAAGTAGTATACTGTCTTCAAAAACTCAAAACTATATTTCGATCCTACTATGTATTTCAGAGTTTTTTTTTCATTTTTGTCCAACCAACTGTTTATTCCACTCTCCGGGTGATTTTTAAATAATTCTGATTAATTTTGTTGGTTACAGTATTAAAGATTTAATTTGTTTTCGGGCATTATATTTAATACTGGGATGGAGACACAATATTTAATTTAAACAGTACCATACTAGCAAAATCGCTTAGCAAAACTCCTTATCCCCGAAAGGTGGTGTTTAAGGAAGCGAATAGGGGTGGGCGGATCGATTCAAATATAGATAGTATCGATACCAACGTTAATGGTATTGGTGTCGGATCGATACTAGCATGATGGGATCGATACTGTTCCGATTTCTCTCCTCTACACTCCCAAAAGTAGACACATCTGTGCGAACAAACACTGCTCCGTCTGCATCTTGCAGCTCACTTTGCTTCCCCTTCTCCCCCTCGCTCTGCTGTAGCAGCATCGCACACCACTAGGTCCCGAGCGAAAGCGCAGCGTGTCCTGTGCGGAGGGGCGTGGCGCGTCTGACCCGGAAGTAAAAAGCAGTCGTCGCCCCCCCCCCCTCCGGACTGTAAATAAAGGCATGCCTTGAGAGCCGGGCAGAGATTCATTCATATGTGTCGCCTTTTATTATTTTATCCTATTTTAAGGTAATGTCGTAATATTTATTAATCGTATTTTTCCGTTCGTATTCGGAAAGCAATCTCCGGCTCAGTATTATGGACAGTGAAAACACAAAGGTAACTCGCCAAGCGGGTCTGAAGGTCCTCGCCGATACTGTAACAGTCCTGAAATACTTTGTTTTATTAACGTTATATTCGCAATCGCATAATAAAGTGCAGTATTTTTAAAGATCAGCTGGTCACCGAAAACCGATACGAACTTTTGACTGGAATGTTCTGTATAGAAAATTGTCTTTTTTTGAAAATATTTGTAATCGACCTATTTAAATGTTTTTTTTTTGCCAATATTGTAGAAATGTACGGACAGGTAAATATCTCCGGCAGCACTGATTAGTATTTTTTAAAACTATTGAAATAAATGTATACAATAACAGCTAGGTGACCGAATCTCCATCAAAACGCGCAGAAATGGTGGATTTGGGCGATCAAAAGGAAAACTCCACTGCTTGAACACTGTACATAACTGTAACGTTCAGGTTTCACAAAGAGTGTTTGCAAATGCACGTATTACTTTAACCCTTAATTCCTACACAGGGGAAAAGGACGCGGCGCAGGGACGTCCCACAGATGCCATCAGTAAGTGTTGTATAATTTGTGCTAAGCAGGCGAAGAAGCGTCTTCCCAAACGTCATCAATTACTTCCTGCTTGTTTAGCAATCCCTACTTATTTTTCCAAAAGTCAGCCACACCTAAAAGCCTGTGTAACTCTTCATGCATATAAAAATCTGGAATTTCTCCCTGAAAATGGCGGTAATTAGACGCAGTCCGAGGTATTCGCCATATCAACATCAGTGTCAGTAATTAAAACAATGTGGGTCATACCAATAACTACAGAGGATGGGCTTTGGCTCCGTGTCACCACAAAATGCTCCTGTACTGGCTGGCTCTTCTGGTGGGGGCTCTCCCCTCGGACATGTCCTTAAACCTTCAGCGATATCTGTGTATATCCCTGGTAATCCCCTGCTTGGAGAGTGTATCTTGGTGAGGATTTAGCTCTGCATTAAGCAGGGCCACAACCCTCCCCAAATGGGGACAGCCTTATCCTGGGGGCCCTGTTCCCTGGCAGAAGTGAGGAGGCAGGTGGTGAGTAGTGTGGTCCATCTGCCGCTCCCGTGGTCCCCGGGGGGGCGACGTTTTTGATCCAGGGGAGTCTATGGAGAGGAGCAGCCTTTGACATCTGTCGTGCCCCTGGGCTCAGACAATTCCATCGTATGAAGTTTTAATTAAGTGAGATGAGATGGTATAGAGACAGTTTCTAACTCCCTGCTGGTGGACATCTTGTTGTGGAAGCTAATTAGCCATTAGTCGTAATACTGTGATTATTAATCATTACCGATAAATCAGTGAGACGGTAAGGATTATGATTCATTAGGTGTATTTCAGAATGAGGGCAAATGGTGTAGTGATTGTTTTATTTTGGCTTCTCTCTCGGGATAATGCTGATCAAATCTCCATCTCTCCGTAACGCATGTATCCAGCAGTGCGTTGTTTCATGGAAACAGCTTTTGGCTGAGGGGTTGCACTGGATCAGTGCTGTTTAATTCAAAGACTTGGAAAAATATCTGCCTGTTTTTTTCCCCATCTTTCAGTTCCTGCCTTTGTTGGTTATGTACAACAATAAGTTTCTCTGACATTTGGAATGAATTACTTCTCCTCATTACTCTGTATATACAACATTAGTGAATATGCTCCTCTTTGCCCTTTCAGCGCGAGCCACGTGCACTGCCCCCAATGCCAAGGTGAGTCTCAGATACGACATCAGCTCTCTGCAGGGATGCTGTGAACATAGGGTGTGGTGAACCGTGACATCAAGGCCTCTTCTGGATATGGGCCCTCTGAAGTGTGCCTGTAGCCTCCATCACGCTCTGTGAAAAGGGCAGGCAGGCTAGTCAGATAGCATCCTGCTGGCTGGAACTGCGTGATGAATCCCAAACAAAAAGGATAAAAGACTCTAATCCACTAAATATGCTTGAGATGTCTGCTGTTGCTTATCGGTTAAGCTTGGGAGTCCCTACCCTGTGCTGTCTTGTTGGGTGGGCCATTTAGCTAATGGTTGCACATCTGGACAAGAAAAATTCCAGCTTTACAACAGGAAATCATTTGAAGGGTAGTTTCACTGACACAGCTGTGACATTGATGGTATTTAGGAGGTCTGTTTGGTTCAGGCTGATTTAACATTTAATCCAATCATGCCAATGATCCTGACCCGGAGAGCTATCTCAAGTTTAAGTGGGGTGTGTCACTCCAGTGATGTCACCAGAGAGAGCCCGAATCAGAGAAGTGTTCCCACATGACCAACAATGAAATGGTTCATGGGAAATTGGGATCAGTGGAAAGACTGGGAGAACCTACTTTGATGATACGGTACCTTTGGACGTTAATAGAAATTATATAGAAGCATTTGGGGGATGCTGATACCCAATTTATCTGCACAACGTGTTCATAGCACAGCCCATTCATACAAAAAAAAATTTATAAATTAATTTCCACAGGAGCACAACAGTCAAGTCTTTCCTGAGTTAGGAAAGTGCATTTGCTGAAATTCTCTCCTGGCTTCTACCCACCGGCTCTTTCTTTGATGGCTTTCTTTGCTTTTTCTCCTCACTTTTCATGTCTGTGGACGCCAGAAGCGGAGACGCTGGAGGTGAGTTTGCTGAAGGAGCTCTCCATGGTGCCCATGGCCAGCAGCCGGTCACCTCGCCTCAGCAGACCATCAATGTCCTGCAGTACTTGTGTTGCACTTTACTACTGAGGCACTGTTCAGTATCTGGAAGGTCGCTGGTGTTCAGGCCACCTCTGTAGGCAGGCAGCTAATTTGATTACCCTCTGTCGACTGCAGGCGTTCCGTTACCTCTCGAGCTCCCTAGAAGCCCATCATCCTTGTCGTAGAACTTTGGATTTTATTGTGCCTTCAGACTTGCTGTTTTCTCTATTCCTTCAGACGAAATGCCGCTCAGCAGAACCCGCAGGAAGAAGCAGAAAAGGGAGGCCAATGAAGTAGGAGACTCAGAGGGTGGGTTATCAGCACAGGTTAGCAAAGTGAAATGGACCTTCATTTGGGCCTTATAATGCTTTGGTAGAACATTCATAAACAGCATGTAGGTATAACATCCTAACATAGCTTAGCATATGATTGTGTCGTTATAATGTCTAGTATCATATAATGTTTGTTGTTATTAATATTATTAGTGTATATTAAAGCTATTAAGGTATGTTAGGATGTTAAGGTATACTTACATGCTGCTTATGAATGTTCTATGAATGCATAATGAATGTACTATGATGGTGCAGGTAATGTAAAGCATTACCCAATGTGTATAGCTCATTAATAAAGGAGATTGTCATTCACTTACAGAATCATATATGATATTGTGTAGAGCAGCCCCACTGAACCTGTAGGTTTTTGCTTTGGAATAGATTTGTCCATGGTTATGATGTGTACCCTGCTGGTGCAGAAGCGGCGCTGGAGATGGACCGGGTGACCAATGGAAGGCAGTCTGAAAGCCAGGAGCCCCTCACTCCAGAACACCAAGAAGCTGCTCCACAGAAGAGGAGGAAGAAGAAGAAGATGCAAGCCATTGGTAACTGCACCTCCTTCGGCTCCTGGCCGACCCCCCGCTTTGCATTTCTGCTAAATCAATTCTGGACAGAAGATCTCCAGTCAATATGACACTGGAGTTTTGTCTTTATGTATGGGTTTATATACTTGTATGGTATCTGTTTTAAGGACTCCTAGACCAGTGTTTCTCAGCCTGGTCCTCGAGGACCTACAGACATTCCATGTTTTTGCTCAAAACATAGACTCTCTGTGGTTCCCCGAGTACCGGGTTGGGAAACACCGCCCTAGACTATAATTTAGTTCTGTTCACAGATGTGGATGAAGACAACCTGGCGAACGGGGACGGCGAAGGGCGTCACACAGATGGGGAGGGAGTGACCCGGAGGAGCAGGAAGAAGAAGTGAGTGCCTGGGGTCGAGCGGCCCGGCTCGCCAGCGAGCTCCTCCGAGCAGCCTGACGGATGGCCCACCCCTCTCCGCAGGAAGCCCAAAATGGCAGAGATGCAGTACATGGACGATCTTGATGTGGAAGATGACGACATTGTGACTGATGTCCAGACGCCAGTCCCCCAGATTTCTCTGTTTTCAGCCCCGACTGGTCACAGCCAGCCTGTTGGCAAAGTGTTTGTGGAGAGGAACCGTGAGTATGCGGCCCCGTGATACATCCTCGGCGATTCCTTGTATATCATCTTGTTGGATCACTGGTGAAATGCTGGCCAGCGCTAGTGACGGGCTTTTGCTGCTCCGGCTTCTTAGGGCGGTTCCAGGCCGCAGACCGCTTCGATCTGGGCCAATCCGTCGGCCAGGTGGAGGACTACATGGAGGTGAGACCCTTATGGAGCACCAGGGATGTGGCCATGAAGGTGCACGGTGGATTCAGGTGAAGTACAATGAGCAGACATTTTGGCCTGGGGTCTGTGTCGACTTTTACTCCGTTAGAGTGACTCTCTCAGAAGAGTCATTGGGTCTGTGTCTGGGTGTCCCAGCGTCCATCTGTTCCTCCTGCAGAGTGATCGGACTCTTCTCACATGGGTTCCTGGCGGGTTATGCGGTGTGGAACATCATCGTGGTGTACGTCCTGGCCGGTGACCAGCTCACGGCCTTGCCCAATCTGCTCCGGCAATACCACATGCTGGCCTATCCATCCCAGTCCCTCCTCTACTTCCTGCTGTCCGTCAGCATCGTCTCCGCCTTTGACAGGTCTCTGGCCTCGAATGTACTCCCACCAGCTGGGAAATGACAGAATAGCACTAAAGTGACTCTCTCATTAGAATTAGTGTTAGCGATGCCTCTATTTATCTCACTGCCTTGTTTCCCTCCCCTGGCCCAGGGTGAACCTGGCCGAGGCTTCAGTGTCCCTCAGGAACTTCCTTACCCTGGACCCTGCCGCACTAGCCTCCTTCTGTGAGTCACGCAGGCCGCTATGCTTGTTGCTTCTTTATGAAGCTAACGGCGATTTGCTCTAAGCTGCTGTTTTTTACACTGTAGCTGTTCTGTCACATAGAACTCATAGTTCTCTGGCCATCGTGAGCAGGACGCGCCATTGGGCTTTCGATGAGGGCCAGTCAAGTGTTTAGATCCATTTTCTGGCTGAAGTCATTTGACTGGATGCTCATTAACACCCCCCCCGCCCCCATCTTCTACCCAGTGTACTTTGCAGCGTTGATCCTCTCACTCAGCCAGCAGATGGCCAGTGACCGCATCAACCTCTATCCCACCGGCAATGAGACCTTGTGGTAAGCTAGCCCCTTACTATTAGGGTTTGCTAATAGGGTTTGAGGGTGGCCAGTGCCCACATCCCCGTAGGAATCATCCAGGCCCTGTTAAGTGTGCAGGTTATAGTGGCCTTCTTCTGAGATGTGACTCAGTAGCCCCCCAATGATGAGAGAGGGCGGTCCGGCTATCCAGGTGATTTGCATCAGTGCTTATGTCCAACTTACAAGGATCCAGAACTGTAAAAATATAGCAGATAGACAGAAAACAGGGTGGCCTTTTCCTGCCATTCAGTATGATTTTTTTTAGCTGTGCTTTGTAGTAGAAGCTTGAATGAAGGGATGGGGATTATCATCTATTGGTTGGTGTAGCCCACTTCCTGTTGCTTCTTATAGGGTTAAGCCAAGTAAGGAGTGATAGAGCAGTGTAGTACTGTCTGTGGTGTAGGATAACAGTGTATGGGGGAGTAATTGCATGTGAAGGTGTGTGCACCAATGTCTCTGTAGGCCCCCAGGCTCCGAACACCAAATCCTACAGCCCTGGATTGTGGTGAACCTGGTGGTAGCCCTACTGGTCGGTCTGGCCTGGATTTTCATCTCCACTAGGCATGATGTGGACTTTACTGAGGGTGAGTGCTCCCTCTGTAGGAGACAGAAGGCCACTGCAGGATGGTGATGATGGTAATTTGGCTAGATTTGGCTGTGTATTAATATGTGCATGTTCTCTACTAATGCTGAAAATTATTCAAAAACTGAGGCTGCTGCATTATTCTTTAGCTTTTGTAATAAGTATATTTTTTCCCATGTGTTTGTATAGTCTCAGCTCCTGTTAAAATATAACCAAGTAAACTCTAATTTTCTCTGCCAGAATTCTTAATGGCAATGGACGTGGACGGCTATATCAGACAGGAAGAGAAAGCGGAGGTCCTTGCCTGATGAAGTTTCCTGTCCAGCCACCTACCTGCACATTTTAGGCAATTTCTTCCATATTCTTAATACTTGCTCCTCAGCGTATCGCTGAAACGATATAAAGGTTTGACTGTTGCCCAAGATGTTTATTCTGGAGTTTTTAAGAAAGTATTTTTATAACTATAAAATGTATATAGGGTTTTTTTGCATGGAGTAAATCTCACTTTAAAAAAATAGTTTTATTGTCCTCATTTTTAAGTTGTATTTTTCTGTCAATATTGTTGCATCAACAAAATTAATCTTACCAGCCAGGAAAATAAAATGCCTGAAACAGTAACGCAGTATCACAAGACCTGCTATACTTGAACACATAGTTCTATGATGTTCATCTGTTTCTATAACCGCTTGTCCAGTATAGGGTTATGGTAAGTATACCATGCAATGGGGACAGAATTGCACACAAGGCAATTTAGAAATGGCAATTCACCTAGGGAGGGTAACATGAAACCTCATTTTAACTTTCTACTCGAATTTCTAACACGTGTGAAAATAATACCATAATCGTTCTAAAGCAATACATAACTGACAGTTATATTAATTGAAGGTTGTCTCATCACCGTTAAACGGCGTAATGTATCTACAGCAGGTCAACTTTTTCAATAACTTTGAAATTATTGACAAACGTATGTTTGTATTTTGGGAAAGCGGCAACTGAGTAATTAAGCTGACCGCTGACAAATGGTTGGCTATTAAAAATGCATCAAGTGGATGCATAATTTTTCTTTCATCTATTTGCATGATCTTGCTACCATCTGGACGACAGCGTGTGCGAAGAGGAACCACTGAATAATACTTTTGCATTTATCACATATAATAAATTATATATGATATAAATTATGGTCAGTGTTTCACTGCAATGATTGCAATTTACAAAACAGCGTTCCTCCATTTTATTAGTCTTAACAAGCCTGTTTTATCGGGATGTTTTACAGCACATTAGGCTGTGTTATGTGTAGTTGTGTAGAACTATTGAGGCAATAGTGTGTGACAATGATTTCGTCAAAGAGCCTTACAGTCACATACCTGTGTTTGTACCAACCCCTCATCACAAAATTAACATTTCAGGTTGGCGATCCTGGATATTCCAGCAAAACGCATGTATTTCCCCATACGAACATCTAAATAGCCATTGATTTGCGGTTGTACTCTTTGGGACTCTGCCCCTTATCCTCTATTCTATCGGGAAATAATCGATCGGTAATGTATTGGTATGGTCTTAATAAGGCCAATTAACAGATCGCCGAACTGTGCGGGCATCAGTGGTAGACGTGGTACGCGTTGGTTCAGAAAGCAGGACGTTGTTGCTCTCGCAGTGTTAATTGCGATTTGACTGAAATAACTATGCTGGACTTTGCCATTTTTGCCGTGACGTTTGTGATTATCCTGGTCGGTGCAGTTCTCTACTTGTACCCGGTAAGGTGCTGGAAATGCCTCCCTTATTTCCCGCAGCCCGTCGGGTGTCTTTGACAGTTCAGAGGAGTGGCTGCGAATCCAGCCCCATATGTTGTTAACGGGCTTTTTGCCATCGAACGTTCTTTTCATGTATATCGTATGTGCTGCAAAGGTTGCTTGAATGTTAAGCTGCTTCTTGTCTTACTTAAATCTGCATAAGTCTAAAGCAGACATCGTTATCTGTTTACAGTCATAATAAACTGACTTGGCCGGAGTGGGCAGCCTGAAGTCATTTTAAAATGCCTTGCGGTGAAACTTGAACAGCAAACTTATAACTTTATGCTTTACAGATAGCTGTACTATATTATAGTGATATTATTTTTTATACTTTAAAATCTAGACGTCCAGAACAGCTTCTGGGATCCCGGGGCTGACTCCAACAGAGGAGAAGTACGTATAATAATCTATTTTTTGACGGCGTACATGTGTTTATCTACACGCATTTAACATTCATCGCTTCCTTTTTTCCAGGGATGGGAATCTGCAGGATATCGTGAACCGGGGCAGCCTCCACGAGTTTCTGGTTAGCTTGCACGATCGGTTCGGCCCTGCAGCGTCCTTCTGGTTCGGCCGGCGACCAGTGGTCAGCCTCGGCTCTGTGGATCTGCTCCGGCAGCACATTAACCCCAACCGCACCAGTGAGTACAACAAAAGTTTATTTTAGTGGGTCACAGATCGTATTACCTTATACTGCACTGTTCTTAAGAATAAACTGACTGTTTCTGTATTTTTGGGTCTTTTGTCTCCCTCACTCAGCGGATTCATTTGAAACGATGCTGAAATCATTACTGGGATACCAGTCGGGGCTGGGAGGCGGAGTGGCAGAGACGCTGTTGAGAAAGAAAGTGTATGAGAGTGCCATCGACCAAACCCTGGAAAAGAACTACCCTCTCCTATTAAAGGTGTGTCCTCCACAACCGCTGGCTTCTTCCTAAGGTATTGAGAAGTTGCCATAGTAGACACTACAAAACTGTAAGACAACGCCTAATATTAAAGCCTAATTGAGGTAAGACATCATACCCTGAAATAACTCTCCAAGTAACATAATCCAAAGAAGACTTTATTGACTAATTAAATGCATGGCGCTGATTTTATATGATCCCTTTTCCTTTCCGGTGCTCAGTTAGTGGAGGAGCTTGTGGAGAAATGGCAGTCTGTTCCAGAGTCCCAGCACACACCTCTGTGTGCACACCTTTTGGGACTGGCCATGAAGTGCGTCACTCAGCTCGCCATGGGTGACCGTTTCCGTGACGATGTGGAGGTCATCCATTTCCGCAGGAACCACGAAGCGGTCCGTATGTGTACGTTTGCTCGTGATGTTTTGGGGTTGAGGTTCATATGTTTTCCTCACCCTTTTGTCTTCTGGTGCCAGCAGATCTGGTCGGAGATTGGAAAGGGGTATCTGGATGGATCTCTGGATAAGAGTTCCAGCCGCAAGAAGCACTTTGAAGATGGTGAGTGTGCAGCTTTATTATATACATACATACATACAAGATGATTCCAAACCACAGCAATGGCTTGGCCCGACGATGTCACATCTGTGTGGGCTTATGCTCTGCAGCTCTGTCAGAGATGGAAGGAGTGCTGAAATCTGTGGTGAAGGAGAGGAAAGGAAAGGACTCTGGGCAGCTGGCATTCATGGACACTCTGCTGAAGGCCAACCTCACCGAGAGGCAGGTAAACTGTTAAAGGAACATAAGCGGCTCACAAAGCGCTCGGGGTGAAGAACAGGGACTATTTCCTGCACATCTTGCTGAGGGTAGAATCTAGCTTGCTTTGACATTTTTCACTTTGTATCTGCAGGTGATGGAGGACAGCATGGTCTTTACCCTGGCCGGATCTGTAATCACTGCCAACTGTAAGAGTCTAGTCGCCCAGTACTCCTAGTGCCCAAGCCATTCTAACGTACCACTTATATTCTCCACCAATCAGCTGTAGGTGTCTTAGCGGTATCGGGCCAACCAGAGCCTAAGGTTTTTTTTTGTATCTTGATACCTTCCCAGTGTGCATTTGGGCAGTGCACTTCCTGTCGACGTCAGAGGAAGTGCAGGAGAAGCTGTACAGAGAGCTGGAGGAGGTCCTTGGGAAGGAGCGTCTTTCCTTGGAAAATATTCCTAAGCTCACGTAAGTCCTGAGTTGTACCCGGAACTTCGTCTGCAGTTGGGTGACCCTGGAGGTCAGGGTGTAATGCCTCTGTTTATCGAGACCCCTGAAGCTTGTTTGCCTTTGCTATGACAGGTATTGCCGGCAGGTCCTCAACGAGACTGTGCGGACCGCCAAACTGACTCCGGTTGCAGCCCGGCTCCAGGAAGTGGAGGGGAAAGTAGACCAGCATGTCATTCCAAAAGAGGTAAGCATTCCACTTCTGCACAGTCTTATTAGCACAGTTCACACGACAGGGCTGCTGTCCACATGCGTTTGCATTGCGATGATTCCTACAAACTCATAAAAAGTGTTAGTGAGGTGGTCCAGTTGATTGCAGCAGTCAGTAAGCAAGTCATACACCCTGTATATGATGGCCTTAAAATGACACACGCCACTGAGATATCCTTCTTCTATTGCGAGCATTTAAAGGCTGGAATTTTAAATGTGTCTCTATCATTCACCTCACACTAACTATTAGTCCTGTCTATGTCCACATCTTCAGACAACCTGACAGTAATATTACTCCCCGGTCTTATACTTAGAGTTATAGTTATTACCAGTAAGCACAGGGAGTTTGTTTTTATTTTGGTGATGAAGAGGTTGTATCAGAATCTGGAGTCGCATCTGATTGCGACTCTGATGACCTGAATAGTATGCGCTCACCCTTTCAAGCTCCTTTATTTAGGTGGCGTGTTTGAAAAAGGAAAAGGCAGATTATGCTCTGTATGTAATACCAGTGAAGCCAGTGTGCTTCCTTAATGGGCCAATTGGCTCGCAGTTCCATGATCCTAGGGTACTGCTAGCTTCCAGTTCTTGAGCAGTGTGTGTGTGCGCAGATGGGCGCCTTCATGCGGGGGTGGCTTTGTGATGCTTTTTGTCGGTCTGTGTCTAGACTCTCGTGATCTATGCTCTGGGCGTGGTTCTACAAGATGCCGACACCTGGGCCCTACCCTACAGGTACTGTATGTGCTTTCCCATGCCAGCACATAACCCGGAAGGCCGTGCTATGTTTGGTATGACTTCTAGCATTTTTAGCAGCTCAAATTTTTCTTATTGTTTGACTTTTATATAAAGGTTAAAGGCAGCAATTTGAAAGCTCATTTCAGTGCCCCCCTCTATCTACTAGCATAGTTACATCTGTTCTCCTCTCTTCCATTAAGGTATAATCCAGACAGATTCAAGGAGGAAGGAGTGAGGAAGACCTTCTCCCTGCTGGGCTTCTCCGGGAGCCAGGCTTGTCCGGAGCTTAGGTAAAAAAAAGTTCAACAGTCTTGGCCACCTGGTAAGATGCTTCAGAAAAGCCAGTGTGGATGGCAGTTTTAGGAGGCAGGCGAGGCCCATTAGTGCAGTACTTTGTAAGCCGCTCCATGTCATGGAGGAGAGTGTGCTGAGCCTTTGCCCATCTCCCCCAGATTCGCATACACGGTGGCCACAGTCCTCCTGAGCACCCTGGTCCGTAGGCTCCGATTCCACCAGGCTGAGAGACAGGGTGTGGAGGCCAGATACGAGCTGGTGTCCACCCCAAAGGATGATACCTGGGTCACACTGAGCAAGAGAAGCTAGCAGCTGGCCTGTCCCATGGCTTTGTGTGTGGAGAACACTTCAGGCTTCTTCTAGATCTAGATTAATAGGAAATGTTTCTGATGTTGGACTATGTTAGACATGAACGGGCTGCTGCCGTATTGGTTTATGAAGATTAATCTGTCAAAGTACAGTGGATTTTTGAAAAGGAATTGAGGTAAGTAATTTAATGATGGCACACCTGCTTGGATCATCTGTGAGGGGACCCTCCTGTACTAATCTCAACTTCCATATCTTGAAATCAGCTCCAGTATTTGACAATATGGACTAAATGGCTTTTAAACACTTTGCTTTCACTTGTACACCACTGTGTGGAGTGTTTTTGATAATAAACAGTTCTACACCTTCACTTTTTTTGCATTTATTTATCATTTGGCAAAATAGGCACACAGATGAATGCATTAATGTATATAGACGTATATTGTCCATAAAACTCTTACAGCTATGGTAATCGTGTTTCAAGGGTTAAATGTACATGTTGAAAATGGAAGTCATAACTGAGTAATAATTGATTCATAAAGTATTTCTAAATGTGAAGCATGCATTTTAGGTTTTTTAATGGATGCTACTAAATTTCCCTCTAGTTTTCCGGATTTGCGTTTATTACAGAAGAAGGACAATATTTTATTGGTTGTAATGGAGGGGTGATTTTAATGTTGTCATGACAACCGCAACGCCAGGCTGCCTGACACCAACGGGGCTGTACGTTACTGCTGCTTTTGATCTTTATCTTTATCTCTGATTCTGAGTGCTTCCTTTGCAGAAATTACCAGTGGTTTCATTTCGTTTAAGCTTTTAATGTTTTCAGCCAGTACTATTGATTTGCCACTTCTGCCGGTACCGCTAGCTATATCACCAGCAACCTGGCAGACATTTAACATGTTGCACCAGCAGTGCTGCATTCCCCACACTGCCCGCGCGAAGTCTGGGGCATGAGCCGGATGCGTTCGCGCCGCGCGAGCTGCACGGGGGCTTCGGCTCGCGCTGGTTTGGCTCGCGCCGGTTTCCCTCCGACGCCAGATGTCAGCACAGTCTCGCGCCGGGAGGAAGTGCCGCGCTCCGGCGCTTCCTGTGGGAGAGCGCGCCCGCGCGCCGGCCGGGAACGCGCTTCCCGCGGAGGAGCGCGCGCTCCCCAATTCCAGCGTTAGGGAGGCGGAGGAGGAGGAGGGGGGGGAGAAAAACATGTAAAGATGGCGGAGTTGCAGATGCTTTTGGAAGAGGAGATCCCGGCAGGTCGCAGGGCTTTGCTGGACAGCTTCGCCAACCTCGAGCGCGTCGCGGAGTACTGCGAGAACAACTACGTGCAGGTAAGGGCGCCGGGGACGGGGGGCCGCTCCAGAGACGGGGGGCTGCCCGCTCGCTCTCCCGCCCGTGCCTCCGTGCCCTCGCCGGTCCTTCCCCGGTTTTTCCCCGCTCTCTCGCTCGGACACCCCCTCGTTATTCCGCCGGGGCTCCGGCAGCCCGAAGCCCCCCCGCTCGCTCCGCACTTCACTCCGGCTGCAGTTTCCCGACTCTCCGGTGGAAAAATAACTTAAACCTGTTTAAATAAACCCTCTAACCGAGAGTTCCACTTGTAGCATTCCAGGGGTTTTATTACCAGTCCGCTAGTTATCTACTTACGACGTGTGTTTAACTCTGACTAGTCGTGTTTCTCTGTTCGAACCGACTTCAGTAACATAATTAGTTGGCTTTGTTTAAACGTAAACCACGATGCTCTGGTCCTCTGCTACTAACCAGTCCTGTCAGCTAGCGAACTAGTTAGCGGTGGTGTGGGAATTGGTGCTGGGTGGGTAACGTGTAGCTCCCCCCTAACTGTTTCCCCCCTAACATGGGGATGAATCGCACTTCTCAGGGCGGTAAGTTTTATCAGCCCGATAAATATCGCCCATCCTGTGCATCTACGCCCACCGGGGAGCTTCTAACTTCGGTGCCTCTATACTTACTGCGAAAAGAGCGAAAATCACTGTCAGTTCACGCCCATAAAATGCCCCCCCCCCCCCCCTTACGTTTAAAATAATATTGAACATCTGGTTCCACAGCTGTATATAGGAAACTGCAAATATTCCGGATCGTAATTGGATATGCATGTGAACATGGATTAAAAATACTGCGTGAACTGACGCCTTTCGGTATGATCTTATTTCTTGTGCGATTATGATTATGAGGTTACTCGCACTATCAGATCTGATCAGTATGGCAGCTGCAAACTTCCCAGAGTCCAATCCGAGCGTTGATGAGCAAGAAGCCCCACTGGGTAAAAAGTATTCTTAAATTCAGCAGGCGTTTACACATTTCTTTATACGCCTTCAAAGAGGAATCATTTAGATTTCATCAGTGTTTGGTGAGAACAGCACGCAGCAGGGAAAATGCAGCAGATGGCTGCTTAGCAGTGTGATGTCCCTTGTGATTTTTAAGCTAAGCCCAGCCACTTCTCAAAGCATCTGCAGCTACTGCGTTTAACTGCTTAATCATATAGCGACAGTTCTGTGCCACACGTTTAAGACCGAAAACACTCGCTATCTGTGTGTCATTTACTGGTAAATCCACACTCTGCCTTTCCAGGCATGAAGAAGTGTCAGTTTACCCGATGATTGGCGATAGTCTACTAAATCTCTAGGTGTATTTTCTTTCTGGCCTTAGTATAATTAACAATATGCAGCTAACTATGGGCTTAAAGTTTCTAAAGTGTGGGACTTGTATGAGGGTTTGAGAGCAGTCAACTTGTGTTGCACTAATAGTGGCTTAGAATGCAGTAATATTACACTGCATAATATGTAAATAAGTCGCAGCATGAAAGATCACTAATATAATGTTTAATTTCCATATATAAATGAAATGGTTTCGCTTTTATTTTAATTGATTTTTGAATTACAGCAAACCTCTACATACATGGTCTCACTCACAGGTGTATAGATATTTATGGTTAGGGATGCTGCAGTGAAACCTCTCCTTTAAAGCAAATGTACACCTTGACAATGCAGTTTTATTATGAACTGTTTTTAAATGTCTGTGTTTCATTCAGTTGGGTGATTCTGATTTCCCTTAGTCAGTACCTATGTGAATCTTCAAAGGAACCTTGGTGTTGGTGCTTCTCTATTAATACTGTTGTCAGATTGTATTATATCCCAAGTGCATTGAGCTGGGAGAATTTTGTCTGGCCTGATGTGCTGCTAGGCTGCAAGGACTTTCTATTCAGCAGTCTGGGGTTCAGTGGGTATAAACTGGCAACATGAACACTGGTCCAACCTGCCCTTTCATCGACTGAGTCGGGGGCAGAGCGAAAAAGACAGGTGCATTTGTATACCTAATATAGCATGCAAAGGGACTTCATGTAGAAAACCTGAGGTTCAGTTGATTTCTCTATGAGGGGGCTGATTGTAGTGTTGACAAAGAGCTACCTATCAGCACATTGCTACATTGTGTGTGTGAGAGAGAACATGCTTTTGAAAGCGCACTTCCATGTTGAGGTCTGTACGGATGTGGACACGGGGAGACTCTAACCTCTTCGTGTCTGATGAGAGATTTGTCCTGCTGCGCACTGATGATAATGGCTTCCCATGGCACAGTTCACTTAAACGCGCAACTGGGGTGCATTGATTTTGATGGGAAGCAGAGATTATCTTTGATCTCAGTGGAAGGCTTTGCATTGATCTCTGCTGATTCATCACTGACCGTTTCTCTCCTTTATGGGATTGTATAGGCATCAGGAATTTAGAATTAGTTCGGAATCGGTTGTGAAACTTGTGCATTCAGCATGGTTTTAGCTGGTCAGTGTAAAGCCTGTAACCCTGTTCCAGATACAGAGTTGGAGGTCGGATGCACGGTGGAAACGTGTAAATGTGGATAAAAGTATAACAAACAACGCAGCAAATATTACTGTTACATGTTTTAAAATAAAATTGCTCTTGCACAACACTTAGAAACCTGTTGCAGATCAGATGTTTGGCGAGGACAGAACCACACACCCTGTTATTTCCATTCACGTTTCTGGTAAGCTTATCTTTTGTTTTGACTTTCTCATATTTTTATAATCCTGTTTCTGTATGTTTTCTGTTTAGAGGTTTTCCTCTCTTCTCACTTCCTGGGTTAGAAAGTAGAATTACTATACTTCCATCATTTCCACTTAATACCTCAATGCCATGTATCAAGGCATGAGAGGGTTACTGTCAGGGGCACAGGGATGGAGCATTGGTGCTTGGTCCACATTAGTAGTGGGCATTGTTCCATTCCCTTGGGGTGAGTCTTTGACCACCTTCCCACTATAATCATCACAAGCTGTTGCATAGTTGGCACATTGCTTTATGAGCTGGCCTGGGCCTTCAGTCCTTTGATGGGGAACAATAGATGTGCCTTCAGCATGAGTGATATTTTCCAAGGTTGTGAGTAGATGATTGAAATCCAATAAAAGGCTGCTTCTGGAAGCCTCCAGTCTATGTGTGCATCATCTGGATCGTGGCTGAAGGACAGCCAGCTTCAGCCACTTGTTGATGTGTGTTGTGAGCTGCTCCTGACAACATGCTGCAAGACCCATGTAACCACAGGATGAAGAACATTATCTATGTGTAAGATAATGGGTAGTTTAGTGGCTAAGGTCCTCTAGTCTAAAGGTTTCAATTCAAGAGACCTGATGGTTAGCCTTAATCAAGGTAATGAATTGTTCTGGTGACACCCTGAGCTCGATATATGAGTAGGAACTAATGGCGCTTTTCCACTGCATAGTACGGTACGACACGGTTCAGTACGGTTTGGCTCAGTTCGGCTCGGTTTGCGTT
>JAODKM010000095.1:564938-576064 GCA_026780845.1 Petrocephalus sullivani | reverse complement strand
GTTCCCAGTGGAAAACCCCCCAAAAGTGAGCTGAACTGAACCGTGTCGTACCGTACTATGCAGTGGAAAAGCGCCATAAGTCATATTGGTGAGATGATGCATGTTTACTGCTGCTGCTATCGAGTTGGCAGCATAGACCCAGTATTCTGCAGTGAGCTCTCTTAACGCGTATCTTGCTTTTGCCTTCATGAATTCTGCGGGCCGGAATGTATCCAGCTTGGGCACACGTGTTTGTCATCCCCTTTGCTCTGCCTTTTTCATAAGGGGGCGGTGATCAGAGATTTCTACGGCCAGGATACTCATCTGAAAGTTCACTTGAGGCAGCTGCCGCCTGCACGAGCTGTCCTCTGTCTGTGCTGCTGAAACAAGGAACAGACGAGGGAGGCCAGTCTCCCACACAGCAGCCTGCCCACACCTGGGCTAACAGAACAGTTGTAAAGCCTGTGGCGTGGCAGTAGAAAAATCATGACTTTAATATGATGCCTGACTAAAATATTTCAATGCTAGGCTTGATAATTATATATCTCATTCGCGAACCTTCTTTAAATTCTTCAGAGACGTCGGGTTGTCAGTCGGCAAGATGCTTTGCCAAGTTCAAACTGTTGGTGCCCTTGGTCTGCATTGATTTAAAACCTCTTTTACGCTGAAGCTTTCCTGTGTCTGTGGGGTTACCCTATTTCGCTTTGTGTGTCCATTTTGTCGACAAGCTGTGGACGGTTTGCAACATTTTTACTTGCAGCCATGGCTTTCCTGTAATGGTGTGACTTTCGCGAATTATTTGTTCATGGGGATCGAGTCCCTTGCATGAACTAATCACTGACGTTCACTTTCCTGCAGAGATTTGTTGTTTTTGTTATTCTGCTTGTCCTCAGAAATATGATGTCCATGCTGAGTCCCTCCTCAGCTATGGCCAATGAAAGCCGGTGAGGCATGTATGGGCATGCTGTAAGCAAGCATATGACTGGCTGAAAGCTAAGCCTGGAATCAAACATGTAAACCTTTGAACCAAGGTTTGTTACTGTTTGGGCTCCTTAGCTATTTGACTATATGATGTTAGGTTTGTTTTTTTTTTTTTGTACAAAAATGAGTAGCTAAGTTACAATGTTGAAGGACTTGGATTATAATGCAATAGCAAATATTATTTTTCTCACATGATTATTGGTGATATTTATGGTAGCTTACTCCTTAGCACGATTTAGTCTAAATAATGGGCTTTTTGACATATTGGAACACAAGTTCAACAAGTTTTCAGATATATTTTATGCATACAGGAACTGCCTCTGTAGTCATAAATCCGAACAAATCTTTTAGGTGAACTGAATCAAAGGGACCATATCCCAAAAGGATCGTTTTGCCCTTCGATACTCTCCAGTTTGTGAAAGCTGCAGGCTGAGAGCAAGAAACTGTTGGCGCAGCCACTGTGCCTGCAGGGAGAGGTGGGAGTCACACAGAGCTGCTGACCCAATGTTGCACAGCAATGCAGCGCATAGGGGGTATTCTTAAAGTACTAATGCTAATAAAATGAAAAATTATATTATTTTTAATGACGGGGTATCGCGGTACTTTTTCAGTATGGGTATATCGTGCAACACTACATGGCAGATTGATTTTGTTGATAGGATTGCACAAAAACCTTGCGACTGACCATTGCAGACATTTACATTTAACCTCCTGCATTTTTGTCACAGAATTACATTATTCCACTTAAGGCTTCCGTTAGATATTGTGTGATATTGAATGCATAGGTTTTACGACCTAATGAAATTAAATCACCAGATGTACAGTCATTGGTTAGTTTGTCAGGTACGCCAGTTTGCTGAAGCGCACAGCCTGCTTCTCCAGACAGTGAATCATACCACTGCATTTGAATGCATGCTGCACACAGATGGGCTCATTTACTGTGCGGCTAAGAATTAGAATGCAACTTTGGACGTGTTGAGATTGTCGGCACCAAAGGTGGTGACTCCAGTGTCTCAGAAACGGCCACTCTCCTGGGATTTTTACATGCTGCAGTTCTCAGTTTACAGAGGGTGGTGCAATAAAATAACATCCAGTCGATTCTGTGAGTAAAAACATTGTTGATGAGTGGTTCATGCCTCATCTACCCTTGAAACTGTTTTGCCCTCTAACTGCTTAGATGCAACTCATAAAGTGTCTGTTGAGTGTAACCTGTATCCACAGCAACGCATATTGACATGGACATCTGTTGTGCAGGCTGGCAATTGGTCAGACGATTTGAATAGGTAATGAGAACAAGGCCCCAGTTCATCACCGCTCCTTGCTTTTACACTAACGTGTAAAAGTGAGTCTGCTTATCCTAAGTTCACACTACATGATTTTAGCTCCAGTTTTCAGCTTGCCGACAGTTTTTGGAGATCGCCAACAAAACCCCTAGCAAATCGGTGCTCGATCACTGTGTGAACTGTTTAAAGGCGTGACCTGATGGAGCCAATGCATCGCAGCCAGCCGCCATGTATCTAGCATGCTAAATATCTGGACCTGTCGGAGACGTGATTACAGTATTTTAACAATTTGTAGTGCTTTGACACTAGAATTGTGATTTCCCAGTGTCATTCACGTGTGATTTCGTGACAGAATGTACTTTGGAGACCGGACAGATTTGTCAGTGATTCCTCCTGGTGAAAGATGGTGTAGTGTGTGTGACCCCCTGGCCTTGGTCAGTCATGTTGGGTGTACACCACAATGACTTCAACATTCGTGATTACATGATGACAAAGTCGTGTAGTGTGAACTTAGCCTTATCTGTAGAGCCTGGCAGCAAGTACATCGCTTACAGGGAGATTCGTAAACTCTTTCTTTCACAGCTTAGAAATATGGAATGACAAAGGCTACTTTACAGGTTCAGCTAGACGGGAGCTGTGCTGTAAAGAATAAAGGACAGGAACTCGAGCCTCCGTCCTCTTAGGGGCCCTGCTGAATTACCGTTTAGCACACGGCTTCTTCTGCGTCACTAAGTAATATCCTCCTGTATAAATGGGTACTACCGTGCATCATCATGAATATAAATGCTAGCTAAGTAAATGTGGGTGCTCTTTGTAATTTGGTTGCAAGCATAATGCATCCCTGTATGGCAGGGAGGGGGTGGATGTGCTGAGGTCCGGCCCGGTCAGGTGATGGGCTTATTCATTGACTTGACCTGCTCCCTGTTACCTAATAAACTGCTTTTTTGTTTCTCTCAGCCTCCAGATCCCAAAGCTAGATTTTCCCGACCCCACACTCAGCTGTAGCCCTCCTTAAGACACAACCACAGTTTTCCTGCGACTTTCCCTTGTGCTGAAGCTGAAACTGTGGCATTTTGCTTTTTATTGTGTTTTCCGCTGTTTTGTCAAACTCATCTCGACTCCACGCCCCGTACTCCATGTCATGTGGTTCTGTCTGCTGTCCCGCTTGGAGCAAGCCTTACAATCCCTATCGCTGATTTCATTATCTGGCTCTCATCGAAGGTAATATTTCATTCTTCTTGGTTATGGCTTAAATTAGAATATAGTGAAGGTTTGTATTTGTGACATTTTATAGCTATTGCATCTGCTTTTGGACACTACACTAGTCACACCATAAGGTGGATCACTAATGTCATGCACATACTATCCTGCAGTCATTTATAGCATGCTGCCAGCCAGGACAACATGGTTCCGGCTAGTAGGTACACCCAAAGAACATGGTTTACTTCAGTGGTGATACTACTGTGGCTTCAGCCTTCCCTTCCCGACCTGAAGCGCTGGTTTGATCTTGGTCTGTAAGCCCCTGCGGCCAAAGGTTACAGCATGCGGTCTCCTCCGCAGGGCAGCTTTTAACCATTTATGTGCTGGGCTTTCCTGGTAGCTGTGTCCTGGATGTGATGTTAAGTAAACCTTATTGTGGGCTTGTATGGTTATCCATCTGGTATGCAGGACGTCACTGTTCTGTTGACATTGGTGCAAGTGTGACATGATTCTTTAGGTATTTACCCTAGAAAAGATGGTAAAGTTGCTGTTCTGATTGCCAGGTAGGAAATGTCCAGGAGTTTTATCATTCTCCTTCCTTTTTTCCTTTTCAAAGTAAATTCTGCTTCACAGCCGTTTAAAACCTCTGGCCTTAAAGCAAAGGTGATTACTTGTTATTGTTGACAGACAACAACACAATGTGTCCCCTGCATTTAACCCTTATGTGACACTGTGACATAGCAGTGGGCAGCTCTTTCAGCGCCCGAGGAGCAGTGCTTCAGGATGGTACCTTGTCAGGGAATTGAACCAGCAACCTTTTGGTCTCAGGTGTGATTCCCTAACCTTTAGGCCACCACTGCTCCTTCCATTAGGCGGACAGTATGCAAACACTCCGGTGAGATCGCAGTGGGGCCCATGGGCTGGGTGACCATTGTTGGGAGTTTGTGAAGCATTGCAAATGGTAGCAGCTGTGAGCAGTTTTAACTGACCCTACCCCATGTTAGCAGTTAGCTTTAGCCCACACCCATGCGTCGTTTGTTTAGGCCAGTGCTATGATTCCATCTGTCAGGGCTGGCCCAATGTGATTGGGTAGTGCGGTCGGTAATTCATTCTGAATGGCAGGGACAAAGTGAGGTCGCCGTAACATTATTACGACGACAAATTCTCTTTCAGTTAGCACAATTTAAGCCTGCTCCATTGAAAGCTGTTCTGTCCAACACCCAGGAGGAGGCAGAGGTGAGATTAGCCGCCCACATACAGCTGCTCTACCCCAGCAGGGTTATCAGGGCTGAGCGGTTGGCTGATGCATTCATTGTTTGGTTCACATGTGAAGAAGAGCAGGAAACTATGGTGGCAAGGTCCCTTTGACTTCCTGGTGCCTCTCCGTCACTCCCCCCGATGTTCAGAGTGAGTGGGGAGGCCCTGAGGTTATGTATGGTTTTTGGGGGAACCACCCTTCTCACCCCGGTTTACAAGGCTTTTGGCCTGACTCCTCTGACTGGGGGGGACTCTAGGCTGAAGTCAGCCAGGGCGTCTCACTGTTCTGGGAGGGACAAGGGACTGGGGGTCAAGCCTGCATCCGTTCCAGTACACCCAGTTTCAGTTCCAGTCCTAGAGATTGATTTTATTTTAAACCAAATTGCTAAAACTCCAGAACTTGTCATGGTCTTGATTGAGTAATTTGTCTTATTGTAGTACTGCTATTAAAAACAGTCCTTGTGAGTTCCTCGAGCTAGAATTAAGGGGGGGGGGGCGTGTGCTCGGTGTGTCTGGGGGGCCCTCCTTAGGATATCCTTCTTCCTCTCCTTAATGGTTTTGATGGGGGTGGAGTGATTGGGAGTGGTGGAGAGGGGGGGCTGGACGGAGTTGTTTGTTTTGGAGTAAGGAGCCGTGTGACTCATTTGTGAGGTTCTCACATTTGTACCCTGGGGTCGAAGATTCTGTGACTAAACTCCTCCTCTGTTATGCAGGGATTTTTTACATTTTAAATGGAAACTGGAATGCTAGCATAGAGGCATGTTTCTTTATTGCCAGAGTCTGTCTGTGGTGGATACTGTGGACTTGCAGAAGACTGAGAGTTCTAGCCTCGGAGGGACCCTGCAGGCTTACTCTCTCGGCAGCTTGTGTACCATTTGCAATTTGCAAATTGTCATTTTGGACTGGATCTGGATGTAAAATTGAAGAAATGAGAAACGCTGAGTAATTTAAATCAAATCCCGGTGCAGTGCTGGGGAAGAACTGATGACTGGAGAATTTAGCTGGGCACTGTGCCCACTGGCCCAACTCTGTCACATGCCAGAGAGTAGCATAAGGTTCCCAAAATGCCCACTTCTCTGTGCCCACATAGGCCAGAGCCTGGGTTGGCAATATTGTAATTGATAAGGACTCACGGTCCCTGCTCCATATTGCATTTCCGTTAGGGATGCACCGATCTATCAGAACTGGCCGGTTTTCAGCCTGATTGGCCGATCAGTCATATGTATTTCTGATTTCAAACCGATCTTACGCTTGCACAATATGTCATACGCAGAGCCATGTGTACATGTGTACCTATTATTATTTTAAATGTTATTATATTAAACTTCAGCTGTATTTGGGGTGGTATTTATTCATCAAGTTTAATTTATTAGAATTTGTTACGAAAACTATTGAACTGAAGTTTTGCATTTAAGAATTTTTTTTTTTTTTTTGTATTTGCAGCTCACGGGGAAAAAAAAGTATTGGAAAAATCGTTATCGGCCTATCGCACGTACAGAAAAAATCTGTAATTGGAATCGGCCAAGAAAATTGCCATCGGTGCATCCCTAATTTCAGTGCTTGATAGGTTGTCACATCGTGGTTTTATGTTAAGTTATTTGTTTTTTTTATTTTTTTTTTAAATCAGGTCTGGGTAGTTCAGCTGCCAAAAGCAATAATGCGGACCTAAGTTTTGTTCTAACCAACTCGTTGAGTACTTTTGTGACTGAATATTTTTACTTGGCTAGTTATTTGATACAAAATCTTGGTTTGGACATTTGCCTTTGGACCTAAATTACTCACCTCTGCCTTTGATCTGCCACTTGAAGTCTTTGTTTCAGGCCAAAGCATGGGTTAAACATAGGAGGAAACGCGCTTCCTCAAAGTCAAGACAGAAGGTGGATAATAAGGGCCGTGGTGCAGGAAGCAGCCTTAAAAATGAGTTACAAATAACCCCGAGTGGTGAGACTCTGCTCTGTCTCCTCCTGCTCCTTTTCGGTGATCCTGAAAGGCCCCTCTGCTAGGGGAAGGGCTTGAAGCAGATGATCTCTAAACAGAGGGACTCTGTGAGACCGGTGCAGGTTCTCTGCTGCATATCGCTGTCCATATGTTCCTGTTTATCACCATAATGTCTTGGCTGATTTTTCAGAGATGTGGTTTTGATTTCAGCAAGCCTTTCCGCCTTTTATCAGTAATCCTTTGCTATGTAATGTTATTTAAATGATCTAGATAAGTACGGATGCACCAATACCATCTCCGAACTTCAGTTTCCGGCTCATGGTACTGGTGCGTGGTATCGGCACTTTATTTCCGATACGAGTACGGGTATTTTAACGAAGTATCGGACCGATACCCGATACTGGTATTGGTATCGGTGCAACCCTATAGATAAGCAGAGCATCGAGGTGGTGGCTGGATGGATGGAATCAGGACACGGACCTGTGCTTCACATGCCCTCCACTTTTATCCTCATTACTTAAAGAAGAAATGATAAAAATATGGGGGCAGTATTAAACAGTTCTGGTTACTGATTATTAAAATGTGAATGTCAGGGCAAAACACCATTCAGACAGAAATGTGGGTACAGCTTAAGAACAGATAAAAAATAGACTAAAAGAGGGTGGTCCTTTTAAGGGTGTTCTTAAAATGGAGATGAGTGGTCTGGTGTTCCAGCTGGCAAGTTTCCATCCAGCTGCGTGACCATGAAGAATAGCTGCCCTTGTAAGGTTAGTCTGACAGTGCCACATGGTCCCTATCGTGCAGGTCCGGGGAATACCTCTCTTGTAGCTGCCGATCAGATGGGGCCGAGAACGGTCCCCTGAGGTACATCGAGCCCAGCCACGGCACAGGGAGGTGAACCGGAGGTGGTCAGTTGGTCAAGCCCCGGATATGGGTATCTTCCCAGCTCCTCGCGGATGTGTGAAAGTACCTGGTGATCTTTGAAGCTTTGAAACATTGTGCAAACATCTTTGACTGTCGGTTTGAAGATGAGTGCCGCAAGCCTGTTCTGTGTATGTTTCCAGCTGCTCGAGTGTGACTCGCTTTGTAGACTAACTCCCTGTTCATCCTGGGGAGCTACATGCACACTGTGCTGCTGGGGTTGCTTTCTTCCCCTGATCCCCTCCTGCCATGCTGTCCTGCACTTTTGACTCCATGGTCTTAAGATACTGAAACGTTCAAAGACTCTGCAGCACTGGGACCTCCCCACTTCATTGATGTCTCACTGGCAGGCAGAGTAAACACAGACTAGCAGAGCCTAAAGATGGTTATGTGGGCATCGTGTCGGAGCATGAGGAGGGGCGGTGTACTTGCGGGCTGTCCCTCATGGGCCTTGCTGAAACTCATATCACTCACCGGTGACCTAAAATCCTGCCATGCTTCTAGAGCACCAGCTACAGAGAGGGATAGGGGTGTAGTTCCTGTATCAAAAGTGGAAGGTTGATAGCTGAATCTGGAAGGAATAAAATGTATTAAAAAGGCACCTTTCTGAAAAAGTGGTACAAAACATCCCATCACTCATGATGAGCGCTTTCATTCTGTCTCGTTTCTTTGGATGTATAGCTTACAATCTGATTTTTTTTATTCTGCTTAGATTCACTAAATCCGCTGCTTGAATGGAACTAGAAAGAATTTTCTTTATTCTGTACTGATTCACTTGGCTGTCCCCATCCATGGCCTTGAATTGCTTCTATGTCGCGTAGTAGTGGGGGCTGACTGTGTATTTTATACTTGTCTGCCTCTCCGTCACATTTGCCCAGGGCGGAAATAGACCATGGTGCCTCTGAGTCCTCGCTGCATATCAAACGGAGAGTTGCTGCTCTTTACAGGTGGGAGATGTCTGGAGCTGTTTCTGGGGCTGTAATCTAGAGTTATGGTTTTCCTAGCATGTTGCTCAGTGTCAACATGCCTTTAGTGGCCTTGTGTCCTGAACTAAAGTAAAACAAAAGTTATGCCCATACCTTAGTCTATCATTCCTACCTTTCTATTGGGCTCCATGGATCACTGTCAGGGCCGGAGTCCTGATCTCCTTCTGGTGAGTTGGCCTTCAGTGGACGGCATAGCTGCCCCCCCCCGTTCTTCCTGCACACCCCTCTGATGGCGTGTGTCTCCAGGTCGCCGCTAATTCGTTGCGGTTGAGTGAAACCTGAGCTTCTTGGGTGGCCGTGGGGTCACAAGGAGGGCTCTGGGCTAGTGCCAGGGTGAGCGCCAGGTCTTGCGGGATCCCCGTGCGCCATGTGTGTCAGCAGGCCGTGCCAAACCTGCTGCATAAAAACGCCCCGCAGGGATCCAATGAGTCAGCGGTGAAGGAACGTTCCCGCTGAGGCCTGGTAAAAAGCCGGAGGCCATGTGTTTTGCCGGAACCCCAGCCTCGCTTAACAGTGCCGTTAAATGAGTGCGAGCGCTGGTCTGCGCCCAAGTAGTTTAGACCACGGTACTCAAGTCCGATGTTGTCCATTCTAAGGACGTATGATGATTTATTTGTTCCTGTCCTTAACAGGGCTGCCAGTCTCTGCCAGTTCAGTACAGCTGGGCTGTATTTGACTGGGCAGTTTAGGTGAGGCTGGCTTATTTTGTGTGGCACCTTTCATGGAGGCCAAAGTGACGGGAGGGACGGGGAGTGCAGACAGTCGCAAGGTTGCTGGCACCCGTCAGCCCCACCCCACCGGAGAGTAAAATCTGTCCCAGCTTCTGGTCACCACTGCATGTCTGCCTTAGGCTGAGGACGCTGACCTTGAAGTGACCGTATGTCTCTGATGTATAGTCACCCAGTGGCATTTAGTCAGCGGCAGCTCCATCCTGCACTGTGGCAGAACCTCCACGTACGCGAATGGATACCCCACTGCGTTCGTGTCCAGTATCTTCTTAGCAAAGGGGCACGGCACGGCTATTGGGTGTTTCCTGCCATGTTTTCACAGGAAACCCGTGCGTGTGATGCCACCTGCTTCCAAACTGATCATGCTCCCCTGAGATCTTCAGAATCCATGGGCCTCACTTCCGGTTAGTTTCGCATTCAGAGTAGAAATGTGTGTGGTGTGACAGGGCTGCTGGACAGGAATAGATGATGGTAAACCGTGGACTGGTTGCAGGCTCGCAGTTGAGTGTGGGGTCACCTATCAGGGCGGGACGAAGCTTCCTTCTGGCATTTTCTTCCTTCCAAAAGTAACAGCACACCGACTGTGAGCAGCATATGGTCACTAATGATAGATTACCCTGGATAATCTGGTCCAGCTGAACACAAAGGCCCAGGCAGCTGCCCAGTTTACATATTCAGTTTATGTCCTGGATGAAGGGCAGATGGGCTACAACAGCTCACTGCTAGCTGGGGGTAATCCAGTGTGCAACCACACTGTCACCTTCATGTTTCCCGAGGCGTTTTGCATTCCAGCTCCTCCATCAGTGATCAATGCAAATGTGCCGCCCGCGGGTGATGTGCTCCTCCGCCTTCCCACACATCGCGGGCAGGACGGGACAAAGCGGGGGCCCTCCTGGCAGCCGCCTCCTGAGGCTCGCCGGCTCGCCGGGAGGCATGAATGAAGAGAAAGCCGCTACTGTTCCGGCACCTGCCGCGTCGGCACAGGAACAAGGCTCCCTGTGAGTGCCGCACCATCTGGCCACCTGCCGCCGCTTTCAGGCCGCGTGCTTCCTGAACACGCCTCCATGCCCGGGGGACACTCTGCTCCCGCGGTTAGCCGTCACCCCCCTCTTGTGGGGCGGAGATGACGTCTGAGGGCACAGTCTCTCTCGTCATTCTCGTCTTGTTTTTCTTTTGCACCTGAGCTTCCCGCTGGCGGAGCTGCAGCGTGACATCCACACTCCAGAGGAGGTACGCGTTACCTTCACTGAGGCCTGGGACCTGTTCCCATTGAGCCAGTAGGGGATGGCTTCACCGCTCCAATCCTGGTCCTCCGACTTCCTCCCTGCCACCCAGATGTCCGTGGCCATCTTGCTCTCTGTGGGCTGTGTGTTTTCCATTTAGTCCCTGCTAGGGATGAGAAGCATCCTCCTCCTTCCCTTTTGCTATCACGCTACGCTGTTTGTTGTCATGCTGGTAAAAGTTTGTCTGAATCTTTCAGGGGGTACGGCGACGTCCATCTGTAACCAAGATGCGGTGCTTTACCTGAGCAGCTGGCAGATAACACAGCTGGCTTCTCCGTCACGCATTTAAATTCACCTGCGTGCTGGAAGCACAGGCAGGCGGTGCTCTGCAGGGCCTGCCTGCATAAGCTAATTCTCCGGGGTGGTCTGTAATTACTACCTGCAGGCTTCGTATGGTCAGCTCGCTCGACACTCCCTCGTTCAGGCTGCTCCTGCCATTTGATTTTTCGTCCGCCGAAAAGCCTTCCTTTGGAAAACTGCAGGCTGGCAGAACGACGGTGTTAAAGGGTCTAAGTGAGGAAGGTTACTGTGCCCCCCCCCCCCTTGTCCATTGGGTGTTTCCAGCCCAAT
>JAODKM010000095.1:531379-544533 GCA_026780845.1 Petrocephalus sullivani | reverse complement strand
TTTCCCGACCGGGGGAAACGAGAAGGGGGGGGGGGGGGGGGCACAGTAAGACAAGGGTGGGGAAGCCCCCCCCCCCCCCCCCACACACCAACACTCTCTGGAATTCTCAGCTTCAAGTCTTGTGTTTAACTGCCAAGTTTTGAAATACCATCAAGATATATTTCTATGTATCAAATAACAGGCAGCTTGCCATTTAAGTCATTAACGGCACCAAGGGATCTCTGTTCAAATATTAAGCGTCAGACGGCGTTTGGGTCATTCAGTCACTCAGAAGCGTTTAAGGAGACCTTGGCAATGCGGATTCCATTCACCCACTGGTGCAGAGTCCGGACGTCATCACAGCACAGGTACTTGATGTACTGGGACTTTTTCTGGATCTGCGGATGCTGCAGGCAGACAGAATAGCATTAAGTTTCTCCACAATAGCAGGTGAGTAACATTTGATTAGTTTCACAAATCAAAACTGGAACTGCAAAACACTTGTGCTCCACTAGAGGGCAGCAGACGACCAGCTATTTCAGGCAGTGTTGTTCCGACTCATGCGTGGAATCGACAGGGTTGATGACAATAACAGAAGTTGCTCCAAGAAACTAGATCTTCACTGAAAACCTTCCCAGTGCCAAACACAATACGGATACAACTTCTGTCGAGGGAACAAAAAACACGTTAGAGACAAAATGTTACCTAGGAATTGTTTTTACTCCGATATTCCATCCTGAGGTGCTTCCAGACTGTTTAAAGTGGGCTGGAGTGCCCTGCTGTAACAGGTGGGGGGGGACAGCGTGCCTGAGCACACTCCTGTCTGCCCTGCTCGCGGTCGGCGAGGTCGCCCCTCCACAGCTGCCAGCATTCGGAAGTAAACTCCAAACCCCTCGCTGTACTTGGCCTAGTCCTATTGGGGGGGGGCACTCTTTGTGCACAGCGGTAAGAGCTGGATCCTGTTAGCGGGGTGGGGGGGGTGAGGTTCAGCGTGAAGGTCAGGGTCTTCTGTGCCATGCCTGTTATGATCAGCTAGGGATCACGTCCATTAATAGAACAAGGCATCTTAATGCTACTGCAGCTAAAGGCATTAAGACGTCTGGCTGAGGTGATTCTGACTTCAGGCATGTGTGTGTGTGTGTGTGTGTGTGTGGTGCTGTGCTGTGCTGTATTGGGCTGTGCTAGCATACCAGGGTGTCCCGCTGCTCTGTGTGTGTGTGTGTGTGTGTGCGTGTGGTGCTGTGCTGTGATAGCATACCAGGGTGTCCCACTGCTCTCTGTGTGTGTGTGTGTGTGTGTGTGTGGTGTTGTGCTATGCTGTATTGGGCTGTGCTAGCATACCAGGGTGTCCCGCTGCTGTGTGTGTGTGTGTGTGTGTGTGTGTGTGTGTGGTATTGTACTGTGCTGTATTGGGCTGTGCTAGCATACCAGGGTGTCCCGCTGCTGTGTGTGTGTGTGGTGTTGTGCTGTGCTGTATTGGGCTGTGCTAGCATACCAGGGTGTCCCCCTTTGCCTGCCACGTGTCCCCCTGTCCCCCTCCTCTGTCTGGGATAAGCTCCAGGCCCCCAGTAACCGTGCAGCTGGGAGATGGAAGGCCTTCCCTCCAGAAGCAGGAGTGGTATGTTTATGTACACACTGGAGCCTGCTGGAGCGGGGTGGGTCAGCATGCCCCCTGCCCCCCCCCCCCGCTGTCAGCTTCATCCTGAATTTTCCCCCCCCTTCTTGTCTCCCTTCAGATTTAAAAAAAAAAAAGAAAAAAAAAAAAAACATAGTCCAGGAACCAAAACAATAGGAAACGGCAAGCCTCCTTCCTCCCTCGCTCTCGCCATCTGTTTCTACAATACTAGACTGTAATTTTGGAAAAACTGCAGCAGGAACACTTACTGCTGGATGGGTTAAAGACTTCCTCCTTCGGTGACAGCAGCAGCTCATGTTTGTTCCCAGAATGCATTGCGCTCTCTCCCCAGAAATGAGGTATACATTGCAAAAGACCTGTCCGCAGCTACCCCCGGGTAGATGCTCAACACTAACTACTAAAAACAGAGGAGAACTTTGATCCTTTCCTTAAAGCTTTCACATTTTAGCTCGGAAAGCTCCACTTCTGCATGGTAGCAGTGTGTGTCACTGGTTTACACCAGATCAGACCGCCTTCAAAATCCCAGCACTGCCAGGCTGCTCTCTGCACTTAATAAACTCGAGACAGATGCTGGCGGTACTCAGACACCAGGGACAGCCTGACAAATATTTCTATAGCAAACAACATGCAGAAATATGTCTGCAATTTAGTCCAAGTTCCATCCCATTTTCCCCAGAAGGAACATTACTACGGAGTCAGGCCTCAGCTGCGGCCTGCCACAGATTCCTCCAGTGTAGAGTTAGCGGTACCACAGCGATGCCCAGGGGAACACCACTGCCCCCCATCTCACCTTGAGGGCCATGCAGTAGTCGGTGGGGGCCTTGTATTTGCTGCGGTAGTCCTGCCCGTAGTAGACGTTCACGTGATCCAGCTGCAGGAAACACGCCAGGTCCCTGGAGGCCTGTCAAAGTGTCAAGAGGCGACACGCATCAGCGCTGCATGTATGTAGAGTGCACAGCAAAGGTGGGGCCCGAGTGTGCAGTCAATGCGGGGCCTGATCATGCGGGGCCAGAGTGTGCAGTCAATGCGGGGCCAGAGTGTGCAGCCAATGCGGGGCCAGAGCGTGCAGCCAATGCGGGGCCAGAGCGTGCAGCCAATGTGGGGCCCAAGAGCAAAGCAAATGCAGAAGATGAGCGTGCAACAAATGGAGGGCCTGAGCGTGCAGGTCTACTAAGGAGACACACTCTCTGCTCAGCTTGACAAGGCAACCTCTGCAGCGCAGCTGGCCCTGGGAACTGACAAGCAATGCAACAACAGATGCGGTGAACCAGAAGCTAATCCGTATCAGCAACAGAAAACCACACACAAACCCCCATGGTGGGGGAATCCAGGGCCAATGTGTTGCTCAATTCCACCAGGCATGCAAAAGTGGTGCAACAGTGTGTACGCAGAGATTGTTTTCTGATGGAAGATAATTAAAAATGACATGATCATTCCGACCCTCCCCCCCACAGGGTTAAAGTGATACCCCACCAAGATAACGAAGTATTTAAGCCCCTGCTGATCCTTAGTTCTTAGTTTGTGAGAGACGGCCCCTATCTGGTCTATTTCCAACTGGTAGTCCCTGGTTTAATACAGGTTAAAAACCCCTGGGCTAAACAATGGCAAACATGCTGACAATGCCAAGCCTCACTCGTCCACTAGGTGGAGCTCAAACTAAATCAGACATGGTCACTTGGAGAAAACGGTGACAGGACGTGTGCAATAGCAGAGGTAATACAGCGTATGTCGGCAAGCGCTCGGGGCCTGAGGACAGCAAGAGGATTCAACTCGCGTCACGCTTGGCTGCACCCAGCATCCACATGCCAACATCTAGACACCCTCAAGGGAGGCCGGTGTCCATCTTGTCATACAACTTAGGTGCCGTGCCTTGGGTGCTTGGAGATGTTTAGGTTAAACAGCGGCGTCAAGGGTGAAACGGCACTGAGCACAAGGCGCGTGCTCCATGGAGCCGCGGCTTAGCCGCCCGGGTTCTCTGTAACGGTGACGGTATTCCTGGCTAAGTTACCGTCTCGTCTGCACCTTGCCCAGAGTGGTGGGAAAGCTCTCAAGCTGACTCCGTGACACCCCCCGTCCTGTGACTGCTTTTTGTCCTCTATGGCGCCCCATACTGATCGGCACACGGAAGTGCAAAGGTGTGAACCACCTTTGGACAAGGCCCTGGACACGGCCTGCGCACCACCACTGTCCCATGTGTCATCTGTCGTCATGGGGACATCATCTGGGCCGAGAGCTCAAATCTCCGGACGCGGAATCAGAGAAGGGCTGGCCAGGATCCACCGACCCCGTATCATTTCATCTATAAACAGGAAATTCCAGAGTGGGGGATTCATGAGCTGGCTGGTTCCCTAGCGAACGTGCTGCCCTACTGTCCAGTAACCCCAGAGCAGGCTGGGAGTGGGGACGCATCTGTGCTGAGGGGGTCTCGTGGGACCCCAACTGCAGAGCGAGAGAGAGACGCGCGCAGTGGTACACGGATAAAGCATGCATGTGACACGCATGGCCCTGTCCACACACACACACACACACACACGTGCCTGTTTGCACGCCTGAGCGTCTCACCTTTGCTTTGCCCTTTGGCACAAAGTAGATCCCCGAGGCCCGCAGCAGGAAGTAGCGCTTCTTCCATGACTTCTTTCCATCCTCTTTCAGCCAGAGCACCCCCTCCATCTCGGGCACTGACACGGAGTTGCCCCCGAAGCACTCCTGCGGGCCGGGCACAAGCAGAGTGTCACAGGCGGCGAGCGGCACAGGCAGAGTGGCACAGGCGGCGAGTGGCACAGGCAGCCTGCCGGCTCGCTCCCGTTGGCACCTCCTACCTCCAGCAGCGCCTCCTTGTTCCTGTCCGCCATCTCACAGGTCTCCTTCCTCCCTAGCAGGTAGTTCTATGCGAGAGGAGGCATCAAAGAGGCTGACTATCTTGCACCCCCCCCCCCCCCCGGTTTTGAGTGACTCGTCTCGCCAGCACAGCCAATCACAGAGTTTTGCGGTGCAAAGCCGCTGTCGGAGCGCGGAAACGTCATGCTGAACGACAGCATGTCAGGCAGACGGGGATAAAAGCAGCAATGACGGCACAGGGCCCCCCCTTGGGCCCCCCTTCACCCTCCCCCCGGCAGCCTCACCTGAGGGTTCTTGAAGAGCGCGTACTTCTCAATACGCTCGATGAACATCAGCTTGTTCATGCTGTCTCGGGTCCAGTTCAGCAGGTTCTCCACCAGGTTCTCGTGGTCCTCGAAGATCCGCTCTGGGGAAGAGAGGAGAACCGTTTGCCTCCCGGCGAGGACATTCATGGCAAGTGGGCAGTGACGTACTGCTCCTTAGCGCCCCTCAGAAGGTGATGCAGTGTGTTCAACATGATCCTATCAGCACCTGCCCTAATAGGTTCAAGGGGCGTGGCCTTCTTCAGTCATGTGACCAGGGTTTCACCTACTGATTAGGTCCACCTGATCCTCTCTCTCTGAAACATTTACAAATTAGTTTTCTTTTTCCACCCCCAGCGACTTCATCAAAAGGCCTCTGCGGGCTTGCTTCTGGTCCCTGTACGTCTCCCTCCAGGCCCTGCGGTCTCCTCTCAGTCTCTGTGATGTATGCAGTCTCTCCCATCCCTTCAGAGTCCCCATTAGCCCCAGTAAACACCCTGCTTTTATCCAAATAAACCTCCTGTCCCCTGCTCATCTTTGTGATACATGGTTCCACCCCCTGCACGGGACAGCCTCACAAGTGTGCTGCTTTAATGGGAAGAGAAACTAGAAACACAGAGCACAGAAAAGCTCCTTCGCTTAGGTAAACAAAAGGACCAGCCACTGACTGCACCCCTCACACGGCTGGATTCCTGGCTGGCAGTTTTACTACCGGCCCAAACCACTCTGACCCTGACGTTAGAACCCCTCATAACCTGGGTCAGCTCCAGAGCCACCTGGACAGGGACTCGGGGGATTTGGGGCAGGCGCCTTTGTGCTTACTCCCCCCCCCCCCAGGTGCTATATTTCCACCCCACTATGGAATTCAACCCCCACCAGCATTATTCTGGTGGGTGCTGCGTGGATGACTGCTAATTACAACACTAGTAAAACCATTTTATAACACACATTTGGGGGGGTGGGGTTAAAAATATAACGTAATGACAGTGCAGTAGGACACACAGTGGCACAGCGGAGCGGTTACTGGGAGGTCAGGGGCACACAGGACCACAGAGCAGCCCGGCATCAGCACGACCGCGGCATGTAAGGCCAGCTTCCAGTGATGTGTCTCTGCCTCCAGGGGGCGCCGTGTTAATGACGGCCAAACCCCTTCAGCAGCCAATCTGAATGATTACAGTATAGCTGCTCGCGAACGTCTTCATTGTGGTCTGCTGCACCATCATTATCCTTCCGAGTACTAATCTGGCCCTAGAGAGCCAGTTGTGCACAAGCAGTATGGCGTAGAAAAGTGCTCCAAACCGAATGAGATCTGAGGGGGAAGGACCTCCGGTGTGCAGACGGGCTGCCAGATGAGGGGGGGTCAGGGGAGCCGGGTTTCCACACCCCGGTGTGTTGTGTCATATTACCAGCCCACATTGGTGCGTGGAGGGTGGGATTACACGATTGCCACTCTCACGCGATGAATCCTACTCGCTAAAATCCTAATGACGAGGATTACATGTCATGTTATCAGACTGCATTTTCTCTGATAACTCACCCTGAAACACTATGCAGGGAGCTCTGTTATTTAACATTACGTAACCGGTGTGTCCTTTAGCATCTATTTCGCCAGGAGACTCTCTTATTTTCCTCATAGCTCAGCGTGAGCGTGTCTCGACAGCACAAAATCCAGAACCGTTGCCAGGGTCCAGCCAGGAGATTACAACACATCAGACCGGTTCTGCGGTCAGGCTGATGGGTAACCATTAGCTGGTTTACCCCCGCTTTCCGGCAAGCAGCACAAAGCCACCGTCTAACTGCGAGCATCTCCGCTCGCACCCGCCGGCCCAAACATCACGGCGTGACAGGACTGCAGTCACATCGGTAAGGGTGTCCCGATCCGGAATCCTCCGGAAGAGAATGAAATACAACCCCCCCCCACGGCCGAGTGCAAGTATGATCATCAGTAATCCTGTTGATAGTCTGTGAAAGGCACTGGTGGGGGGGGGTTATTCATTTTTAATGCTAATCTGTGCTGGGATGACCCCCATGGATGGGAGCACTGTTTGCAGATGAATAGTCTAAATAAAAGGGAGGGGGGGGGGGGCTGAAACAGGGTCTTCACTGTGGTGTGATGAGTTGTGAAAGACACAAATGGCCATTCTGTGCAATTCCGGCTCAACAGGGGTGATGGGGGGAATTCATTTTTAACATGCTCTCTATCGCCCCCTCTGGGCATGGAAATGCAATGCATTCATTCAAAGTTTCTTAGCAGACGTGTTTGACCTGAATCTACTGGGTTATGCAGAGTAACGCAGCACCTGCAGCCCTGCCAACAGTTTAAGCTGATGAGTCACAGTGCGGTCATAGTATGTTCTCCCATGCAGTCGGCAGACAGCCAGCTGCCCCACACTCACCCATCTGCAGCTCGCCGATGGTCTCCACCAGCGACCAGTCGGGGCTGTAGCCACAGTGTGACTTATCCAGCAGGTTGTCCAGAACCTGCCGGACAGTCTGGCGCTCATCCACCATCATGGTCTTGGAGCTCTCGTCTGACATGTGTACCCGGATCACCAGCTGAGGAGTTTGGAGACAGACAGGAGAGTCACATCTACTGAACTAAAAGGTTCACAGGGGCATGCCTGAACACCGGGAAACCATTCACTCGCAGTGCCAACTACAGAGTGGGCCAAATCTCCAGAGGGAGCAGTGCCATCATCTGCTCAGAGGAGATGGTGATATTAGAAAAGCTTCAGGGTATCAGAGAATACAATCGAAACATCTGTGTTCAGCATCTACTCGTCCACAGCGGTTCTTCTTATATAGCGTCAACAATGCAGTTAACCATCCAATACACAGGGGGGCAGCAGAGAGGCCGAGGGAGCAGTTATGCAGCTTGACACCGCGAGGGTCCGGGGGTTCAAATCTCGCCCCTGCTGCTTATACAGAACTTGCATGTGTTCCCTGAGTGTTGTGTGGGTACTCTGGTCCAAAAACATGAAGTCTTCTCTATACTGGATAAGTGATTGGATGGGTAAGGACTCAGATCATACTGAAATTTAATTTCACTGAGAGAGACGGGCCACCAACTGAATTAATTTGTGTATATGTTTTTGTTTTTGTGGGGGGATGGAGTCAGCTTATGTACCATTTGTCAGCTATGTAATCATCGGAGGGAGCACTTTGCAGCAAGCAGAAGAGGCCCTACTGACATAACCAGCCCTGATGTCTGTGGCAGGATTTGTGAGCAAGTCTCACTAATGCCACGCCTGAAATCACACCCCCACAGGGGAAGCCCACAGAGCGAGCCCACAGCCAGCACCTTGTGCCAACAAACAGGACTCAATTAGCAGAGTTTACAAGCACTCACATCCTGCCCATCCTAGTCTTCCAAACCAATCACAACCTCCCCTGCCTAGTCCTCCAAACCAATCACAACCTCCCCTGCCTAGTCCTCCAAACCAATCACAACCTGCCCTGCCTAGTCCTCCAAACCAATCACATGCCGCCCTGCCTAGTCCTCCAAACCAATCACATGCCGCCCTGCCTAGTCCTCCAAACCAATCACATGCCGCCCTGCCTCTGCCAGACGTTATTCACACTCAGCCTATGAGATCAGCTCATAACTACTAGGAGCTGTGCAGCCGGACCCAGCGGGCACACTGCTTACCATCAATTACAGCGCGACAAACACACCTCTGTGAAAACTAACTGCTTAAGCCAATGAGCAGGTGTGTGAACTAGCTAACAGGAAGCTGATGTGCGTTTAGATAAAAGCATGAGGTAACCACACTGAGGTCTAACTCAAACAAGTACTGTGACTGGCCACCTGACCCTCTCAACGTAACTATGGGAAGCTGGGAAGGGATCCCGGGAAGGAAGGAGCAGAGGTGGAAGAAGGGAGATGGGCGACTAGACTGGAGTGGTCATGAGATTTTATTCTCCCTACCCTGCTGTACCCTAACCCTAACCCTAATCACCCAGCAAGTTTATGGACGGACAGGCAATTTACAGGACACCTGTGCCAGGGGTCCTTGGAGTGATTTCAGGGTCAGCAGGCATGCGAGATTTCTTCCACCCTGTCACTTATGTTTCAGCACGTGGCCGGAGACAGAGTGGGCATGGTTCCGCACTCTTAATCCCTGATGTTCCCCAAATCTGGGGCACACACCGTGGAAGGTCTGTGATTACCGCAACAGATTGTGCGGGACTGGGTCTCAGCCCAGACGCCTGAGTAATCGGGTCCCAGGGAAGCTCGCACTGTCATACTGACCCAGAAAAAAAGCACCCTGCTGCTCAGAGTGCATCATACATGTAGATGCTTATCTTAAACCTTCATCCAAAGCGTCCAAACAGTCATCATTTTACGGAAGACAAAGAGGTGCTACAAAGGCTCAAAAGAAGGGCCCTCCTGGGACAGGAACCAACAACAAGTCTCTAACCACAAAATGACCTGTCCCATGTGACCTTAAGTGATTCACACTCTTTGACAATCTCTGTGGTTGTCAAAGGAGAATTTCACAAAATAGTTTATCTGCTTCCGTCTTCTAAAACCCAGACAGACATATCAGTAAATGAAGCAGACAGGCAGCCAGTAGATCACACAAGGACACCCCTGGGATTGTGGGTAATGACCCGGGCCCCATGTGACTCCATGTGGGCGGGGCCACAGGCAACTAGTCTTACCTTCTTCACTTGCGCCTCCTTGATCTTCTCCAGAGCCACTCGGATTTTCTCGGCCTTCAGCTTGGCAGCCTGTTCCTCCTATAGACACACCACACCACAACATTAGCAAAAACCGATGCAGTGATTGGACCCCTGGGGACACGCCCTGCCCCTGCCCCGCCTTCTCCAAGGTGCCCTTGGGCCAGGCAGAGCTCAGTGCCCCCAAGAGGGGACGTGTGGCCCCTTGTACCACCTACCTGGCTCCTCCAGCAGGACGTCATGACGACGGGCTCTCCGCTATCCCACCAAACCTACAGCGCCTCCTTACGCAGAGCCCAATGTAAAAAACACCCCACTCTTTAATAATGGGGGAGAAAAGCAAAACCAGTATTTCAGCTTTAGCTAGGGGATGCTGCACCCCCGACACTCGTACTTGGATTCTCCCAGAGCGCTCAGGATTCTCCACGCTGGATTAGACCAAACAGCGCTCCGGGTTTTGATTAAGAAAAAATAAAAACAAAACAAAACAAAACAAAAAAAAACATACCATACAGGAGGGTCAGTCAGAGCACCCCCCATATAAAAAGGAACCCTCCCTCCTAGGAGGCCTGGCTCTCTTTTGGTACAGATTTTTATAAATTAAATGAAAAATTGAGGCCGCATGATGCAAGACGAGAAAACGTTCCGAGAATCCAAATCAGTCCAAAGAAAAGAACAAAAAAAAATCCCAGCCTCCGGCCATCCAGGGGGGCGCACACTCCTGTAGGGGGCGCCGTGGCAGCGGAAACACAGGAGCGGCGACAGAGCGGCCCGCGTGCAGAGTGGCGGTGACACTCCGCGCTGTCCAGCCGCAACACAGGATGGAGGCGACTGCGCCGTCCAGCCCCACTTCTGTCAGACACAGTGCATTTGGCTGGGGGGGGGGTAGAGGGCTATCCCTCCCCTGCCTCGCTCTCTCTCTCTTGCTCTGTCTATCCTACCATAAACAGTTGCACATCCTTGGGAAACAGGCAAATCAGAGAGGGTAATCCCCCCAGTAATCGGGGTGGGGCAGAGTGGTCACCCCAGTGTCTCTCTCCCATTATGCGCCGTGTCCTTCACCCCAAGCAGCATGCAGACACTGGGCTGTTTTCGAATGGGGGGGGGGGCAGTGGAGTCAGAGCCACCTCGTAAACCCCTACCCCTCCTCTCCTGGCTGCCCTTCCGCACGGGTGCCATAGCAACAGCCGTAATGGCACAGACCTATTAAGAGACAGAAAGGCGTTTTCGGGGGCACAGGTGCTGACATGCTCCTGTCCTTGTTACCGGCTGCATAGACGGGGTCCCCGCAGGGTGGGTCTGCATCTGTGCGCAGATAGCCCACTTGGGAACTTATGTCTGCGTGGCCCCCCTCTGAGTATGGCTGGGGAGCGAATTAGATGGGGTTCCTTGGGTGCGGCCATATGGAAGACTCGATCCAGATGAGGGAATCAGACCAGGGGCCTATTTACGGCTCGATGGCACCAACTAGCTGATTAAGCCGCCCAGACCCTGCTTGGTGAGAAATTGATTGCAGAAGCCACAGCTGTGCTCGGGGACCTCCCTCCTCAACGGATATCCTGTCATGATTGGCTAGAATGACAGCCAGTGATGTGCGTCCCCATAAAGGGAGAAACTGCTGGATAGGGTTCAGCCAAATGTTTACCGGGCTCTCCGCTAACTCACGGCCGCTTCTTGAGGCCTCTGGTGGGAGTGCTGATGGCGACAGACCGATTATATGCAAACAGCCGTCCTGCCGGTCGCCAAGGTCACAGCCATATGGGTGAAGAGTAAACTAATCAAGGCCTGAGTTAGGGAATTAGGGGCCTGGCATCCTGTCTGGATTAAGAGCACGTGGGGGCAGGGGATGATAACGGGGTTTAGCCGGAGCAGTGTGGGGGGGTGAAACCAGGCCAGTGAGGACCAGCACTCCGGTGAATGGGACCTTCCCGTTCCATAGTGATGCCCTGTTCCTATAACATGATATTTTACCCAAATCCCTAATCTTTACCTCCACGTCACCAAAAAAACTGCCCGTCACACCTGCCTTCCGCTCAGGCGTGACCTGCAGGCAAACGGGCAGAACTGCGGGCCGATCCGGAACCTTGCAGGACCAGCTGAAGTGACGTCTCAAAAGAGCTCATTACAATACAGACAGGCCCCAGTTAAAGGGAAGGTCTGGTGGCGATGCTGAGGCTGCCGCTACCCTTTAAGGGCACCTCCTCAGCCGGCGGTTGGGTCTCTCCCACGGAAACGCTGCTGACTGTGTCCCCCTCCAGAAAAGGGAGAGTGGCTTCTCGTTTTAGCTTCCAGAGATGAAAATAACCAGCGATTCATTCATCTGAATGATGTTGCACTCTATAAACCCCAATTAAACACAACCCACCATTCAAACTCATCCCACCGTGTGAAAACTCAACTCACCCTGTCCAAACACCCCAGCAAGCCTATTTAAACCTCCCCATCCTATTCAAACACCACAGTAACCCTGTCCAACCCCTTTTCAAAAAGCCATTCACCCAAACCCCCCCAATGCAAACCCAAGTTCCAAATCCATTCCCGCATACCCCCCTCTCCACTCCATTTACAAACATCATGCATCGTCAGATCACGCTCAGGTCCAGCGCATGCAAATGCAGGTCAGCATTGACGTCGCATTCAAATGCGGGTCAATGCTGACATCGCATGCTCCGGCGTGCTTCTGTGCCGTGGACACAGACACACGGGACGTCCCGGAAGCATTCCGGAACATTTCACAAATGGCACACATTCTCTTAGTAGTCTGTCGATTTGTATCTATGACAACAGGGGGACACCTCTTATGGGGTAAGGGGTCCCAGGGTGTGGTCTCCGAGAGGTAAGGGGGCCAAGACAGAAAGGGGACAGAGTTAGACACTGACTCACAAGCGCACCAAGGCGGGGAAAACCAACCCTCTTTCCGTGACCAGGACCTGCCCCTTATATAAAGGATGGAGGCAAAGCTACCACAAGTACCGCAAATCAGACCATTTACTTCAGATTTTATATTAATCATAATCAGAATAAGGTAGCTTCAGAAGAGGGGGCAAAATCTCAGGCACAAAGAGGGTGTGGTTATGAGGCGCAAGTATAAGTAAGGACCAATCATCAACAGGCAGGCAGCAGGCAGGGGGCGGAGCAGGCAGAGAAGGCGTCACCTTTGTCAGCAAATGAGAAGGCTTTCCTGCAATGCTTTTCAGAATGAGGGAAGTTTCCCTGTCCAGATAGGAGTGCTTGGTGTGGAGGAAAGAGAGGGAGAAGAGGGGAGAAACGTCAGTGTGGACATCGGTGGGCACAGACCTCACAGGTCTCAGGAGACAAAATAACGCTGTGCAAAGGATCACTGGAATCCCAACCCACCTCCCAAGCAGCAACCCTGGACTTCACACAGCATGACAGCACACAGCACACGCGCCTGACTTAGCAGACGCGGAAGGAATGGCCGTGACGGCATAGCACAGCCAAAATGGTGCTTATACGTTACTCTGTGATTATCAAATAACAGTAAAAAAAGGTGTTTCCTCAACCTGTGCAGAGTGTCCCCAGCCCTGTGCTCTGTGCTCCCTGGGACCCTGCGCTGGATGAGTGGCTGTGAACTATGGATGGATGAATTTTCATGCAGATGTAGCTTCCTGTGATCGTGTGCAGTAACAAAACAAATGGAGATACAGGGCTGCTGTGATTGTGTGCAGTAACAAAACAAATGGAGATACAGGGCT
>JAODKM010000095.1:487194-499360 GCA_026780845.1 Petrocephalus sullivani | reverse complement strand
CAGTGATGCCTCCCCACCACCCGTCACACCTGCAGCGGCCGCCGGCTCCGCCCATGGCCCCCCCCCCCCCCCCCCCCCCCCCCGGGCCCCCCGGGCCCGCCCCCCCCCCCGGCCCCCCGACACCGCGTCGCCATTACGGGGACACACGCCCACACTGCGCACCGGGCAGCCGGCACAGGCCGGCCGCCATCCGCGGCGCTTCCCGTGTCACCCCCCAGGCGCACAGCCCCCGGATCCCAAGCGGCAGAGACGCGCCGCGATGCCGCGGAGCCCCCCCCCAGCCGCCGGCTCCGGGCTCCCCATCGCCGGCGCGATCGCCTCCGCGGCCCGCCCTCCCGTACTCGCATATAAGCGGCCGGGGGCCGCGGCTACGGCGCCCGCTATTGTGCTGCCTACGGGGGGGCAGTGCCCCGCATGTCTGAGGGGCTCCGGGGGCGGCTTTGTGGGCCATCACCCCCCAGATCGGGGGCCGGCCCCGCACCCCGGCGCATTCTAACCGGCCGCTATCGGACTGACATCCCGGCCGCGGCTACTCACCGAGCGGCGGCTCTCCGCGGCGGCTCCTGCCCCGCTCCCGGGGGCGCCTGGCAACAATGGGCTGGGAAGGCGGGCGCCGATCCGGCCGCTAATTCACCCGCGTGTGCCGGGGATCGCGAGAGAGAGAGCGGGCGGGGTCTCGGCGGCGACTCGCTGGCTCCGCGGCTCGGTCCGCAGCGGACTCACGTCCGCACCTCCATCCTCCGTCGGACGGGAGCGCGGATGGCGGCTGGGCGGTCTGCGCTGGGCGTCTGCGCCGCGCGCTTCCTGCCCCCCCCAGAAATCAACAAAAGCCAATAATACAGCGTGGCCAGAGCGCGCGGCGAGTAACGCCCATCGGCGCGCGGGCGCCCCCGCCTGGCCGGGCAGAGGCGCCGCGCGCAGCCCGCCTCCTGTCTTCCTTTTGACTGGACTGCAAATTTTTAACGAGCATTGCAGTATTTAGTGATATACTGGCCTTATTTTGCAATTAATGCCGCACATAATACGTTATATATCGATTAAATCAATAGCAATGGCAGCTGGATATATTTGCTAAACACTGTAATGTATACATTCACATTTATGAGCTTATTTATGTTAGACTTTAAGTTGCAAATAGGACCGTGTTTGAAGACAGACGACCATTTTGTACCTTTGCTTGTCACTTGGGTCGTACCCTCAAGGACCTGTCAAATGTACCTTTTAGGACAAAGAAATTTGGGGTGCATTAATGTTGTTTGTACCGGGGGGATGTTGCTCAGAGTCCATTTCTGTACCTTAAATTCAACTGAAAGGTACCTACAACTGGTGTACAGCTGACGTACCCCCCAGGGTACAGCCCCAGTGACAAGCAAAGGTACAAATTGGTACTCTTTTTTTCTGAGTGAAGGGTAAATGTGTGCTAAATGCTGCTTTTGAGACTAATGTACTGCTAACCCCTTCAGTGAACCAATGTTACGAGCACGGGACTCTGTCGAGAGGAAATCTTGATTTGAGTTGCGGTATGTGGTATATTTGCATCCTGAAGTACAACGGCTAATAAAGAGGTACAAAAGTGACTCATTCTTCTTTAGGAAATCCAAGAAATGGGAAAGGAAGACGTTCACGTTGCAAACAGGTGGGCTCGCCTCTGATCGCAATTAACGAGGGCTCTAACAAATTAAGTGAAACTAACCTTACGCCATTGTGAGGACAGGGCGGAGGTTACCGCGGTACCGGCGATGAAATGACACGTGATCATAGTATGGCTGAAGGAGATGGTTTTGAGTGACATCATAATGGCTCCCCCAGCCACATAAAACCACCACATCAAACAGGTCAGTGGCAACAGCACACCTCAGCCCTTAGGCTGAGCTCTGACCACCGTATTCAGAGTCGTGCTGATCCTTTGATCAGAAAAACCTTTGTCGCCTGTGAAACGTAGAATGTCTGGATTCTTATGGAAGTTCTACGTGCAGAGCATCTGCATAAAGTAGGTGCTCCACATGCAGCCATGCAAGAAATGGGGCAGGATTTGCAAGGTCATGCAGGAAAAGGAAGGGAATCAAAACACTGGCTTAAAATAAAAACAAGAACACGCATGCATTGAACGAAACTGGCTTTCTGTAACTAGACATCACACCTACATTTAACTCAAATGGTACGGACAGGGAGCGACTTGTACATAAATTTGCCTGGACGGGGGCCACCAGTGGGAAGAGCCGTCTGGGCACGTGGATAGTCAGTCGCTGAGGTTTGCGCAGTGTAAATGTTTTGTAACGACTCTATGTAGACACATTTCATAGTACATTACATGGAAAACATTGTGTACTCCCAAAGCGAGCCTGGCACTGTTGAAAAAGGAAGAATCCAGAGGCTGATGGAAATTACAAGGAGGGTTAGATACCTCCCAGTCCCTGAAATTGCAGTGTTGGTGAATGCCATGTTGTTATATATATTATATATTATATATAAACACTGAAATGTTCATTTATAGCATGCCATGTATTCAGCATTGTGTGTTGCATCAGTAGGTCCAGCAGTTTTTAAGAAAACCAGCATTTCTGTCCTGTGACAATGTCCTTATCTCTATTAACTTCTCCTTAGTGGAGAAATTAATTTCCCATTCAGTTGGTTATCTTATTAGTCTGCTGATTGTGATGTGGTTTTGAAGGACGGTGGCTCTCACCCGGTGACGGCCAAAGCGTGCCTCTGGGGTCTTGAGAAAGACCCTTAACCCCAGCACCTTCAGGGACTGAGTCTCCCTGCTTTTTCACTTAGGATAAATGCATCTGCTAAGCTAATTCATGCGAGTGTAGTTGTACATTCCACTTAAGCGCATGCTGGGACTGTTATCTGCAAGTGAGAGATTTACGTGCAGCACATATGCCCTCTACTGTCTAAAATAGGTATAGTCTCTTCTTTTGTAATGCGAAAGGATGACTTTGAGCAAAATACTGGAATTGTTTACTCTCATTGCGCAGCTAGGATTTGGAAGGCTTTTGGAAGGTGAATGGGCCTGTGGTTTGTGACTGTGTGAGTAAGTGTGCCCCCCGCCATCCAGAATGTCACCCGTCCCCAGTGCTTCCTGTGGCAGGTCCCAGGTTGGGTTTCACTATGACCCACAGCGGATGGATGGCTCCTGCACCCACAGCCACTCCTGCTCTCCCACTCTAGGACTCTGCGTCCCGCCTTTCAATGGACCCGTCAGGGGACCCGTCTGCCTGCCTCACAAACATCCCAGTTGCCAGGCACCCCGGCACACAGCAGCAGGACAGAGGGCAGCCCCAGCCAGGAAAAGGGCCTTTTCCTGCATCCCCTGAGCTCCTCCACGCTCCACTTTGCCTCTAGAAACAGGTGTGAGCAATAAAACCCAAAGGTGGTTTGCCTGGATTTTCCTCATTGAAAATTTTGAAGTGTACTAAGGTATATAAGCCCTGTGTGGTGACCATGGTGAAGCCGGCTTGACCTGAGGCCTGCATCCCGACACCCCAGCTTGTTTGCAGGTCACTCACACAGACATGTGGGTTTTTAAAAGCCCCACCTGTTTAAATTTAACCTCCGATCATCTAGTTGCTAGTTACCCGTATACACTATGGCCCGTTCTGCCCACCCCTGCTTTACACCCTGATTAACCTTTCCTCATTTCGCTGCTACTGTCAGCCATCCCAACGGTAGCCCACCGGATACAGCAAAGTCACCAACAGCTGGAATCCGCATCACAGGTCCAGTCCTGGGTTCATATAGGGCCAGGCACGGCTAAGCTTGGACGCTGCCCGGTTTTCCACAGCAGGGCTGCCAGCGCCGTAAGCCTCCACGACGGCCTCAGTGCGTCCAGGTTCCGAAATCCCACGCCTCCTTCCTGCCGCTGTAACGTTCAGACTCTCTTTGCTTGCAGAAGTGCCTGCAGAGCTGTCTTCAGGGATTGTAGAACTGCGTCACATTCTACCGGCTCTCATGACTTCCTGGACCGTCAGCAACACCATCTTCCTGCAGGCGTCACTCTCGGCCCGGGGCTTTCCCCGTGACGTCTTTAACAGACCGAGCAGAGCACCGAGTCGTCCGGGTGCAAGTACCTGACATTAAAACAGTCTGCGCATGAGCACAGAAGGTCTAGCTTTTATACAGGGATTAGTAACAAAGAGGTAAGAGCTAAACCAGTTTACATGTGTTGAGTATCTGGGCTGAGATATCGCACATCTTCTGGGACCATGCCACTCCGTCTAATCCAGCATTTCTCAAACCAGTCCTTGGGGACCCTCCAGATGTTCCAAAGTTTTGATCTTTCCAAATTCTCTGGGAGCTGAAGGGGAGCAAAAATGTGGCCCTTGAATATAAATCTGCAGCCCCAGCCAAATGTGCAGTGGCACACAGACGGGAGCTGCACCTCTCCCCGTCTCCGGGGTCAGCAGGCCCTGTGGCATACACCGGTCTCTATGGTGATGGAGCTCCAGTCCCCGCATCAACTGGAAAATCCACATTTCATTTAAAAGACTCCAAAGCATCACTCAGTCCCTCCTGTCCTATCCAGTGGGCCCCCCCACACCCCCCAATAGCAATAATTTGTTGAACCACCTTTTGTTTTAATGACAGCCTTGAGTCTGTTGGTATGCTTCTCTATTAGCTTTGCACATCTAGATTAAGGAATATTTGCCCACTCGAGTTCGGTCACATTGGATGGTGAGCATTGGTGGACTGCCATCTTCTAATCTTTCCACAGATTTTCAATGGGATTTAGGTCTGGGCTCTGACTGGGCCACACAAGGATATCCGCCTTTTCCCTCCTTCAGCCACTACGCGGTCAGTTTTGCTGTGTGCTTCGGATCGTTGTCATGTTGAAAGGTGAACATTCTGCCCATCTTCAACTTTGTGGCAGAGGGTAGCAGGTCTTCTTGAGAAGTGGCTCTTTCCTTGCGACCCTCCCGAACAAGCCACAAGTGTGGGGTGCTTGTGAAATTGTTCTCACTAGTCCTCACTAATCACTAAATCACCAATCGCAAACACTTCTGCACGACTAGGCACCTCCCCTCTGCCATAGCTACGACATGAAACAGGCCACAGGCCCCAGTATACTTACGCTTTTCCCTCTAAACTGCTTGTGCTGGCATTGACACCAAGAGATCAAACCTCTCCATGTTCATGTAATGAAGCTTATTATCGTCTCCCAGCTCCCAGACCTACTTTGCTCTAGACCAAACCTTCAGATAATTGTACTGAGACACCTTAACACAACATTCCACGTGGGCAAATCTCCAAGCCCTGCCCACACCTCCCATCTCAATGCTGTCACGTCACTTAGAAAATGCCGCATTTTAACCAACCCTTACTTAATAGACCTGGATACTTTATATCTCCCGCAAGGTCACCTCAGGTAAAACCCAGCAGCACCCAGATCTTCACTGGGAACCTTTACTGGGAGCACCATGTGGCTTGGTTAGCTAACCCTCTGTGCCTATGGTCAGAAGGTTGCTGGTTCAAGCCTGATTTCATAATATTATACTGTTATTTTTGCCCCCAAGCACCAGACAGCATAGTACCACTTAGTGAATTTAGCATAGTACCATTTAGTGAATTTAGCATAGTACCACTTAGTGAATTTAGCATAGTACCATTTAGTTTTCCATTATGAACCCAAAATTAGCCACATTGAAAGCTCTGGGGCAGTTTGGAAACCCTACAGATTATTTACAAGGTAATAAAACCCTCACATATACATAAATGTCTATGCAGGCTTGTCTCGAATTGAAAATTTCTCGCTAGCCAGCTGAACAAAGTTATCAAGCCCTCTGCTGTCCTTCAGAACGTTAGAGAACGTCACCGAATGGGTCCCTGTTCACCTGCAGGATCCCTAGCACATTCTACAGATCAATTAACCCTGCTATTAGTATTACTGTCGTTTAGTTGGTCCTACAACCGAAAAGGTGTTCAGAATTTTTTAAATAATTTGAAAAGGCACAAATTCTGTCTGTCGAGGCGCATGTGTACTCCGCATTACACGATCATCTTTGTTTTCTGATCAAACGCATCCGTCTGACGACAGTAGGGGGCGCAAAATCGCTTTTTTGTATTATCGCACTTCAACCTTTATAACGAGGGTCTTCAGCTGGGGGTCTACAGGAACATTCAGAAAAATTTTGCATTGTGGATACTGTCATGCGTTCTATGTAACAAGTGTTTGCCTCCAAACAATGAGCACAATACTCTACTGCTCTTCCCTGAAAACATATGCCAAAAATATCTCTAGGGGACCGCGACCTCGTCCTCAGTTATCAGTTATTGATAAAAATCAAGCATTATTGGCAGGGGGTCCCTAGCTGTTCGCATTTGGTGGTCCCTGACACTTTGCAATGCTACATATTTCTAACGTTTTTGTGGATGAAGGACCTCCCCTGTCAACAAATTGTAGAACAAATTCAGGTTATTGCCGTCCTGAACAATTCATGAGTCACTTATGTACCAACCTGGGACTTTCCTGAGTAATGGAGTCATGTTAAATTGTAATAATTAAATTCTAATTGGTTGCAGTGGTAGATATGCAGATCGAACAAAAATTTTAATTATTGACACCAAAATCTATTTTAGTGTCAAACTTTACATATATATTTGTGGTATTTTGCTGCTGCTGTTTATGTATTGTTTAAAACTTGCCATACATGCCACCCCAACCATTTAACACGTCCTCAACCATTAAGTGCATCTTTGGATCTTTGAGAATTAGTTCTGTAGTGGGTCTTAGTAAAAATCCACCTTTTCTTGTTATGCACCGCATGACTGGAACATTTTACAAAATATATTGAATTTAGACTCCTTATCTTCTCTGAATGTGTTTAAAAATCTCTTAAACTCTGAGCTTAAAGAACAGTGTCATTGTTTCATATAAATTAATTTTATTCAATGTATAGCTTGAATATTTGTATGTGTTTTAGTCTGTGTTCATATTCAAAAATTATCTCTGTATGTATGTACATGAAACTTTTGTCTTTTTTCTTATATGCGGCCCTCTTGGCCATCAGATATTGTATCTCAATGGAACCTTCCTGGTAAAATAAAGGATAAATAAAAATAAATTAAAAAAGTGAAAAGGTAATCCTGTCACATTCATTAACAAGGGTGTTTTAAACCAATCAGTCCCCTAAAATCTGCAATACTTTGAAAAAGTTGGTAAAATAGCTTTTAATCAAAAACATTCTTCCAAAAATATTTATGAAACACGAGCAGGATGGATGACTCTTCTTCAGTGTAAGCCATTTAAAAGCTTTTTTTTTTAATGTGTTTATTGTTTTGTTGGTGCAAACAGTACTGTCAATTGTAACAGTTACTGTTAGTCAAATGCTTCTTGGGAATGGAACTTACTAGTGAGGCAGAGACAAAGTGTCAACTTTTTTCGGCATGCAGGTGTGAATGTGTACGAAACCGAGATGCATGCTTAGTATAAACACAGGAAGTAACAGGCTTCCTAACCTGTTTCAGCTAAACCCAGAATAAAAGGTGAACTGGAGCACCCAGACAAAGTCGGCATGACGAGGGAAAACATGCAAACCTCACATACAAAGTGTGAAAGTGGGTAGCTAAGTCAACACATGCCTCTATGAAGCATCACTCGTGCTAGTTTTTGGATAAGAAGTCTTAAGTATGCCTGACTGAGATATTAATTAAACGAAATTGATTCAAATCACGCGACGAAATGCAAAACTATTACTCACATTAATCAAGTCTTTTATGTAAATTCCTTTTACTTATAGAAGAAAAATGTTTATACTAATCTCATTTATATTATCAATGATACAAATGAGTAATTGGAAACTTTCTCATCCATGCCCATACATTCAGGATAGATCTTGTATCCAAGGAACTGGATCCTGGTCTCCACTTTTACAAACAAGTGGTTCTCCCGAAGACACCGCAACACCTTTCTAACATGGTGGATGTGATCATTAAGAGAGATGGAATAAACTAGGATATCATCCATGTACACTTCTACAAACCGGTTCAGGTTATCAGAAAAGATGTGGTTCATGAACCCTGAAAAATAGAAGGGCTGTTAGCTAATCCATATGGCCTGACTGGATACTCAAACTGCCCCCTAGTGGTAATGGAAGACATCTTCCATTTATCCCCAGCCCGGATACCGTTCAGGTTGTAGGCACCACGGAGATCAAGCTTAGTAAAGAGCTGTGCCCCACCTGGCACAGCCTCCATATTGATTACGTTAAAGGTGAAGGCCGTCCTTTACTGGCTTCAACCTAGTACAATTAAGGAGCTTCAGTGGTTTTTGGGTTTCTCTAATTTCTGTTGTTGGTTAGTCTGGGGGTTCAGCTTAATTGCTGGCCCTCTAACTGCCTTGCGGTTAGATGCCTCTGAGGTAGGGGTGGTGCTGAGAGAAAGTGGAACGTTGCATCCGTCTGCATTCTTTTCCCGGAAGATGAGCCCTGCAGAACAGAATTACAACACCTGAGAATCGCTGGCGGTCACGTTGGCCTTAGTGGTGCGGCTTTCTCAGCCCTGAAACTTAGAAGACCCCATCCAAGAAGCCCCTCTTCTCAAACCTGCTCCAGCCAACTGCCCCTCTGGAAAGATCTGTGTTTCTTCTGTCCTTCAGCCGGCCACCATGCAATGCATCCTTCCCTCATCTTGGAGCACTGGGGGACTTCCTAGCTCGACAGTACTAGTGGCCAGATTGGAGACAGAATGTAAAGTTGTATGTTCCCTTGTCCTAGGCTTTTGCAACCCCTGGACAAACTTCAACGTGCCTGGTCTCATCTGGCCTTAGATTTTATAGATTGACCTACCACCATTTCAGGGTTATATGGTGATACTCACCATAGTCAAAATATTCTCAAGGTTAATACCTAAGCTCCTTATCGCCACGACTTTCTGAGGTTCCATAACATGGGTCTTCGGATATTATGGACTAACGGAAGACATTATGTCCGATAGGGGCCACAGTTTGCCTCGAGCGTCTTTTATGTGTGCTGCTCAAGGCTGAATATCTCTCTCAGTCTGTCTTCTAGCTACTCCCTGGTTATCTCCAGTTCACCTAACACCCTCTTTACTTCTGAGTTTTCTGTTACGGCAATATCAAAACCAATGACTCGATAAAATTATGAAATTAAATAACATAATATAATTATATTAAATGTATTCACTTAAATCTGACTTTTGTGCACATTTAACCATCAATTCAATGCATCCAAAATTACCCGTAGATACAGCAAATGGCATTTATCACAGCTGTATTCCAATTTATTAGGTTATGTCCATGATCGTATGGACGTGTCAAGGGTCAAGCCCCTCTAATCTTAAAAAAACCTCCTTGTTTTTCTTCTTTATTTCCGTTCTTGCCTTCTGGTTACGCCTCTCGTTTCTTGGAATAGGGTGAGTCGTGATGAGAAATAGACCGACGGGTTTTAGTTGCATGTTTCTGACCTTCATCTCAGCTCCCATTCTTTGGCTTTTTTAATTTTTTACCCGGTACTTATGCCACATTACTTGAGGCGTAAATGCGCGACGGCATTATTCCTCTGAAATCAGCAACATTGCCTTAAATGTGTCGCACTCTAAGAGGCGCGAGCCCTGCAGATGCCTGCAAGCAGCACCGCTGTCCTGCTGATGTCGAAGAATCTCCCACCCAGTGACAGCCAATTAGGCGGCCTGCAAGGGGGCTCCCCGGGTTTCCCCTAAGCGACACCTGACTGGGGGGGGGGGTAGGGGGGTCCCATCCTCGGCGATTCCTCCAGCGTACCCGATCCGCTTGCCATCTGCGCGCTCACTGCCGCCGCCCCCACGGGCTGACAGGAAACCCGCAGACTGGCGGTTCCGGCGACACGGTGCACAGGAGCTGCTGCAGCGCGCTACCGTAGGATGCTTTACGCGTCTGTGCATCCCGGCGAAGGCCGGCTTCCTGTCAGCTACCGGCTGCTCGCCTTCGCTCCAAAGGCAGAAATCCGAAATATAGGCCAACCTCGAGATATGATTAACAACCTCGAGACATGATTAACAACCTCGGAACACTCGATTAACATGCGTCCTAACATATACATTTGTGGCGCCTCCAAAGGTCATTGCTTTCGAGCTGCACAGCTGTAACTGTAATAAGAAAATGATGCTTCATGCACATGCGACGTAACAGAAAAGCAGCAAGCCTTCTGCAGCGTCATGTGTCAGTTTTATGACATTTTTTTGTAATTGCCGGATACGTCTTAAATCACCGAAATAAAAGTAGGCTGTGATGTAACTCTTCGAAGGAGACAACCTGCAGTAGACTTTAATGTTTGTTGTCTGGTTAAATCATACGCCCGGTAAAATCAAATCACACCAGTCTAGTTAAATCAGTTCTCTAGTATTTTTGAGTCCGGCTTTCCAAATGCCAATAAACAGGTTTGCAGTCTGGATATGGGTTAGTTGTCCTGTTAAAACTGTTTCGGTAACGATTAATACGCAGTAACGCATTAAAAACAAGGCGCCCTTTTATGAGAATGAAAAGAAGCCGTATAAAGTGTTTTGTTATTTTTTGTAAATATTGCAGCCGTTTCCGCCTGAATAGCCGCAAGAAAAACTACCTCCGAATGTGTGATGATAGATAATGGAGCGGTCGGGACTGTAATTGTACTGCTCCGCGGTTTCTGGCGTGGGAGGGGGCTGCTGCATTGTCTCGGTTGCGTGCGCTGATGCTCCGCGGCGTCGCTCATTATCCCACACGGCTGCATAGCATAGAGGCCGGTCGCTCTCTGTCGCCGAAAGCGCAGTACGGCGAGAGCGCTTAAGCCGGGGCTGCCCTGCAAGCCAGCGGCCCCAGGTGCCTGCCTGCCTGCCTGCGAGCGACACCCCGCCGATCCGGAGCCAGCTGTCACTCGGGCCATCGGGCGAGGGTCGGCGCTCGCTGGGGGCCGCGGTGCAGGCAGCATGAACCACGTGTGGATTATAACCCTTACACTCACCGTCAGCCTTACGGGCATCTTCGCCGACTGCCGAGGTAGGTCACTGATGCCTTCATTTTTAGGGATGTCAGCAAGTGGACTCAGCAGCTGTCCTGGTATAAAACACCACCTGTCTAAAGCTTGGTAACTTCTGGGTTACTTTAACGTATTATTTGAAATCGGTTTATTGTAGCCTATTTGGGGCCAATGCACAGTAATTATGTCCCCTGCTTCCTATAGGGTCTTGTACATTCTGCAGCCTTGACCATTTGTGTCGAACAAATATGCATTTTGTACACGTGTAGGCCTATATCCATTTCATAATAAAAAAAATGACTAAACGCCAGATTTAAAAGTCATTTTAAAGTTTAACCGTAAATTTGATAACATGACACTGTAAATTCAGATTTTGATCACGTTCCGCTGATTGATACAAACTACTTAACTTTTTTTAGTTGATTAGTTGCTACTTAAAAGTATTAATTCAAAATGAAACAAAATCTTTAAAAGCTATAGAGACGCACCGAAATAACGGATCTATGGCATTAAAAACAATTTCGGCATTGAAAATCCTACTCATCAGCAGAAAGGGGGTTAAAACGGTAAATTAGCGCACTCCCTTCGTGGGTGAATCATACTTTCTTTTCCACTTGTTTTTAGGGCTTCTAGCTTCAAAGCGTTCGGGCTGATTTGTGAGAAAGGAAGCGCACTGAGAGCCAGGCTTTGTTCATTGCGACGATCTTAGTGCCGACAAGAGCTTAAAGCAGAGCGCAAAGCCTCATGGCAATGCCTCAGATCGGTGCAGAGGGTCTTTAATGGCATCGATGGTGAAAAATGTGGTTAAAATCAAATCGATTGAAAAAAACGCTAGAGGCACTTGCGCTCTCACCTGCCTCTAGCCACGACAGGCGACCTGCCGACTGTCAGTATCCTGAAGGACTGTCGCTATGCTGAAAAACTGTCAGTATCCTGAAGGACTGTTGCTATGCTGAAAGACTGTCAGTATCCTGAAGGACTGTTGCTCTGCTGAAAGACTGTCAGTATCCTGAAGGACTGTCGCTATGCTGAAAGACTGTCAGTATCCTGAAGGACTGTCGCTATGCTGAAAGACTGTCAATATCCTGAAGGACTGTTGCTATGCTGAAAGACTGTCAGTATCCTGAAAGACTGTTGCTATGCTGAAAGACTGTCAGTATCCTGAAGGACTGTCGCTATGCTGAAAGACTGTCAGTATCCTGAAGGACTGTCGCTAT
>JAODKM010000095.1:465107-479663 GCA_026780845.1 Petrocephalus sullivani | reverse complement strand
GTCCTTCCACAGGCTGTCACTGCTGGCCAGGGAGGGCTGCAGGTCCTTCCACAGGCTGTCACTGCTGGCCAGGGAGGACAGCGGCTTGGCTGGGCTGGTCAATGTGCAAAGGACACTACACATACACCTGTGCTGGCTTTATACCCCTCCCAAAAAAACCCAAATGACCCAAATGAAAAGGGTATTTTTACACTCTGCAAATCCACAAAAAAAAATATCAAAATCTCACTCAGATGTGCGTGGAAAAAAAGCAGATATTTCCATAGCATATTTCCAAACCACAGGAAACAAATGTCAGAGAATCAGTAGATAGCAACTTCAGCGATGAATCAACGGACGACTAAATTTCCCACTGCCACTGCTTGAAAGGAGAAATTTATAGAACATCATCTTGTATAAATGTTTGCAATTTATCTAACAGGTCTCTCGATTTCTGCAGAGTGGGGTGCGGGCAGGAGTAAGAGAGGCTTCTTACATTGTAGCTGGACCTTCTGTCTTTCACTTCTTCTGTTACAGCAGGTATTTATTTACCTGCTAATTTCCAAGCAGATCTACAGATGCTGTGATATAATTTTTAAAATCACGCAGATGAATTCCAGGGCTGACTGGGCAGTTCCTGTAAAAACACAGTCATGTCCACCCCTGTCAAATTTACATGTCTCCAGTGACACACTGTTAACTCATCCAGTGTCAGAGGGCGGAGGAATTATTAAGAACATGAAGTCACAGGTATTTCACTAAAGACAGCTTCAGTCCAGAGAGTTCTTCAAGGAAAATATCTGTACAAAATCCTTGCTAGTATAAATACACATTGGTAAAGTTTCAAACGGAACACTTATATTTTGGAAATATTTCAGCTGATTTCTGTAAGTTTCCATTATCACTTTTTAAAAGTCTTTTAGAAGGATTGCCTGGATGTAGTGAATATAAATGGATGGATGGATGGATGGATGGATGGATGGATGGATGGAAGGATGGATGGAAGCATGAATAGATGGATAGATGGATGGATTACCTGTACCTGCCTCTGCTCTCGAATGAGGTGAGACGGAGGATTTTCCTAATACTGAATCCACACATCCATGGAAGTTATGGGCCAGTTAGCTGAGACTGTTACTTAACCCCAGCTGACATTTATCTGTTAGTTCCATCCCTCATTTTAGAAATTCTCGATTGGCATGATTAACATTGTCATAATTAATTAAACTTTATAAATGATCTTTTAAAACAAATATAGATGGTATGTAGATACACATGTAAACACACACACACACCAGTCTTAACTGGGCAATAATCGGTGACATTGCCCACTCCTGTTCTACACCATAGACTATGATGTTAGCCTTTAGGAAGCAGACACTTTAGCAGATTGGACGTCAGAGTATTTTGGGGAGTGGCATTAAGTCCGTTTACATTCTCCAGTGCACCTCTCCTGGTGATCAGCACCATCCCCAAAAGCTCTTGGTGACTTTAGTGCCAGTTTGCAAGGCTTGGGACGGACACTACAGTCCCAGCTGAAGGAGCCTAGCGAGGTTAAGTTGGAAAAAAAAACAAAAGGCACGCATTCTCTTTTGTCACAGAAAATATTAAAATAGTCTGGAATGAGGAAATAAAAGATACCTTTTTTTTATTAGCTTGAAATGAGTTCAAAGAAAAACCTCAGAATCAGTTAAATGTTCCAGTAATAGGGCTGCACAGTGCTGACACTGAGTACTCTTGCGCACAGCTTGTCTGGCATATTTTACATTTTCCGTGTGGTTAAGGGCTCATAACCAGCCCAACTACGCAGCTTCATTATAAAAGCCTGCGTCTGGCATGTACCTCGGCTTCCTGCACGGTGAACACGGCAGTGTCGTCACTCGCGCGAAAAAGCGGCGCGTATAAAAGTCCGCCGTGAATGCTTAGAGAGGCACCAGAAAGCACCATGAATCTCAGGCTGGTCGCCCTGCTCAGTGTGTGCATCTCAGCCCTCAGAGGTGAGTAACTTTCTTTGTGGCATACGCGTCCACGGAGTGGGCAGTGTTGCCTTTTAGAGTGCAGGGGCAGACTTTTTTTTTCCTGTTGTTTTTAAAGTGGGGAGCCAGTGGAAATTGCTCAGAATTAATTTAACTAGGATGGGGGTGGTGGGATGGTGGAACGTTTTACATTCAAGTAACCCCTAAATATACATGTAAATAAGACATACATAAAATATTATAATCAGCAACGGTAGGCAGTTCATTATCATAGTTTGCTGGTTTAGTCCACACACCCACCCATGATCATCCTGGTTGGCCCCCCAATCCATGGCACCCAAGAAACTGAGAAAGACCAGGTCCTTCTGATGGGTATAGCTGAGGATATATATTATGTTAGGTTGTCATGTTATGTTATGTTAATAAATCTGTAACCTTAAGCTGTGATGCCAATGCACTTTAATGATCCTACAGCTAACCAGATAAACAGTCACGTGAAACTAAACCGTTTGATTTGTTCTGGTCGGACCAGGTTAAGCTGCAAGGTGAAAATGTGTAATTGCGAAACTGCATCAGGGCAGCGAATAGGCTTGCGGTTTAAGGGCTGTGACCCGAGGGCTCACCACTAATGCTTTGGAAAGGGCTATGTTCCAATAACCTCCAACACCAGCTCACCACAACTGTCAATGTGCACAAGGCCGGTCGCTCACCGAAACTTTCCCTACCCCAGGCTTTAAAGTGTACCAGCCCTACCGCGTCTATACCAGAGATGGACAGGTCCGACTCAACTGCTCGTACCAGCTGCAAGCCAGGACAGAGGAAGTGCACGTGACACTGTACCGAGGCGTGCACGGTGACCAGAGAGTCTGCAGCTCCACCCTCAACCTGGCCCCCTCTTGGCAGCCTCTCCAGGAACAGCAGCGGGGCCCCATAAGCTGCATGGCTGAGCTCAGGCCCTCCTGGGTGGAGCTCCACATCTCAGGCTTGGAAGAGCAGGACACCGACTTCTACATCTGCAGGGTGGAGTTCCTGTACCCACCTCCCTATCAAATGGGAACTGGGAACGGAACTCTGCTCCACGTCCAAGGTTAGCTGATGCTCTCCTGGTTAAGTGCATGGCTGAGACTTCCCCGAAGCGTTACATATCCCTTACAGGATATACATTAGCAGCACATTTAAAAATAATAATTGATACTTTTATTGATCCCAGTTAGCATCATGCAACACCATAGTCATGCTACCTGTAGCAGCATTGCCCCCCACCTGCTTTTGATCGACCCCCATGCATAGAATGATGTGTCCGGGTTTCAGCTCTCCAGTCCAGCACATAGTAGCCCAGAACCCTGAGCTGAAGCCAATAGGGCGCCAAGTAAAGGCGGAGCTCGCACTTCAGGCCATCTAGGAGCGAGTTCTCGTCAGGGACGAGCAGAACGCCGGCAGCCGCACCAGCGGTCCTGCGGTTTGGCGCTGTTGTGCACAGTGCGCCCAAAAGGGGTGCCCCCGGACGCCGGTCGTGGAGCGTGTGCTGATGTCACACGCAGCAGATATCGCTGCTGCTGTGTGCATGTGATGTCAGCCCCTTGTTGCTCCTTCTACCATGTTTTCCCCGCTAAGGCCTGATAGTTTCAGGGCAGGGAGCAGCACTTGGTCAATGCACAAACACTACCTGTGCTTAGCTGGATGTTTCCTTACTTATTTGAGGTCAAATATAGAGGTGAAACAATTACAGTCTTCATGTAGTTTCTTAAGGTTAATTTCCAGATTTAACTTTTGTTTTTACAGGTGATTCAGTTTTATGACAAATAGCTTAATGGTTACTAACATTACTCCACCCTAAATCCTACAGCGACACCCAACTGCCCCGAGCCCGAAGCCCAGATACATGAGACCACAGACGGGCTCACGGTCCTCATTCCGGCCACGACGATCGCGGTCATCATCATCTGCATCGCCGTCATAGTCATGGTGATCGTCAAGGTGAGCCGCGCCTCACCGGTCCGCGGGGACGCGCCCCGCAGTGCGCGCGCCCGGTCCGCGGGGACGCGCCCCGCAGCGTGCAGCGGCGCTTTCGCTGACGGCTGTTTTTCTTGCAGACTGTCAGACTCGGCGGCACGAAGAGGGATTACCTCGGCGTCGCACGTGTGGCCGCAAGGAGGGTGGACTGCAGATTCGGTTATGAGAATTTCCTGTAAAGTACCACATGAATAAGCTGCACCCGAAAGACGACGAAAACAAGCCGGCGTGTCATTTGCATAACGCACCCCGCTGTGAACATTATATGTTTCTACCTTACACGAACTAAACTTTACAATGTAAAGCTATGTCAGGCACAGGGGATTTGGCAAAGAGCAAGTAAATATGAGTGAGTTTAGACAATGGAGAAAATTACCAAGGGGATATTCCAGTACGCTGCCTACAGAGCAGAACGGTGTGCTTTTGGGGGAGGGATATTACTAATATTTTATGTCACTGTTCATTATATGAATAGACGCAAATTTCAGCATCTTATTGAAGACGATCTTATGTAGCAAGGGAGGGCGCTGTGGTGGGGAACGTCTGCCTGTAGATTACCTTGTTTTTACCGTGCCTCGCTTCGCTCAGTGTAAATATCGGCGCAGCTCTCCGGGATTTAATCCTGGACGCCATAAGCTTCCTTATTTCCGGTCAGTCACAGGGACATCAGACGGGGGGCAGTGGGGGTTACAGACAGAGGTCGGGGGCTCGCTATACAGTTCCAGGAAGATTCTTTACACGTGATGATCTCTCACTGTAACAGCTCACTACAAAGCAAACCTTGTCGGCAGGGTTATTCAACGCACTGTAAATATTTCTGGCAATGGGCTGAACATCTTGTGACTTTGTTACTTAATGTATGAAAAATACTTTAATAAACAATTTAATGATTTCTTTACAGTGTGGCTGATTATTGCTTTAATTTTTCTTGTTTGCCAAGGAACAGCATGCCTTGCCTAAGATGGATTTTAATGCCTTATTATTCATGCATTTGCTACCCATTCACACCAATCCAGCGCTAACATGGCCAGAGAACTTACAGAACCTCTGCCACAGGGACTTCACAGAGTTTCAGTGGAAACCCTCCCAATCTCACCAACGCAGGAGAAATTCCCAGCCACCACATCTAGTGATCTGAGAAGCTGCACCAATCCAACACCACTACAGGCATTTAACCGCAGATCTCATCCAAATGGTATTGCCTTACATCTCCGGCCAACTTCCATTTGCAAACGACATAAGGGCCGATTCTCTCCCCCATCCTCGAGGCCAGCTGGATGACACCACTCTTATAGGTAGGCGAGTTTCAGCACGAACCTGTGGGCTGCAGCCGCGATGGAAAAAAGACTGACCAGAAAGTAGGCAGACGTCGGCCCAGAAAGATGGGGTTTGTGAAACGAAGACGGAAAAACCCCGGAGAGAAACACACAGAACGGCATCGTGAGGGATGTGTTCAGGATTTATTTCTCAGGTGCAACAGAACACAAAGTAGGTCAGCATTTTAAAGGAACAATCACCACCCCAGCCCAACAGACCTCAGGCCGGCCCAAAGCGACTCAGCCCCCCACCCCCTCAGACGTCCTGCTACCAAGTCCAGATGAGCCTCCCTCCATCACATCGAAGATCAGACCTCTGAGAAACTGCTCCCTCTCCTTGTCGGATCGAGATTCAAACTCCTCTCGGTACACCTGGGGAACGAGGGACATCGTCACCAGTGTAGTAGGTGTGGTGACAATGAAAGTAGCCCCGGTGACAGAACCCCACAATCTCTGAATGAGCCACCTTCACTCACGAATGACACAGGAAGTAGAGTCGAGCCCAGCGTGCACGGGCTTCGCTTTGCATACATCTCTGCTTTTAGGACTTACCAGGACAGGCAGGTAGCCCAGGGCCTTGAGGTGACGCAGCTTCACAGCCAGATGCCCCCGCGGGTGACGTGACTCCAGGCAGAAGGATGAGGACTGCACGCTCAGCACGGCTAGCCTGAAACGAGGCCGCGTATCAGAAGCCAACGCCCGCGAGACGACCGGATGGCTGCCTGTCTCTCATCCCACTCGCCAATTTGCCATGGATCGCTCGATGCGACGACTCAATGGCAACCTTGACGCGGGTGAAAGGGTGGACTGGGAAGTCCTCTTAAAAACAGGTCAGAGATTTATCTTCACGCATAAACTGACGGGTCTGAAACGGCACCTGTGGCTTTGCTCAGGGGTGAGAGAGTCATCGCTGACGCCAACGGTCTCCAGATGGCGAGGCGGAGGGGTGATTACACAGTCTGAAACACACGCATGCACGCACGCACGCTCAGTCAGCAGTAACGGCAACAGATCGTCCCAGTTAAACATGAAAACAAAATTGGCTGACTGCTATGTGGCTACACCAAATACTGAGCATGAGGCTAGTGGCTTGCTACAAATCTCAGGTTGGGTAAACCACTGTGTAAAAAGTTCCCATTACGTTTTGTAATCAACAAGGTATAGACATTTCCATCATTGATAATAATGTTCTTTAAAATGCTATGCATTCCATGCTATTTTTATTCATCCACAGCCAAGAAAAAAAAAAAAACAAACAAACAAACAAACAAACATCTGTCAGTAGAGAAGATTCAGTCACCTAGGAAATAGCCATTCTCCAAGAGCACGGCCCCCTGCACCGCCCCCTCTCCCAGAATACTCTGTAGCATCTCGATAAGGACTCCACCGGCAGGGGAAGCAGGCCGCGTAGGAGGTGGGGGAAGAGAGCCAGGTGGAAGGGTAACAGGAGAGGACGGACGCTCAAGGCGCAGGCAGAGGTCGATGAGGTGAAGCTTCTGCCCGTTTGCCCAAAGATGGTCACCGTCTACAAAAGACAACGCCCAGTGGGAGAGACGTAAATATAAATTAGCAAACTTTGCCGAGTGTGAGGGTGGGACGGGGTGGACCTTCACCCTGACCTTCGGCGACCAGCTCAGGCAGCACATCTTCACAGAGCAACTTCTCAAGGGGCGTGGAGGGGAAGTGGCCCAGGACACAGAGGAAGAAGACAGCTCTAAGAAGCTCTATATGGGTCATTCGGGGCAGGTACGACTCCAGAAGACTGGTCACACTGTCCATAAACCTGAGGAGAAGGGGAGGGCGGGTCACCAGCTCTCTCAGCATCAGGCATGTTCGGTACCTGCATCAGAAACCCCTAGAGAGTTCTTACTCTTTCCTGTGGTGTTGAGGCAGATGGTTTAGCGATGAATATGTTTTCAATATGGCCATGAGATTCCTTTGCGTGAACGGGGTGGGGTCTTGAATGACCTTCTCAGCAACCATGTCCATCAAGGAGGCCGGACGGAAAGCCATCTCCTCAAAAGCCAAGAGGAAGAGGACCAGCTACAAGAAAAATAAACTACAAATTATTACGCATCTTAAGGAAACACACGTGATTCCGGCGCAGGAATTCACTGACCAAATGACTTCCCCCTGGGATCAATAAAGCATACAGTGTCATCTTATTAAACCACAGCATCCGTAGGACACCCACAGGAATAGCAAGAGTCGGGGCATCAAACCCACAACCCCGTCAACATATTATTGATAGCTAATAAAAGAAAGCAGCACTCGATGTTAGCACGTGTAAAACGGCAGATCTGGCTGGGAAATGCACCTGTTTGGTGGTCCACACTTCAAAAGTGGACTCCAGGTATTCCGCGATAACGGTCAGCATGTGGTGGTCCCTGTATTCCAGAGCTGCGCAAGCTTTCAGGACCTGAAGCAGTCTTCCGAAGGGCACGCAGTGGATGCTCTCTGTGCAGAGAGAGGGGAGAGCGGGGAGACAGGGGCCTGGCGTAAGGTAGAGGGAGGGGGTTGGCCAGTGGGGACACCTAGCTCAGCAAATTCGGTTCTGTACCAAGGAGCTTGTTCCTGCAGATGTCCAACAGCGGCTTGGAGAAGAAATTAATGGAGGCCAGGGTGATGAACATGTACTGGGTGTTGGGGAGCGTGAACTGGTCGGCCATGGATATGGCTTTTTCCTGGAGGAGAGGCAATCAAGTCACTGACTCCGCCCCTTCAACCAGCAGAACAGAAGCATAAACAAAGTGGTGGGATTTTAGAACCCAGGTGGCACAAAGCCCTCGCCCCCCACCTCCAAGCTCCTCTTCAGGCTGGAGGGCAGCTCCCGGCCAACACAGCGCATCAGGCTCTGCAGCACCATCACGCTCTGGATGGTGGTGACCCGGGCCGCTATCAGGAGCCTGCATCCAGAATCACAGACACACACAAGTTATGCGTGTCACTCTCTGTACCATTTCAACACTTATAAGCACCTTTAATTCCATTAACCAAGCATCTCTGCTACAGCTCATACAGTCCCCCAGATGTGTGCTAGATTCTTATTACCAGTAAGTGATGCCAGCACGGCCCAGAGCTCTAGTACCAGTGGGCTTAACCAAGACACATCAATAAAATGCTACCTGGACCAGACCTTCATTACACCCTAAATTCTGACCTGAGGGCTTCCTTGAGTGCATCCACGTTCCTGCAACTCTGCATGTTCTCCAAACAGCTGGCCAGAACAGACAGGGACTTCTCATTAAACTCGTTCAGCCTCTCCTGCAGGAGAGCAACATGGGATCACAGAAGCATGGCATCACACCCAGTTAATCAGATAGCGTCACTATCACACCACCTGACTCTTGGGAAGTACGAGAGAGTGAGAAACTTGGCGAGATGCTAAAGATTAACATAAACAGATTGCTGCTGTTCAAGCTACAGTGTTTGTTTATTATTGCAAAGACAAAAATATGGCAAATATAAAGCAAATGATCCACTATTCAGGATACACCTCACCAACACCAGAGAAGAAAGAGTAATGGGGAAGACGAGATCCTACAGCAGGTGGAACTGCTGTGCACAGTCAAATAACTGCCCTGTTTAAAACCCAATTAATCTAGAGGAAAGGGTCAAACCCAACAGTGCACAAGAAACCAACCTACTACAAGTGTGCAAAGTCTAACTCCTGCCATGCGCAGAACAGTTTGCACCATGCTGGCCCGACTGGTTACCTGTGTGACCCGCAGGAGAGTCTGCACCACGCGGCTGCGGTGAGGGACCCCAAGCCTCACTAGGGCCAGCAGGCAGTATACGGCATCGCTGTGCTTCATCCTGTGGGCATCGCTCATGATACGCAGACAGAGATCCTGGAAGGCGGGGTGCTCATAAACCAGCTGAAGCTGGTAGCTCCTCTGGCCCTCGGGCATGGCTTTGAAGGCCTCCCAGACACTGCCCAGCGTTTTGCTCGTCCGTTTTAATGTCATGGTGTACTGCCCCGACAGGTCCAGCACATCCACGGGGCTGCGGCAGGTCAGCAGCTGCTGGTAGTACGAGAGCTGCTGCTCGGTCCTTTCGCTCAAATCGGCTGTCACTGGCTCCTCCGGGAGCAGCGGACCATCCTTCTCGATGGCTGGCAAGGTCTGCATCTTGGCAGAGTCCCCTAATTTCTCCGGACTTACCCAAGCCTGCATCCCAGTGTCATCCCGGGAGTAAAACCTCACCATGCTGACGTAGCTCCTTGGAAACAGTTTACGACCATGATACACATTACATAACCCTGCGGCCCGTATACTCATACAGCCTTCGGGCAGTCCGCGCTCTCCCCCCGTCGCCTGGCCAGCGAAATGTCGCCAAGACGAACTTCGCCTGTAGAGCAACAGCGCCCGCCGGAGCAGCTGGTTTGCCGATTCGCACAGAGTCATCCTGCTGTAATGTGCGACCAGGAGCAGGAATGGTTTAACATCAGAGCAAAAGCAAGGACCAAACCAGCACCCGAACTTTCAATTAATCAAATACTGCGACGAGACTCAATTAAGGAAGTGAACGAGGCTAAAAACGGGTAACTGTATCTGTACCTGTATCCATTCAGAAAGACAAAATCACAAATCTCATCATCGTGCTGAGCGAAATGGGTAACTAACTAAACAAGATTCATAATATACAAATGTACAATGTTCACGTCAGACATTACAATGGATTAAAACGTTTAACCAGAACAGCTAAAACAAGAGTTAATTATGAGACCTTCATTAAGTTATAGCCCTATGCATGTTTCCTCTACATGCCATTTTCAGGACGCCGCCATTGCTGCTAACGAAACTAGGACGGCTGTCTGAGCTCCTTCCGGTACTGGTATTTCAAAATAAAAGCCCAGTTCAGAAAACATTCGATCTCTTTGCTTTTCGTAAATACTTAAAAAATACATTATATGTTGTATGACACCCCAAAAAATGTCGCTTTACTTGTCACGCCATTAATCAGAAACCATCAGCTGACCGTTTGCAAATTTATTCCCAGAAATTGCTAATATATGCTGGCGTGAGAACAATATTAAATGCATGACTGCCATCTTAAATTGCTATAAATGTTATTCTAAAATGAAAAGACATAATTAATCGTTTCATATTAGTTTTACACGTTTGAACCGGTTTCGCTAGACACTTATTTTGACAGATTACGGTAGTTGCTGTACGGCGCATGCGTACATTCATCAACAGGAAGCTATTGTGTATCACACAGTATTTTACTTCCGACACACATTTTACCGAACCTGTTGTTGAAAATAAAGCTCTTTGTGTTAATTATGTTTGTTAAGTGCTTGCACGTGTTCGTTTCACCTTTATTTTAATGTATGCAGCTATACGTGCACCTGGCGTGATCGTGTGCAGTGCAGATGTCGCTGCTTAGAGTAACAATGTCCTGATTGCAGGGGATCGCAGCCCTATTTGATCTCATCGCCGTCGAGGGTAAGATAAACCCACCATGGAGGCCGGCATGTCCGTGTCGCTGCTGCGGGACCAGCTGGGCGCTGTGATCGAGCAGGCGGTGACCGCCGCGGTGGAGACGGTGCTGGGCGAGATGGCCAAGGTGGTGAGCAGCAGGTTCGAGGAGTTCAGGAAGGAGATGTCGGCCAAGGAGAAGGAGAACGAGAACATCAAGCAGATGCTGGAGATATCGCGCTGTCAGATGAAGATGATGCGGAAATACCTGAGCGCCAGGGACGAGCGCCAGGTCCCCGGGGCGCAGCTCAGGAGCGGCCAGCAGTCCGAGCCGCCCGAGCCGCCCGGCGACCGCGGTGCGCCGGCGGGGGAGCCGCGCTCCTGCCCGCAGCCGAAGCGGACGCTGGCGGGGGACGACGGATCCTCAGGTGTCACCGAGAAGCGGCAGAACGTTATGCCCCAACCCGGCAACGTCTGCTTGTCTGAAGGCTTGCTCAAAGCAATAACGTGGGATAAAGTTCCCACGAAGTTAACGAACGGCCAGGAATGTTCCTTAATAAACGCAGCGGAGGACTCGCTCAGTGGGAATAGTCAGAGCGTCCTAAGAGGGGACTTGCCGGGACATGCATCTCACGTTAAAGGTAGGACAGATACGGTAATGTTACAACTTGCTATTAATTATTCACCATCAAGGCAGTCTGATTTTCTGTATGGTTGACATTAGTTACACCATTATAGTCTGAAATACTGTACTTACTTAACTATCTTGTTTACTTCACTCAGTGGAGTACCGAGACTCAGAGGTGGAGGACAGGTGCCGGCAGAGTCAGGATGGGCGCGAGCCCCCGAGGGGCACAAGGCCACCCCTGGTGTCACAGGCGACATGCACTGCTGCCCTCAAGCTGATTCCCTCCACCCTCCATAAGACGGAAGCCCGTGCAGTGGCTGGCACCTCCTCCCCGAAGGTGTGGGCCGCCCCCTTTCAGGCCAAGGAAGAGGAGGCGGCAGGGGACATCGAGATCGTGTGTATCAAGGAAGAGCCCGAAGAGCCGCAGGCCTGTCCCCTGGGGGCGCAGGGCCCGAGTGCCAACGGCGGCATCCAGGGCTGCGAGCAGCAGCAGCAGCAGAGATGGCCGGAGAGGCCCAGCGGCCCAAGCGCCTTGCGCGCCGAGGGGGGGGCAGCGGTCTACACTGCAGTGACCTGCGGCACATGTAAGTAGCACCAGCCCCGTCTGCCCCGGCACACCAATAAAATGCGGGAATCACAGTGAGCACTGACCAGACACCGTGAGTAGACAATTTGCTACCTCCATTAGATCATTAGGGTAAGCACGGGTCAGGTGACACCCCGATGGGATGCTAGTCCATCTCAGGGTGTAAGCATGCCAATCATGGGCAATTCAGGAGCAGCCAGTTTACCTGAGCCACGTCTTATGGGAGAGCACACGGGGGAAGCACACTAAGGACATACACCGGGCTGGGGCAGCAATCGACCCCGAGCACACTAAGGACACACACCGGGCTGGGGCAGCAAGCGACCCCGAGCACACTAAGGACACACACCGGGCTGGGGCAGCAATCGACCCCGAGCACACTAAGGACACACACCGGGCTGGGGCAGCAATCGACCCCGAGCACACTAAGGACACACACTGGGCTGGGGCAGCAATCGACCCCGAGGCTGTAGAGGTGCGAGGCCGGGGCGGGTTCCCAGCCAAGCGAGCCGACTAACGGGGCAGCCTCTGTTCCCAGATGCCGGGGCTCCGCGGCCGGCTCGCCGTCGCCAGTGGCTGAAGGACCCCAGCGTCTGCGAGGACTACAAGCACCGGCGGGCGGAGCTGAAGCGGCGCAGTCAGCACCGGCGCCGCGAGCTGGAGAAGAACCTGCCGCAGCCGCTGCTGGCCGCGCTAGTCAGGGAGCGGCGGGAGAAGACGCGGCTGCGCGTGGCTCGCTGGCGCGCCAAACGCAAGCTGCAGGCGGGGCTGATGGGCCCGGGGCCCCCGCAGCTCGCCGGGGCCGCGCCCCTGCCCCCACCCGCCGTCCACATCCCCCACCCCACGGACTCGCTGCTCGGCCCGCGGCAGCCTGCCGCGCCCCCTCAGTACGGAAGCCTCCTGTACGGTGGCGGTTCCCATGGCGACGCCGGCACGCGGTACCCCACCTTACCGTTTGGCTCCCACCATCTGTTGCCGGGACTCAGGCGCACCACAACCACTGCGGTTCCACAGCCTGGGTTGATGTCATCCATGCAGCAAGGGATGATGGGAACAGATTCTGAGGCGTTTTCAAATAGCTTGTCCTGATAGTGTGTTTGTTTATATGGGAGCATGCCAAGGGTGCCCCCCAGCCAGCCAGTGATGGGAACTGCAAACTGCAATGTGCTGTTCTGCAGGACGCTGCCAGAAGAGTAAGACTGAGTGGAGGAAATGTCCCTGTGTGAGAGACATGTTTCATTAGTATGTTTATTTAATTAGTAAGACCTATAAAACTAGGGACGTGAGTCCTGGCTGAGATGTGGAACTTCAGGCCTCTGAAGTCACAACAGATGAACGAATTTTGTCAATTGGCACACAGTTTCAGACCTGCACTTGTTTTAATTCCCATAACTCAGATTCAAAGTAAAATTAATAAGTGTTTCACTATCATTGGAAACCCACCTGGGTTTACTGTGTTACTGCATTTGCTTGATGCAAAATTCATAAGGCCAGCGAGTATTCGATGCAGTTACTGTACTACAATAGTTCAGTTTTTTCCCTTTCAGAGCATTTCATCTTTACAGCTTTTTCAGTTTCCTGTAGTGTAACGGACTCTTATCAGAATGCACCCTCCTCCCACGGCCTGTAGTTCCCACTTTGTACTCCCACGTGCCCTGCTTTCGCAGAGCGCATCAAAACCCGGAGCTGTATCAGCACTGCAGGAGCGGAGTCGCTGCTCAACTACATCCCACTTGTTAAATCAGCTGTCGAGGAGAACAGGGAGCCCCAAATCCTGACCGCGTGCCCCACCCTAGCAGGGTCGCGGTGATCGGCGGCCTGGCCAGGGGTGGAATGGCGGGCTGATCCAGAAGTGTGTTCCAGACTACGGCAGGGCAGACACATTCTGGGCTTGGTTCCCTCCAAACGAGATCATATTCACAGGGTCTTCTAGATGTGTACTAATCTGTGTGAGGATTTCTACACTTTAGTGGGGAGTGCCCACTTGCTCACAGACCTCTAAATACATTGGCTCTGGCTTTTGTAAACCTAATGAATGTTATTTAAAAACCCTCTAAGAAGCTTGATCCACATCATTGAGTTTAAAAACCAGAAATGGGTATCCAGCATTTGCAGTGCCAGAAGACATTTTTTGAAGTCATTGGTGTTAGTATTAGAGCTTAACCAATCAGAAATCTTGGTGGAGGTCAGCGTTTACCAATTTCACCAATCACGTGCAGGGCCTGTGAGTTTCAGCCTGTAGGTTTACTTTATGAAATGAAGCTACTTTCAGTCACAGGAGAAAGCTCAGCTTTCTCAGGGAAAAAAAACCCAAGATCACTGTTCCGTCAGACAGTTCCTATGAGTACCTGCTGCATCATGCGATGACCATAGTGAAGCAGTCTGGGTAAAATTCACCCTGGTTTTGGATAACACAATGTAACACAATTTTTGTTCCTGGCTTCCAAGTGTTATATTTCAACTGATTGAAATGTCTAAAGCCTATCTAAAAACGACTACATTCAGCACAAACTTTGATTTTATGACCACAGCCCAGAAAAACAAAGTGTGGGTAACACTTTACTTGAGGGGCCACAAATCAAAGTAGTACCTCATTGACTACTGAAGTACTAATCATGAACATGAATTAGTTAAT
>JAODKM010000095.1:407262-423389 GCA_026780845.1 Petrocephalus sullivani | reverse complement strand
TTACCATGAGGTACCATAGTAAAACCATGGTTACTGTAAAAAACCCATACCCAAAACCCAAAAAACCATAGGAAACCGTAGTGAATTTTCGTAAGGGTACCTACTATCATAATCATCTTAATCAGTTATTTTACATTTGCCTACTCATCTGAATCGGGCCATTAGATACCAAATGTTATCCAGTTAGACAAAGTTTAGATAGTAATGGCGTGAGTGACAGTATTTTTTTCTAACAACAAAACTTGATTGATTCCCAAATTTGCCCTTCGACTTAACAAAACGATAAAGAGATACAGTAAAATCAAAAGTTAACTGTGAGTGTTTTAGCGATGACGTATAAAAAGAAACGGAAACGCGAAGGTTAGTTACAGAAATACAGCGTAATCGCTGAGGATGATCCACCAAGCCAATACTTTACTGTGTATTCCGGAGTACACAGGGCAGTATAGTGTGGAGACGTGGGAGGATAATTATCAGTATTATATGCAGCGCTCTTTTAGTGCTAGTATGCCAAGTAAGGGTGCGAAAAGCCCATGACTGGTATTTAATGTATGCAGTCTGTTTTGTTGTTATATCAATAAGCTGGAAGTCGCGAAGGGCTGGATTGCAAACAATTTTTTTAAGATGCTGTGCCATTAATTCCAATCCTCCTGTCCAACAATACACAGTCAAATAAGTTTAATGCAGTGCTACACTTTGATATGATTAGGTGCTAAAAGGTGTTTAATTTTAGTGGTTAATTACAACAGGTCAACTTGATAGTTATGAGTGATCACCAAAGTCACAAAAGATGAATTTCTTCCTAATCACTTCTGCGATTTTGCACTTTTAGACAAATTAAAGCTATGGAACAAAATATTACTACCTTATCTTCACAAAAAAAATAAAAATAAAAATAACTGGGCAAAATTAGATAGTGATTTTTAGAAATCTGTTCTTAAATTTACTGCAATCAGAAGAGTAATCTTCCTAGCACACTCGGCATGTGGGTTCTCTTCAGGCCAGCTGGTGAACACTGAGTAACAGATCGCAGACATCACCTTCCCGTGGCATTTTCTGTGTACTACAGGCGGCCTGCCAAATCAAGGCATTTAGCCCTGATACTACACAATACTGTCGCTATTTTAAATACCACTTTCACTGTGTTGTGTGAAATAATATATACAGAGGAAATTCCTCACATGCCACAGATCACTGAGGAGAAAAACAGCATGAGTCCTCCCTTCTCTCATCCTTGGAGACATGGCATGTACAGCCTGACAGAGCCCCACTGGTCCCCTCCACAGAGAGGGCATACACACCCTGCATAAATCCAATGTCATCCATTTGCAGAGCTGCCCCACCATGTCTCACCGCAGTATCAGGACGCAAGTTTAGAGGTGGGAACAAAGATAGTAGATACACAGTGTTCTTATGCTCCTAATTACGTTTTTGAACCCCCACAGTAAGCACCACTTATTTTATTAATATAAAAAATAGGACATACCCAAAATAACATACTTATTACTCTTGAACCACTTGTGCTACATTCATGCACTTCCATGGAGGTGCATCTCTGCAAATGGACAAATCCTGCTCTTCTGTCCGCCATGCATCCATCCATCATCCAGCTGGAGCCTATGCCAAGCGGCAGGCCACGAGGCTGGGGTACGCCCTGGACAGGATGCCACTTAGAAAGGCCATGAGCACCCTCCTGACACCTAGCTCTTCAGATCCCCAGAAACAAGCCATGCATTCCCTACCACACCTCTCCTTCTCACCCCATCACGGAGACCTGGCACACCTACCCTGCTGAAACATTCGTCATTGTTCTTCCAAGGAGATACGGCGTGCCTGTCCTCCCCAAACCCCACCCTGCTCTCTCTGAACGTTCTACCCTATTTCCCAATCATCTTTAAAAAAGGTGGATGATCTTGAGGTAAACAGGAAGTATCTAGTCTTTAAGGAACATAAGCAGGACAGAGTGTAATGATCCTCTGCCTTCAGATTTTACCCGGCCTTTAAAACAGTTGTGAAATATCACTCTCATAAAGAACTCATAAATTATTAAAATTGCCTGCAACAGCACATATTCACGTTAAGTTTAGCATAACGGGCATCGCCAGACAGCACACAGCTGAGGTAAGGGGCTCGGACACGGTGACACACTTATCAGCCTGTGATGAATCGGAGCGAAAAGAAGCCCATGACAGCCATCGATAGCGGACATAAAAGAAAGGAATGCAAGCACAAAGGAGATTGAATTATTTTTTTACGTTTCTCAGTGGAAAAGGATCTGGAAGTGATTTTCAGGGCTTGCGTGTGTCTGGGCTTAAGCGACTCATCTGAAGTAACAAGGGCATGTTGGAGACAGTGTCTCTCCACCACATTAAAAACAAGCTGTCGCCCTTTCTTCCCTTGGCATTAACACGACTTCAATAAGCTGAAACACGCAGGAACATCAAAGTAAATGCAGTGCCGCACTGTGCACTGGCGAAGATAGTTTTCGGGCCCTTTAAAATATGCTTTTCATGCCAGCAAAGGCTTCTCCTGTTTTCCATTAATTAACCTGGGCCTAATTCTATGGCATCGTCAGTGCATTTCAAGGTCTTTGAAGTCTGTAGCGGTCTTAATATCCATGTTAAAGCTCCAGTTTTACATGGGAAAGGTCACGTCGGCATATTAAAAATAGCATGCTGTCAAAAATGCAGTTCCGTGATGATTATGTGCACGATGAGAGAGCAGATCGCCGGCTGACATTTATCTCACGGGGTGAGGCGCTGTGACGGTCCTGCGTCGTGTTTCAGGGCAGGACTGCCTGACTGTGGCGCTGAAGGATCGCTGTCAGAACCTGCTGAGGCCGCGGCGGAGTCACCCCGAGCACCGAGGGAGGGCCCGAAGCCAGACGGGGGCCAAGGCACGTGCCGTGAGGGCAGGACAAGCGGGGGCACATTGTGAGGTACACTTCCTCCCCCTGGTGGTCGGAGTGGGGGACAGCGAACGGACGCAGCGGCTGCACTGTGTGGGTGAGTTTGGGCCAGCTCGGACGCCGCGGAGGCGCGGTGAAGTACGAGCCGCCGTTTTGTGAATGGCCGCGCCTCTCCTGCCCTGGCAGATCTCCCAGACTTTGCACGGTGCCCCGAGCTCCTGCCCGTCCACAGCTCCGGAGATCCCGCCCCCAGCTGCGAGCTGGACCGCAACACGCGCCGCTGCCACCGGCAGCCGCTGACGACGCACCTGGCCTGCCGACTGTACCAGACATGTGACCACGCCGTGCTCCTCTCGGGTAACCGCGTGGCCCGGTGCCTGTCCAGTCAGCCACCAGGGGGCGCCGGCTTTCCCGTAACACGTGTCTCTGTGCCACAGGGGGCTGGCGGCAGCAGGTTACCAGCCAGCAGCATGCGAGGAACCTCAGGCTCTTCTACCAAATGCTGAAGAACAACGGCTTCCACAAGAGCCACATCAAAATCTTCTTTGCTGGCAGCAGACAGGCGCAAGGTGAGTGGTGCCCTCTGTAGGCGAATGGGGGTATGACATCTTGGTTTCTTAATACCAACACCTGCTCAGGTGATACGAGATGGGTGACTCAGCAGGGGGGAGGGGGGGAGGGGGGGCGGCATGACGCCGCCTCAGAGCTGCAGGAATGTGGCCTCAAATCCATTCGCACCCACTGTCTGTTCTCGTGTGGCTTCCTTCGACTGCTCTGGTTTCCTCTCTCAGCCCAAGGATGTTTGGCTCAATGTAAATGTGTGCGTTTTGCCTTTGAATTCACAAAAGTCGTATTCAGAACAAAATGATCCTTATACACGACGTCTCTGTCTCCTGGGATAGGGTCCAGATCACTGAGATCCGGGTAAAAACGTCACTGCCATTAAGGGATGGAAGGATGGATGGGATAATGTATATTAATGTCCCCGGTCTCGTGTTTCTGACATGCCAATTCAGAGGTGGGCGCTGGAGACGTGCATCCTGCCACGGAGAAGGAGGTCATCCGGAACCACATCTCCTACATCTGCCGCAAGTGGAACTGCGCAGACTCCCTGGTCCTTTATCTGAACAGCCCCACGCGCAACGACGGGACCATGCTATTGTGGGACAGTAACAGCGACGGCATGGTAAGTATGCCCTCCGATACCCCCCCGCCACGTCAAGGCCCACTAATACAAGATTTGTGGGACTGACCTGCAACTGAAGGCTGGGTCTGTTATATTAAGTCTTCAGTTGGCTATCGATGAGCTCATCCACTAACTTGCAGTCCATTCAGAACACTGTCGGTCCTCTACTGTCAGATTCCACTCCCTGCCAAACTCCCCCGCAGGCCAGTTCAGCCAAATCCCGCCTTCCGCTCATAGGGTGGTCAGTAAACCCACTCACAAGTTTTCTGAGGGAACAGCAGGACTCCAAATTCTCCAAAAACAATGCAAGCAAACTGGCCAGGAACAGAGAGTGCAAACTGATTATCCCAGACAGGCAAAAAAACACACAGGAGGTTTATACAGAAACAGACCTGAAGTCTGCGGCATAGACTCACCACTGTGCACCGCTGGCAGCTGTGTGTGACTGCTGTGTGTGACGGGCAGCTGTGTGTGACTGGCAGCTGTGTGTGACTGGCAGCTGTGTGTGACTGCTGTGTGCGACTGGCAGCTGTGTGTGACTGCTGTGTGCGACTGGCAGCTGTGTGTGACGGGCAGCTGTGTGTGACTGGCAGCTGTGTGCGACTGGCAGCTGTGTGTGACTGCTGTGTGCGACTGGCAGCTGTGTGTGACTGGCAGCTGTGTGCGACTGGCAGCTGTGTGTGACTGGCAGCTGTGCGTGACTGGCAGCTGTGTGCGACTGGCAGCTGTGCGTGACTGGCAGCTGTGTGTGACTGACTGCTGTGTGTGACTGCTGTGTGTGACTGGCAGCTGTGTGTGACTGGCAGCTGTGCGTGACTGGCAGCTGTGCGTGACTGCTGTGTGTGACTGGCAGCTGTGCATGACTGGCAGCTGTGTGTGACTGGCAGCTGTGTGTGACTGCTGTGTGTGACTGGCAGCTGTGTGTGACTGCTGTGTGTGACTGACTGCTGTGTGTGACTGGCAGCTGTGCGTGACTGGCAGCTGTGTGCGACTGGCAGCTGTGTGTGACTGGCAGCTGTGTGTGACTGCTGTGTGTGACTGGCAGCTGTGTGTGACTGGCAGCTGTGCGTGACTGCTGTGTGCGACTGGCAGCTGTGTGTGACTGGCAGCTGTGCGTGACTGCTGTGTGTGACTGGCAGCTATGCGTGACTGCTGTGCGTGACTGGCAGCTGTGTGTGACTGGCAGCTGTGTGTGACTGGCAGCTGTGCGTGACTGCTGTGCGTGACTGGCAGCTGTGTGTGACTGGCAGCTGTGTGTGACTGGCAGCTGTGTGCGACTGCTGTGTGTGACTGACTGCTGCGTGTGACTGGCAGCTGTGTGTGACTGGCAGCTGTGCGTGACTGGCAGCTGTGTGCGACTGGCAGCTGTGTGTGACGGGCAGCTGTGTGTGACTGCTGTGTGTGACTGACTGCTGTGTGTGACTGGCAGCTGTGTGTGACTGACTGCTGTGTGTGACTGGCAGCTGTGTGTGACTGCTGTGTGTGACTGCTCCTTGCCCACGCTTCAGGCAGACCAGAGGGAGTGCTACTCGGTGGACGAGCTGCTGGCCGACCTGGCTGGGTGTCGGGCGAGCCGGGTCTTGCTGTTCCTGGAGCAGAGTTACAGTGCCGCCATACACAGCAAGCTGAGCAAGTCCTTCAAGCATGGCAACGTGGTCCTGCTTGGTGCTGCCCCCTGGACCCACACAGCTGCATTCTGGGCTTCTCTGGGGCCCAGGCAGTGCCTCTTCGACCACCTCCATCAGGTGTGTTGAAGGCTCCATGGGGAATGTTCTAAAAAGCTTAAGGTGGCTAAATGTTCCAAGACAGTGACCAATAATCACAAACTTCTCTTGGTCATACACACTTCCATGGATGTGAGGTATGGCTCATGGCCCTCTTTCTTTGCAGGGCCTGGCTCTGCCCTCCTCCCTGGCTCTTGACAAAGGGCTTCTGAACATCACGCTGGCTGGAGCACCCTGTAACGGGACCCCGGCCCTGACGGAGGCGGAGCTTCAGAAGGAACACATGGGCTGCCAGAATTTGCCCACTGCTGTCTGGTACCAGAACCGGCGCAGGATGGCAGAGGAGGGGAACTGAGCCGAGCCCCGACACTATGGCACCATTCAGCGCGGACTGCTACCTGAACTCCACTGGTAGCAGTAAGTCATGACTGATTTCAGTTTTCGATTGCCATATGAAATCATGACTGATTTCAGTTTTCGATTGCCACAAACCGGGAGCTTAACTTAGTGATTGGAAGGATAAACACCAAATCCAGGAGTGCAGTTTCCTAACAGTGTATTTGCAACGTGAAACGGCTCTCAATGGGACACTGGTAGGAGGGGCTTGGACAAGGACGGCTGCTGTCATCCACAGTGGTGCCTGGTCAGTGTCATTAGCGACCCTCTCCTGTGAAAGAACTGCCGTGCCACGGGGAGCTCGCTTTGTGAGCTTTTTGGTGTGACTGCCGAGTCCAGCAGGATTACGGCACATCATCTCTCACCGGGAATACTCCTGGTGGGCTGCTGGGTGGGATACGGCAGGTAGTGAGAATCCGCTCTGATCCGACTGGTCCCATCTGGTGCTGCACAGTCCCCGCGCCTGTCTAACCTCAGGGTGTGAATTGAGAGCCTTACTCTATTCTAGGTGTGTAGATTGAGCTTGGCTTGAGTTTCACCCCATTAGGGGAAGATCCTGGGGTATAGCCAAACCAGCAATACCTCAGTGAAGCCCCACAAGGTCAGAGCAAGACTTGTGTTGCTGCTAGGGACCTAAAAGGGGAAAACACCTTCAAATACAGATGACCACAATAAGATAGAGGATGTGCAGGCCTGGCTGAGGCTTTGGGTCCATTAAAGGTATGATTACAACCAACCAATCATTGAATTCATTCATGACTCATTTAAAGCCATGCAGGCGTAGTCATGCACTTAAACTTCATCCTCTCCACAGCTCATTCTTATTGGTTTGATAATGAGCATAATTCTGTATTATCCAAAAGGTTTTTGATAAAATGTGTATTTGAAACTACATGAGTGAGTAAGCTATACATATTTAAAATACATGAACATATTTTACACTGTCTTACATATTTTGATTTGCCTTGATTGTATCTCAGATATTCTTGCAATATTGTGCATGTTGATATTGATTTTGTACTGTCTAGTACAAAAAAAAACATCCACCCACTGGGAAATCATCAGCGTTTTTTTAAATTAAAAAATGAAGATATGTTATCCTGTGCCGTACTAGTGGGCTTTGCCACTAGAACGTAGACTAAAAACACAAGATTTAAAAAAAGCTCAGGATTTCCATCCATCCACACATCCTCCATCTGCTTTTCCAAGACAGGGCCAGCCTGGAGCCTCTCCCAGGCAGCAAAGGGCATGAGATCGGGGTACCACCTCAAACAGATTGCAAGCCCATCGCTTGCACTCACACGCAACACTCCATGTGACATTCCATGCATGAGCATTCCATGTTCCCTGCTTGGAAACCACTCAGACCTTATGGCCTTAGGCAGGCCGCCTTGTGACACAGCCACACGTACCTGCCCTTAGAGGGGTTGCTTGCAGATCATGGTCGTTACAGCCTTACATGCAATACTCCAGTCATGAGTGGTCTTGTTCTGGGATGGGCTATTGACTCCACCATGTTCTTCCACCGTACTCTGACTGAAAAGAGAAGAATCTATCAAAGTCTGTAAAAGCAACACCGTGGCCTTGATATTTTTAAAACGGGCCTTTTAAGTTAAAAAAAAGCATCCAAGGGAATTATTTAACACGGGAGGACAAACGCAAATGAGGCCCTTATCGGGAAGAGAAGAGGAAGGTAGCAGCACGAGAGGGCGACCCCATACCTCAGGGGCTTTATCGGGTCCCACCCAGCTCCGGGCCTCGGCCAGCGGATTTCGCCTGTTCATTTACGAGTGTCCTTCTGGTGCCGCATTTCCCACCCACATTCCCAGGACGTGCAGGCTGCAGCTCCGCGTCACCTAGATCACAGGAAGATAAGTACATGCTAAAAATGGACGCGTGCTATTCTTTCTGCTTAGTGCACACTGTTATCTGGAGAAGTATGCATGGTAATTGTGGTGAGTAATAGAGTGCGTGCAGCAGCAGTGGGCATCACCATGGTCCCCATCTGGGTTTAGGACCAGCACATATGACACCAGGAGGACGGTCGATAAAACATCACTAACATCCGCCCACTAGCCGGGCTGACAGCCTGAGATTCCATACCTCGGCCCAGCTAAATAACACTGTCCTGCTCTTTATGGAACTGCGGCTGCCTTATGCTTTCAGGGTGGGCTACAGCCATTCTGGACAGTCTGGAGAAGAGCCTCGCTGCACAGCATCAAATAGGACGCTGCATGATTCCACCAACCTCAATCAGCCAATGGTCTCATGGTGAAACAGCTCTGATCTGAGTATCTCTTTCTGATTCTTTAATGTGGATACATAATCTTCTCAGTAGTTAAATGCTCACTGAGCTCTTCCATGCACGCTGAAATATGGCTTTGTACCCCCTGACCTGTGTATATTTTGATATTTCTTGGACAAATTATCCTAGTCTGAGCCACTGGCTATTTCTGTCAACCCAAAAATGTTTCAGTCCCAAAAATAACTAGTCTAGGGGGCCCAGATGGCCTCATCCAAAGTACAGGCACCTTCCTGAGCTCCATTTTCTCCCTCCCCACAATCTCACCCCATAACCAGACCAGCTATTTGAGGTCAGCATGCTAGTAATCATTTGTGTCCTGCCACAGAGGTGCATTTGTCTTCAGTCCAGTCAGTCTGCTGTTTTCATGCTTAATGGGTACCTTGGGAGCAAAATATATGCCCGGGTGTATTTATGGACACAGGGAGGCGGAGACTTGCACACGGTGGGTCCGCCTCTTGCCCTTCCTGACACTCCTGCTGCTGACTGAACCATGAAGCGTCTTCAGGCGGTCCTTCCATGCACACCTAAGTCAGACATTACAGAGGGATCCTTCTCACACTCACTCTCCAACCTGCACAGAGCCTCCAGAGACACAGCTCCCGCTCTCATCACACACCGCGAGGCCTTTTCCATCGCTGCTGCTGGTAGCTGGTGTGTGCGAGACTGCAGGACTCTATCTGCATTCCTAAGGCTCAGAGGATCGGCTACATTAATGTGACAAAGAGATGGAAGGCAGCTGGGAAGCTGGGAAGAGTCGGGGAGAATGCCGCAATCTGCCACAAGTCCCGCGCCGGGTCTGAGCTTACAGATCTGGATTTTCCCATTTTGAATTATTCTTTTTTCCACACCCTCTCAACTTCCAGTCCAATACCCAGCCCCCATTTTAACCAGCAATTATCATCTGATTAAGTCTGGCCTGCCATAGAAGTACAAACAGCCTTTTCAGAGTTGTTTATATAGGCAAACATTTCCATTACATCCCAAATAATTTATGTCGAATTTTCAGTTCATGGCAGCTGTATCAAATTAAGAGTTTAATTTAGCAGGTGCCTACCGAGGACCATCTTTGCTGCATTTTGGGCCACAAAAACAATTCATTGCTCTAGTAATGTGGTGAAATGAGTGATGTGGACACAAAGGGTGACCACACTGGTTTGAGTGATATGGTCTAGATTGAAAAACAGGTCTCTGGGTAGCCGGGCATGTGAAATGATTTAATGATCTGCCATGATTGTACATTTTAATTCACATTTGATTGCCTCTGGTACTCCTGCCTCGGATGCATGAGGAACACAGTCACAGAACGGCTGAAGGCTGGGTAGTGCCCCCCCTCCACTAGGAAACACCCACCCCCAACCACTCTGCCTGTGGTCTGGGACCATGTATAATGATTTGCTTTTGCAGAACTGCAGCTCAGCCGAGGGACCGCAATAACCAACCGCACAATGGCGGAAATGTGGATCACACTCTGGTTAATGCTGTTGTACTGTTAGTCATCAAGCTATTCCAGTAGTTCCTTGCACCTTATTGCAGTGTGTCCCAATCCGGCCCTGAGGGACCCTCAGACAGTCACCTCATGTCATGCCCCCTGGACTCTCTGGCAGGGAGCTGTGACAGAGCAAAAACGTGGACTGCTGTGGATCCCTGAGGACTGGGTTGGGGAACATTGCCCTATGACAGGGGTGGGCAATCTTATCCGCAAAGGGCCGCTGTGTATGCGGGTTTTCGCTGCAACTCCCTAATTAGGTTACTAATTAGAGGACTGATTGGCAGGCGAGTCCTCACGCCTGGGTTTGAACAGCTGACCTTAGGGTTATCCTGAAAACCTGCATACACACCGGCCCTTTGCGGGTAAGACTGGGCACCCCTGCCCTATGGAACCCTCTCTTCACCCAAGCATTAGAGAAGCAGACTAAATTACTCAATTTAAAAGCTACTGCCCCCCCTTTACATAAACAGATTCTGATTTTCAAGCATCTTGGTTTCATACAATGATCCACATATTTGATCTTTGTCCCTTTTTGCATTTCTTTGTCTCATGTATGTGTAATTTCTCATTTTTTAATCTTTGCAGGGTCTGTTTTGATCATGTCACGCCTGAATTGAGGTGCGACAGTTGTCGAATATTTATGTATAAATGCCAACACCCTCCAAAGCACAGTAGACATCAAGCCCTGTTTCCGATGACCCTTTGGATGCGTCTGCATGTCGGTGTGTGCATTTTCCTTCCTTAAGGAGCTTCATGAAACCAGACCAATCTGTGGAATGTCTAGAAATTACGCAAAAATACGGGGGAGAAAAACAAGAAAACACGTAGAAATGGGAACGATAATAAACCTGGATCTGGTTAGTGTGTGGGCTTAGGACCAGATGTGCACATTCAAGGACTGAAACCATTTATGATACTTTGAAGGCACAATTGCCTTTTGATGGCTTGCAAGGAATTCCTCATTTGTGCCCCGAATGGACCGAATGTTACACAAAGATCTCACTGCTAATTCACATTTGTGCTCCTAATCCACACCTAATCTGTGCGAACTATGGGCAGTTTCTACTCCATCTGTCATAATTCTGTCTATTTATGTGGTGAAAAGCAGATTCACAACCCAATAAAACCCACAACTCCAACCCAAGTACTAGTCCCCTGACTTAACAAGTTGACGTCTCCCATCAACTAACCAACACACAACTGGCTGGCATCATTTTACTACCTCTAACAAGTCTTTCTGTAAGGTGCAATGAAAAACATGATAGGCACACAGACATGTTTTATCTGTCCTTTTTACTTGATAAATGCACAAAGAAGTAATTCTCACCCGCATGGCTGGATTAGCAGTTTTCGATCCCCTTGACTACTTCACTGTAATCCATTCTTGCAGTGGTAGACCTTTTACCGACACACAAGGGGGGGTTTAAATCGTACTTCATCTGTTGGGGATCTAGAGTACATACGAAACACTGTACGCGATAACGCGGAACAAGTCACGTCTTGTATATTATTGTACCTCCTAATTCGACCCAGGCAGTCTCACGCACCATCTCTGTGCTCATGCATCCATGTTCCCAGGAGAAGCAAGTGCTAACGTGTGCATGGATTGAACATGTGGCCCCCATGTCTGTCCCAGCCTCCACCCGGGAAGTGATCAGTGCCCCACCACCATCAAAAGCTCCGTGTAAATCCTTTGAAAAGAAACAGTTGTGGTTCTGCCTTCTCATGTGGCAAATCATCAAATGACCCCCCCCATTCCATCTTAAGCCCTCTTAATGCATTACACTTAAATATCCTTGTTTCTGTCCTCCTACAATTCCCCTTCATGCTCCAGCCCGATATTCTGGTAGAGGTCCCCACTCTCTTTTACACACATTCATGTTCATCATCAAACAAACACAATTTATTCCAAGGTATAAATTTTTGCTTTGTCAAAATGACACTGTTGTGCTTGGGAAGCGATTCACACACTCCCCATTCACACTGCTGCCCTGCTCGCTCTCTCTTCACAATAAAAGACAACAATGCCTTACGTAGACAACATTGTGAGAGCCAGATTGTTCCACGGGGCTTTGGTGAAAATGTTGTACAGACTGACAGTGCAATGGTGGATGATTATTCGACAGCCTCTTTAACTGCCAAGTTTGTGGATCAAAACAGCTCAGTTATAAGTTAGAAATTAAAAGCGGATCTAAAACTGAACACAAACTCAGATTCTCAGTTAGACAGCTAAAATTGCAGAACACTCTGATTAGCCCGCAGCCTTGTCTGACAAGTCTATTTTATCAGCAAACAGCAGATCGATGCTCTAGTGCCACATTGTACAACTCTGACAGAAAGTGGCACTGCCTCAGACAATAGATAGACGCTGAGGCACAGACAGACCGCTGCTGCTGATGCTGCGAGAGCACGTTTGGCTCCCTCCCAAGCCTGCTTATTCTTTCAGGCCTTCTAATGCATTGGTGTATTAAAAATTGCGACCATCACATGACAGGCATGGAGCTCCGAGTTCACAGTTCTGGCTCCTTTAAAGGGGAATTAAACTGATTTCCGGGTGTTTTAACATGCCCGCAAATCACAGGCTTGTTAATAACTGTCACTACATAATGGGATAGTCAAACCCATATCAAAACGGTGCCTTTCAAGACCAGAACCTGTTTCCATTCCATGAAGAAAACACTGCTAAACACTGTAGCCGCTGGCTTTCAGCCACCGTCAGGGCGGCAGAGGAATGCTCTTACGAGCAGCAGGGCTGCCATAAATCTCCAAAACGCTAACCTTCCTGCTACTGTAAACATGACTGGCGGAGCTCCGCACGGCAGGCCTCCGCTCCCTCGCAAACGCCTTTCTCAACCCGGAATTATTAGGAGCCACATTCCCGTCTTTAATTTTCATGACATGAGCAGAATTTTTGTATCTTTTGATAACGATTTCTGAGACTTGTATGAATAACATACACAAATGGCTTAGTTCCTAAGGGAAACGCTTATTTGTCCTGCATTTCAGGATACGCATGGTGACACACTATATGGACAAAGGTTTTGGCACACACCTCTTACTCATTGAATTCAGGTGTTTAATCCTGACCTGTTGCCAGAGGCATATAAAAGCAAGCATATAGCCATGCAGTTAGGTTTACAAATTTGTGAAAGAATGGGTCGCAGTGGATTCAAGCATGGCACTGTAAAAGAATGGCACCTTTGCAATAAGTCGCTTCGTGAAATTTCTTCCCTGCTAGATATTCCGGAGTCACCTGTAACTGCCCGTCTGCATTGTGCCAGCTGTAAGGTTTGGTAGCGGAAGCATAATGATATGAGGTTGGTCTAGGCCCCTTGGTTCCAGTGAAAGGGAACTCTTAATGCTTTTAAGACATTTTGGAATTCTACGCTTCCAGCTTTGTGGGAACAGGGGAAGGCCCGTTTCTGTTCCAGCATGACTGTGCCCCAGTGCACATAGCAAGGTCCATAAAGACATGGTTGGGTGAGTTTGTTGCGGAAAAACTGAGCCCAGACCTCAACCCCATCAAACACCTTTGGGATGAACTAGAATGGAGACCGAAAGCCAGGTCTTCACGCCCAACATCAGTGCTTCACAAATGTTCTTCTGGATGAACGGGCAAAAACTCCCTCAGACAAAATCTTGTGGGAAGCCTTCCCAGAAGCTGTTCTAGCTGTAAAGAGGGGGACCAACTCCATATTGATGCCAATGGACTTAGAATGTGATGTCATAAAAGTTGCTATGGGTGTAATGGCCAGGAGTCCCAGTACTTTTTAGAATGTGATGTCATAAAAGTCGCTATGGGTGTAATGGCCAGGAGTCCCAGTACTTTTGTCCATAAAGCATATTATCATCTAACATGCTGCATACCTGACACTTTCCTGTACTCACCATATAATGGGGGAATATACAAACAAAATTGGAATATTATGCAGACACTGAGGCTATATGATACCATATAAATAAAGTCTATACATATGACACAGAAACCCATCGACAATGAAGCCTTTGAGTCCCATCCCTTCAAACACCTGCAAGGCTGATGGAATGTATGAATTCGCTCCTAACCTGTCTTAGTTTCCAAACTATACCCTTTTGCATAATGACTACGTTGGAGTTTTGAGGGACAAGATGCAGCACTGCTAAACATGGACGGGGCTTCACCCGGATAGAAACAGAGCCAGATAAAACGCAAAAATGCCTTCTTGTGGTTAGTTCAACAAACCCGTCAGGCGTATTTTATGAGGACGAGAACGACTGTGCAATTGTCCCCAGTAAAGTTGCTCGACAGCCTGAGAGTCACACAGAAACCAATCCGCAAAGCCGACTGCCATAAAAACCAGGCTGCTTTTGCTCTGACATCTTAAAATGAACATGAGGGACTCATAGGGTGTTGCCGATCTCTGAGAACGCTCCGCTGGTGTGACACAGTCACTGGATGGATGGCACTGCTAGATCTACTGAAAGCTTTGAATTGTTTGTTTGTTACACCAAGAGAAATGACTAAGTACAAACCAAATTATGCCTTTTTGCATACAAAACCTGGAAAACCAAAGTGAATATACACTCTCTTGTGGACATGACGCCGTGACTCTAAGTGACGGTAACGAGGCTGCTTTTTAAAAAGCCTGATCTGGGCCCCAACGACCTACCGAGGCACAGACCTGTCAGACAGAATCATCTCACTCTCTCATCACCACCAAACCAAAGGAGGTCACCTTGTTGAGCAAAAAAAAAGAAAAATAGAATTGTCAAAGGAATCAGTAAAAGAGCTAGTTCTGCCAGGTTCTGTCTATGTGAGACCATCCATCTTCCCTAACCACTTATTCAGTACAGCAGTGTTTCCCAATCCGGACCTCACGGGCCACTAGCCGGTCCACGTTTTCGCTCCCTCCCTAGGGAGAAAAAAAATATGAACTGTCTGCTGGTCCCCAAGGAACGGGGTGGGAAGCACTGCAGTAGTGGGTCACAGTTAGCCCATCCCAGCCTATCCTGGGAAGCAGCGGGCACAGGGCAGAGGACACCAGTAATAGCATGCCAGTCCATAGCAGGGCTCGCACACTCACACACACTATCACAGTGGGTTATTTTACACTGCTTTTGTAGAAATGTTCCATATGTGCACCAGGCTGTGATTCATTGATTGATCGATATGATGCAAAACCAGAGAGCAAACGTACTTCCATAGGCGTTTATGGGGCTGACTGGTTCTGGGACCAGGGCAGGATGGAGCCATTTTGTTTACTGTGAATGAATGCAAATTCACTGCAGTTTCGAAGAGAACGTGCAAAAGATGAGAAACAGAGAAACAGAGGGCATTAAACAGTAACTGTCCCTAGTTTGGGGGGGGGGAGTTGTCAGTTTGTTTTTCCCTTGGCAGATGTGGGAAGATCCACAAATGTCTCTTGGAGCGGCACGTAAACTCCCAGCAAAGGACCCAAATGGTGGGCAGGCGTGAGCAGTGGCACAGGGGCTGGCCCCCGCACTGCCTGCCGGCCCGAACACCAACAGGCTAAGGACCCAAATGGCGGGCAGGCGTGAGCAGTGGCTTAGGGGGTGGCCCCCGCACTGCCTGCAAATTCATACCCACAAAAAGGCATCCCCCTCCGTCCGAAACATTAAAAAATGCATGATTCATTTAATCTAATGACAAAAACGTGTTGAAGTCGGTGTGTCTCATTTCAGACGTATTTGCCCTACATGGTTTAACAAGAGTGTCACTGAGAGTGCCGTGCCGTGTATCACATCTGCTTTACGTGACCTGCTTTGATACATCAGGGAAACAAACACATCTGATACATCACTGAGATCCCTGCATTTCCATGCGCTAGGCCTTGCAGCGTGGCAGACAGCATGCATTTCCATGCGCTAAGCCTTGCAGCGTGGCAGACAGCCTGCATTTCCATGCGCTAGGCCTTGCAGCGTGGCAGCAGCCTGCATTTCCATGTGCTAGGCCTTGCAGCGTGGCAGACAGCTTGCATTTCCATGCACTAGGCCTTGCAGCATGGCAGACAGCCTGCATTTCCATGTGCTAGGCCTTGCAGCGAGGCAGACAGCCTGCATTTCCATGCGCTAGGCCTTGCAGCGTGGCAGACAGCTTGCATTTCCATGCACTAGGCCTT
>JAODKM010000095.1:391734-405857 GCA_026780845.1 Petrocephalus sullivani | reverse complement strand
CTCTTATCATGGAAGCACCTGCTAATTAATGTTAAGGAATTCGCCCCCCTGTCCCCCTACCCACCAAGTGTGTCATGCATGTTAGCTGCCAAACACAGACGGCACTGTGCCACTACTGTCTGGCATACTGACCTTTTCGAAGGGGCCACGTGACTGCCTCCCTACTCTCTAAGGCTGCGACAAGAACGCTCTTATGGCCAAGTAGCCTCCTCCATCCCTGAATACACAGCAGGCACAGGTGGGGGGTGGGCTGCTCAGTTTTACAATTTGGTTTATTATAGTTTATCTAGAAATAGGTTGTATTTATCACTGTCACACTTTCGGCGGGAGGAACGACCCATGGCAGCAGGCTGCGGGTTTTAAGCCCTTCCAAAGGGCGTTTATTGGAATACGCGGGGTGAACAACGAGAGAATAACAAGCGTAAACATGCATTGACAATACCAGACCGGGGGCACAGCACACAGGCTCACTAAAATAGGGCAGCACATCAAGGGTCAAACAAGAGGCAGCTGGTCAGGGGAAACAAGTGGAGCAAATTACACTGGGCAAACACAACGAGGGTCAGGTGCGGCAAATCAAGCCCCGCCAGAGGGCAAAACAAGGGAAAAGACACGAAGGGTGGGGCTGAGTGTGACAATCACTTATTTGAATTATAATTAATGTATTTTTAAATGAGTATACAGATTTTTATTTTTAAATAATTTGTACTTACTATTTACCATATCTATTATTTTGGTTTTGACTGTCAGAAGTGACCAGGTTTTTATCAGAGCATTATATTGAACCTCAGAAGTGACCGGGTTTTTATCAGAGTATTATACTGAACCTCAGAAGTGACCAGGTTTTTACCAGAGTATTATACTGAACCTCAGAAGCGACCAGGTTTTTGTCAGAGTATTATACTGAACCTCAGAAGTGACCTGGTTTTTATCAGAGTATTATACTGAACCTCAGAAGTGACCTGGTTTTTATCAGAGTATTATACTGAACCTCAGAAGTGACCTGGTTTTTATCAGAGCATTACACTGAACCTCAGAAGTGACCTGGTTTTTATCAGAGTATTATACTGAACCTCAGAAGTAACCAGGTTTTTGTCACAGTATTATACTGAACCTCAGAAGTGACCTGGTTTTTATCAGAGCAGGTGTGAGTGCATCTGCACGCACAGTGAGGCGAAGATTTCTGGAGGATGGCCTGGTGTCAAGAAGGGCAGCAAAGAAGCCACTTCTCTCCACAAAAAATGTCAAGGACAGACGGATATTCTGCAAAAAGTACAGGGATTGGAATGCTGAGGACTGGAGTAAAGTAATTTTCTCTGATGAAGCCACTTTCCAATTGTTTTGGGCATCTGGAAAAATTATTTTCCGGAGAAGTAGAGGTGAGCGCTACCATCAATCCTGTGTCATGCCAACAGTTAAGCATCCGGAGGCCATTCATGTGGTGGGGTTGCTTCTCACCCAAGGGAGTGGGCTCATGCACAATTTTGCCTGAGAACACAGTCATAAATAAAGAATGGTACCAAACCATCCTCCGAGAGCAACTTCTCTCAACCATCCAGGAACAGTTTGGTGTAGAACGATGCCTTTCCAGCATGATGGAACACCTTGCCATAAGGCAAAAGTGATAACTAAGTGGCTTGGGGAACAAAACATCAAGATTTGGGTCCATAGCTAGGAAACTCCCCATACTTTAATCCCATTGAGAACTTGTGGTCAATCCTCAAGGGGCAGGCGGGCAAACAAAACCCCACAAATTCTGACAAAGAATGGGATGCCATCGGTTAGTATTTGGCCCAGAAATTGATTGACAGCATGCCAGGGCGAATTGCAGAGGTCTTGAAAATGAAGGGCCAACACTGAAAATATTGACTCTTTGCATAAACTTGATGTAATTTCCAATAAATGCCTTTGAAACGAATGAAATGCTTGTAATTATACTTTAGTACACCATAGAAACATCTGACAAAAAGATCTAAAAACACTGACAACAGCAATCTTTGTAAAAAAACAATATTTGTGTCAGTCTCAAAACTTTTGACCACGACTGTACAATCGTAAACCGTCAAATCGTAAAATCGAGCAGTAACGGGCGGAAGTGATCTCTGCGCATGCGTAATCTAAATCGGGTTTCCGGCCCAAAGAGAAAACCTTGCTCCAACCACCTGACGGAAGTTGGCAACCCTGATTACGGTAATTGTTTCAGAAAACTTTGCCTGAAATAGGAACCAGATTGTGGTGAACTATCAGAATAAAGATGTGAAGCAGGTGGCTTTCGTCAGAAAGACATTTCCAAACAAAGACTGTTTAAATTGAACGAATGTTTCACGCCAAACTTTAAGTGCAGTCCAACAGGTTATCTGTATATTAATTAGCTAAAAAATAAGTCAGAACTGTTAAGCGTTAAAAATGCAGGAAGCATTACCAGTTTTGAGAAAGTCACCTCACGCTCCACTTCTGTTTATGCAGAAGTGCCTGAAGATTGAGGTCCCCTGCTGCCACCTTGTGGTGATAATTTGGTATCACAAGTATCACAATCCATCCATAATCTGTAACCGCGCCCGTCCTATTCAGGGCCGGGGGTGGTGCTGCAGCCTATCCCGGATGGGCTACCCAGAAAAAAACTTTAATGGGGGGGTTGAGTGCCTACAGCACCGCCTTCAGAGGGGGCAAAATGCCGTCAGCAGCCTGTAGCGATGCACTTGGCGTTGCCAAATCGCCCGTAGGTGTGAATATGTACAGCAGGGCTGCTACCAGCCATCGGCACGAGTGCAAATGACAGACGAAGGACAGAGGAAAAAGCGGACCAAGTATCTGTAACGGGAATTCTACTGTAGGAAAATGAGAAAGCAGAACCCCCAACGCACACTGCATAGCCATTTTGTAAAATGATTAGAATATGTATTTATGCATATTATTCCGTGAACCATTATTAATCTTTATCTAAAACGTAATTTAGTAACCGTACAGAAAAACATTTTTTTCAGCCAGTTAATATAGAACAAGCTATATTTTACTTAATTGTTATAAATTTGTTATTGGTCAATATAATAATGTTATTGTAAACACTTAAGACATATATTAAACATGCATATCTTCCAATTACACGCAGATGTGATGTCATCCATGACTGAATTCGAGCACAGATAAACCGTAAAGCGATCGTATTAGAATCATGTTGCATTTTTGGTACAAACTCTGAAGTCGTGTTTTTTTTTTTTGAGAGATTTACGAGTTAATAATATGGTGATTTTCTGTTTCATCTCCATATGTTATACGCCGTCTATGTATCCGAAGTAAAATTACTCTTTTTTTTCTTATCTATAAAGTCACAGAAAGATATTTGAGTAGTTTCACACATTCCCCGGTTCTTGAAAACACATTTCATAACCCTTAGATGATCAATTCTTCAACCCAGCAAGCTGTTTAATTTTAATTAAGCAGTTGTTTTGGTTGAAGCAGAGAATACAGGGAGAATTTTTAATCAAAACATCAGGATGAGCTTCAGTTCTTCAGATCTCCATCATTTTCATTTCAGGGTCCATTGAGCAAATGAACTGTTGGAGTTGATAAATAATTACCGTTTTTCCCCGTGAGTGGAGCCTATCTAGGGGACGCCTATTGTGACAGAAAGGATCAGGTCTCACTGGACCAGGATATGAGAACCATCGGGTCCGATATTAATCGCATAAATGAGACTGACACATATTTTGGTGAAACTGAGGGGAAGCTGATATTCAGAATAAGCCAAGACAGGCTTCTGATATCCAGCTTGTAAACATGTCTGCATGTACACATGTGTTTACTCTGGCGGCTGTCCGAGCCTAAAGCGGAAAAGGCCACAGGGAACGGCAGCGGCCTTTCTGCTCCAGGCCTGCGGGCACAGCTGCGTGGGGAGGAGCAACGCTTACCTCCCCGTGAAGGAGGAGATGGGTGTCAACCCAGCCGCCATTCCTGAGCCTCACAGAAGGAGATGGGGGAAGAAGACAAGAGGAGAAGGATGAGAAGAAAGAGGGTAGGAGTGTGTGTGTGTGTGTGTGTGTGTGTGTATGCAGCTGGAGGTGGGGGGTTATCATCTTCACTCACAATGGACACATTTCAATGGCTGGGCGGCCGCTAGCCGGACTTATCGCTTCCTGGCTTTGTGCGTGTGGTAATGGAGCTTTCCGTCTCTCGCCTGTCCATCTCCAGCTCTGCCGTGCCACCCCCCGCCATCGGTGCTGAGGCAACGCCAGTCCATCACAGAGCTCAAACCCCCCCCCACCCCCACCGCACACGCGTGCCCCTCCCTGCCCTGCTCTCCGCCAGCCAACGGGAGCACAATGCATCGTGGGTATACCTCTCCCCCCTTTCAGTCCCCCCCCCTCCTCTCTCTTTGTAATCCATCTGAACCTGGAAAATGCAATTTATAACAGACAGGGAGGAGGATGTGAAGGAAAAAAAAAGGAAAAAATCGATCTAATCCCTAGCAGAGGGGTCTGCTGGGAGAGACAGGTTCAGACGGCACCAGATGATTGGTCCTTTTGATTCCACTGCAGGCGTAAAGGGAGGGGAGATTTATTCCAACTTATTTGCTTTTTGTCTGCACTCGCTTTTCCCCGGCACGCTCCTGAGAGTGCCGCCCGCCCACCCACCCGCCCGCCTCCTTGGGTCCCACCTGTCATGCAGCCTGCCCCAGGAGATATGGAGATACTGTGCCCTGAGACGGATGGCTTTACGAAGCAGGGGGAGAGCCCAAACTGACACATCTCACTGCCATGGGACCCAAGGGGGCGGGGCCTCCTTAGGGCCTCCTCAAAGACTTACAGTGCCTCGAACCCGGGAACGTGGAGTGGAGGGGGAGGGGGTCGACCCCTGAATGACCCCGCGATTCAGGCCGAATGGCGATAACACCCTGTTTTGGAAATCATGTAATTCACTGGAGATGATTCTATAACAAAGAACAGAGCTTTGTGGGCGAAAAAAAATCCCTTTGTCCTTGCAAGGGAACAGATGTTTCTATTTGGATGTGTGTTTCGCCCCTAAGCACTGAGCTGGACCTGTCCTGCTCCACACTCCTTCATTTCATCACCCTCTTCGTGGTGTGTGTGTGTGTGTGAGAGAGGTTTCCCGGGTGGATGAACCATCCCAGCCTTCTTAACACTCCACACATCATATCAGTGAGAGAGACCGATAACATCACAGCTGCCTTTATTACTGCTCTGGGGGGGGATTGAGACATGGAGACTGAAAGAGTGCGAGGAGGAACGAGAAATTTAACGGGGATTCGGGCACTTGTAACTTCCTTTCACTCATCTTTTATTACCCCTTCCTTGCCTCTTTCCTTGCTTCCATGGCAACCGGGCGTCGATCTGTCAGAGCTGCTCGCCTCCCGCTCTGAGCTGGGCCGAGAGGGCTCGCTCACATCGGCTCGCTCTGCTGCCAGGCTGGCTGGCAGCAGTGCCAGCTTGGTGCGAGTGTTGATATAGTGCCGCGTGAGCCTCCGAGGGGGTGTCTGGGGTGAAGGCGGACGGGCGGGCGGGGGGCGGGGAGGGGCTGCAGGATGAGGACACATGTCCTTTTCAAACTCTTGCCCCATCTGTAGCCCTGTTGGAGAGTAACTCCTGGAGGGGAACCGGCAGGAATAAGATACACTCTGATATTGTGCCTTGCAGTACTGGTTCTGGCTCACTAGGGGGCAGCATCGCTCCATGGCCAGCTGCTGCTTGGTCGCCCACTGTCCTCGATGTTTCATAACTAGAGGTGAGACTTGCTCCTTCAGACTGCGTTTTGGGTTTTACTTGCTGCTGGGGTGCAGTGGTCACCAATGCAGAAAAAAACATCCCCTCCCTCCAAGACATGGTCTCTTTGGAAGCCACCGCGAGACAGAGCAGGGTGCCCTTATGTGCCGGACTTGACCTGCGGTACACCACAACCTTCCTCGCAACATCAGCAGAACTGGTGGAGAACAATTAGAAATAATGTGGGCAGCCAGCCATTTAGACCATGCATATTATGCAAATACAAAATATCTGTGCATAAGATAAACAAAGCGACATTAAATCCCCCCCACCGTGGGCTGAAGCAGCCCCCTGAGCTTTGAGTGTCAATACCTACGCCTTCAGTACTTTTGAGTTAATTTCCTGTTTGAGGGCCAAGTACAACAATAATGTGTCTAAACGCTCTCGAGAAGTGAGTCATCTATCATGTCAGTAGGTAATCTTACACCCCCCCCCCTGCCTGACACCCCCTCACAAACCTTGTTGGTGCTGGAGCTGGGTGGGGGACCAACCCCAGGCACAGCATCTGGGTACTGCGATCACCCAGGCAATCATTCATCGATGTTTGCTTATTCATTTAACCGTGGGAATTCTGGGAAAGTGGCCACCCGTTCCCCACCCTTACTGCGGCAGTGACGGCAATCATACGTGTTCCTGTGACAGTGGTACCATCGTCTGGGCTGATACCTACATGTACCACGTGGTCCTCCATGTGTTAGATGGTGAGGGGAGTATACAGGCTTGCGGAGAGTCTCACACACACACACACACACACACACACAGAGCCTTACCTAAATGGGGACCTTCCATTCATTTCTATGGGAAAAACCCTAATCCCAATCACGCCACCCTTAACCCCAACCCAGCCCTAACCTTAACCATAAGTAACCAACCCAAATACAAGACTTTTGGCATTTTTAGTTTTTTGATTGCATTCACGGATTTTTATAAAATTGAGGTTTTCCAAATGGAGACCTGAAAAGATGTCCTCAAAAGTAGGCAACTTTCAGGTTTTACCACACTTTTGGGACATTTTGTTACTCAAAAGTGATCTATACAAGAACACACACACACACAGAATGTGCAAATCATTATGGGGACATTCCATTCATTCCTATGGGTATAACCCTGATTTCAACTATGACACCCTTAATCCATAGCCCTAATCCATAAGTAACCAAACAAAATATGAGACTTTTGGCATTTTTAGTTTTTTGATTGCAGACACAGATTTTTATAAAATTGAGGTTAGCCTTGTGGGGACCGAAAAAATGTCCCCACAAGGTAAAAAGTAGCAGGTTTTTATCACAGTATGGGGACATTGGGTCCCCACACTGTAAGAATTGCAAAGCCACACACACACACACACACACACACACACACATATATTTGCATTCACACAAACAGCGCCGTAAAGACACAGCAAGCCCAGGGGATGGACCTCAGAGAATGTCTGATTTCGGGAGCAGAAGGTCCGAGTGTCAGAGAGCCCGATCAGCAATTAGCCAGTGTGGCTGTGTACATGCTGAGGAGCGTGTCTTTGGGTCAGGCTCTGCAGCAGGAGGCCTGTCTGTTAGACCCTTCATTAACATAAAAACAGCACATTTTCGGCTAAGATCCTCCACCTGCTTATGTATCATAGCACTTGGGCGGTGGAGGAGTCCAGCTGGAGCAGAACTAGCGGCACGCTAATATAAAGGCTGGCTAACGGGCCGAGGCCCACTCCGGGGCACACGATGGCCGGTGAAAACCACAGTCTACCTCCTTTTATAGCTGTTTTGACTTCTTTATACTGCTGAATAAACGAGGTCGACCATATTCAGCGTCAAACCACTGCAGACACGAACCCTCGGCCACCACAGGGGCCCAAGGCCTGTCGCTCTGAGTGACACCTGAGCCTTCTGGGCCCCCCCCCGTGATTGACAGCGGCCACACTCAGGGAGGGGGGGTTAAGTATGGGGCCGTCCGTCAGCATCCTGGAGAACTGGCCTCCCCAGTGAACTTTGTCTGTCATCCTATTGAATTGTCCATCGCGGCGATAGGAGTCGCATAAAGCGGAGGTAACCGACCCACATTAATATGTTTACCCCTTTGTTTGTGCTTCCGTTCGCCACGTGTCACTCTGAACTTCTCTCCAGGATCTCCGTGACATTCGTGGGGTCCATTCTGTTATGTCGACACACAAAGAAATATGCAATATGCATGCGAACGCATTCAATTGCATTTATAAAAGTCACTCTGACGACTGTCCGTCAACCAAGACTGTCCAGGTTGGGCTTCCTGCAGCTTCCTGATACCGTCTTCCCGGATAATCAGCAGAAGCCTCGGAGCTCCAGGACCTGGGAGCTGTGGCGTGATACTGAGCCAGGGTTCTGTCTGAAAAAAGCTTAACTTCCCGAGACGTAAAATAGGCTCAGCTGGATCGCACGGAACCATTTCTCGGGCTGAAACGGACCTGGGGACTGTAGATAACTCCAAGCCCGAGTCTTTAGCTTCTTCCATACGTGGAGCTTCCTGACAATGGCGTCCGAATGGCAGTGGGGAAGCCAAGCCACGGGGCGGTGCTGGGCAGCCAAATTAAGAGCTACACGCCATTCCGATACGACAGCATCTGCCCTGTTCTCTGCAAATGAGTAAATCGATACACAGGCAAGTGGGGAGAGATTACATTATGGAGAGACAGCAAAGCGAAGTGGACCAAAAACAGCCTACAGTACAAGCTCATTAAGACTTACATGGTCATGTGACTCCCGGTCCGGAGAGGAGGATCTTCCCAGTTTGGCCTCATCCTCCGGCAGGAAGCAGACCCCACCGCCACGTTCCTGTTTTTGCGCATGCTGCCCCAGCAGGTAGTGCGGACAACAAAGGGCCGTGAGCGCTTTGTGCTGCTTCCTGCGTCCTCTGCAGTAGCGTGAGATCAGAGGTGTTCCTGCGGCTCCCAGCAGGGTGCTCAGGTACGCCCCCGACAGACAGGAATTGGGGTAGACCGGGCCGCGCTGCTGGGACCAGTGAGCAGGAAGTGACAGCTTGCCGCCTTCATTCCAGTGGCATGTCAGAGGTTCCTGCGGTGACTCAGAGACGCTTTGGCTGGCCGACGTCCAGGAAGTCACGTTAGCTCATGTTTGCAACTCCTGTTTCTTCTGCACTTCAAGTGACACCTGGATCAACAACCCAGAACATCACTCTGTCATTATTATTATTGCTATAGCGGTAACTTTCTTGCCATCCACAGAACCCCACCTGTCTCAGCTTGCATGATGACGAGACCTTTGTGCCATATAAGCAATGGAGTGATGTGATGGAAAGATGGATTCCGCATTCCAAGCACGGACAGGCTGAGGGAAGAATGTACCGCTTGCAGTTATCGTGCAAAGCCACCCCATGCTGCCACAGACTGGCTGACCTCTCAGCTAGCGACCTTATGAAATGCCCACCAGTTATTTACGCATTTTAAATATTCAGTACTTGGTATCCGGGTATTCCTTCACCTCGATCCATGCTCTGCTCTCTCTCTTCCATTTCTCTCATATCGTAGGCTCTGAATAGTGACGGCCTCGTCTTGGCCCTCAGATGTGGGGCTTTTCCTTCGGTTGCGCTGACAAGCCGCCTCCCATCATGGCGGGTGCTGACAGGCCACGCCCCTTTGTCTGCTCGCTAACAGGTAAAAGTACTCACTGCCGCGGCTACTGGCTGTCATCCACTGGAACGTGTCAAGCATGATGGAGTGCCAGCGCCAAAATACCCTCCGGGCTGCAATCCTAGTTTTCTTTTATTCCAATTCTGGCATCTCCTTTCTGTCTAATTGTCTGTTTAAAAACACAATTATCAGCAGACTGATTGATGCGGCATGTGGCTACATCACAGTAGTCTTCCTGGCTGGGTTATTTGTACATAAGGTATGGTCCCTTTGGCTCGATGCTGTAGTGGGATTCCACGCAGATCTCCTCTCCTGATTGATTAGCTGTGGTGGATTTGGTGAGCACTGGAGTTCACCCAACATTTCCTGTTAAATATTTTAACTCACACCACGTGTGTTAAATAATTTGTTTCCAGAAGGCTTTGACAGTTTTGATTTTCCAGCTTCTCGTCAGATTTTGACTGACCGGTCCTCAATCCAATACGAGATAAGTATTCCATTTGAAATGGAGGCCCTTGCTTGAGTGAAGACTTCTTTTTTTTGGAGGGTTTGTGGAGTCGCAGTTGAAATTTAAGCAGCTGGCATTCAGGTTAAGAATGTCAACAACACCGATTATCCATGCATCTTTGGACCCTCCTGGTGGGGGTTGCAATGTAACATCAATATTTAGATATGCTATCTAATGCTATCAGTGCTGTCAGTGCTATCAGTGCTACTAAATGCTATCAAATGCTATCAGTGCTACTAAATGCTATCAAATGCTATCAGTGCTACCAAATGCTATCAAATGCTATCAAATGCTATCAGTGCTACCAAATGCGATCAAATGCTATCAGTGCTACCAAATGCGATCAAATGCTACCAAATGCGATCAAATGCTATCAGTGCTATCGCTTTACTTGTAGGTTGCACTTTTAGTTTCCAGGGTACTCACTGATTCAGACAGAATTTAAAATTGTTACAAATGAGTGAACAACAGGACTACAGGAGAGTTTCTATCAGTGTTCTTCTGCCTAGACCCTCAGGGCTCCTCTTCCATTATTGCCGTCTCTTGATTCAAACAGCAATTGTGGAATCATATTCAAAGTCTGATGCCCTGCAGACATTGAATTTGAAATGGAAGTTCTCCCATATCTTTCTGTCTTTGGGGTGTAATAAGATCTACCCCATATTATGACTTCAGGGTGTAATAAGGTCAGGGAATGATTCACAGGTGGATAATTAGATGGATATCAATGCGACTCGTCCAGCTCTGTATCTCAGATATTCACAGCAGTTTTAAGAAAAGCCCAGCTCATAACATTAGGAGGAAACTAAACAGAAAGCCTGGAGGTGGTCAACGCGCACCTTCCATTTGACCATTGTAGACGGAGGATATCCCAGAATAGCAGCAAAGAATGAGCTCCGGGCAGTGGCACTCGGGTCAGAACCTTTGCTAAGAGTTTGTGGATCTCCAGTTGCGGGGGCCAACGAGCATAGAGTCGCAGAAGCAGGACTGCGCATGATGGAAGGGATGGTGGTTTCCGTACGTTGTGTCTATTTGATTGTCTGACAGGTAGGCTCTGGGATTCTCCATACCTCAGAGGTCAGTTTTGAGAAGAACAAAACTCCTCCATGGTTATTTGCAGATGCAGTCGTGAGGGTAAGATACACAGACCTCAGCTACCAAAAATGTAAATGCAGACGCAAGCCTGAAGTCACTCATTAGGCCCCGGTGCGCGCTGCACTTCTTAATCTCCGCCTTCTGTCTGTGCTCGAGGGAGAGAGAAAAGGAAAACTACAGAGCAAACAATTAAGGCTGCCCTAATGAGCTTTCATTGAGTCATTTGTTCCACAATGAGATCTACCCATCAGGAGGTACGCTCCATTCTCGGGAGATGTCACAGGTGACGGCGCACGGCTTGAAAGCGAGAGGGGACTGCGCGCGTCTTTAATGTCCTCGAAAGTTGGTTTAGATGAAACAATGCGTGGTGATGATGTGGAGAGGAAAGGCACCTGTCAGTGGGCCACACGTTTGGGGGCTGTAGGCCGCAAGGCAGCCCCCATGAGGATGGGTCCCCAGCATCAGCGTGATCCACGTCTAAGCCCGTCTCTTTATAGTCCTGACCCGAGGAGAAGCAGCCAGCCTGCGAAAGTCCCCTCACCAGGTGAGCCCCCGGCCTCCTCCATCTTACATGCAGATATGCCAGGATTTCAAATAGCTGTGGCCTCTAATCTCTGACCCCCCACCTCAGCCGCAACGGTATCCGAAAACGCAAAAAGAATAATAATAAACTTGAAAGACTTACGATATTTAGATCTTGACCACACCTGGGACAAGCTCCCATCTTTATCAGCTTGCTCAATCACCAGGAATATCCCTCTCTGTCCTGTTGAGTGTGAGATCATGGATGCGCATTACCTCTTTTCACAAATACTTAAGAAGGCTCCACATCTGTTGATGTCTTCTAACCAGGCTGGACAGATGGGGACGCCACCTGCTGGCTGCTGGGGCCTAAGCAGCTGCTCAGTTTACTTATGCATTGGGCAGAGGTGGGTGATTCAGGTCCAGAGAGTAAAAGTCCAGACCAAGATTTAGTTTCAACCAATGATTTGAGTATAAAGAGTCACAGTCGCAGAGCACTGAACTGGTTGGTTGAAACAAAATCTTGGTCTGGACTTTTACTGTCTGGACCGGAACTACCCACCTTTGGCCTTGGGCTGGCCCTGTTTCTAGCTACCTCACTGCATGACCAAGCACCAGTTACACGGAGCTCACCAAGTGGCTACTCAGGAGTGCATCATTAAAATGATTATTCCATTATGTCGAGTATTACCATTAAAAATCCAATACCCCACTGACTGTCAGTATTCCCCTGCAGGCTGGTTTCATCCTGGCTGTCTGCTGGCCCAACACACACCCAGCCAACTTATAGAGAGAACGTCCAGTCTGCTGTCTATTAATATGCAAACAGTTCCACGATAACGAAAGCGCCTTCCTACAGCCGGAGTGCCAGATGAGTGGTGAAATTTAATAATACTACCTTAACTATTTCATTTTCCGTTTTTTTTTCTTCAATTATTCGCAAGGACAAAACGATGACGTCTCTTTTCAGACTCTGCCTGGTGTTGAACTCTTCTGCTCGATAACCCTGGCAAATTCAATTTCTGCGGCGAACACGTGTCGGATAAAGCGACCGTCGTCGTCTCCGGCGAGGATTGGCGTTCCCCCAATTTCGATAAAAGCTGTAAGTCGAACGAGAACAGATTCAATGCTATTCCAAAATATATCTTCTGCTTCATGCGTCTCATTGTTAAAACAAAACACGCCGGTAAAAGAGAGACTCAGAAACTCAGTGCAGGTGCAGGAGGGAACCGGCAGGAGAACCTTATAATTCAATCAGCTGCAGAAAGTCATTTAATGGTCATGCCTATAACCACCTGTTTCCTTTATATACTAATCGGTCTTTCGCATCTTTTATGAGGAATGTCTGCCCGTTTTTGCTTTGACTGCTCCGGAACATTTCTTTTGGGCTGATACGTCTGGACTTGGACTAGATTTAGAATGATCTGGAAAGCTGAGGATCATCATACTCATGCTGAGGATCGTCATACTCATACTGAGGATCGTCATACTCATACTGAGGATCATCATACTCATACTGAGGATCGTCATACTCATACTGAGGATCGTCATACTCTGGTACCCATGTTCAGTGCCTGGTCTTCTTCTGTGAGATATTAAAAGGCGTGTCTATTTTTATGGTTCTCAGTGATGGCCAGTGGTCCCTCTCCTGAGGTGGAAAAGCTTTCCGAAACAGTGACAAGCTTACTTACAAGCATACTTGCCTGCAGTGCTAGTTTTTTTTGCTATATATAGGAGCAAAAATATTGATCTAAGAACTTTTGTCAAGATGAATCTAGGTCGTCTTTTGGAAACTTAAGATGAGTGATGACATTCTGTTTTGAACATAAAGGTTTCTTCCTGGCAAACCTCCCCTACCTCCCATTACTATGCAGCATGTGTTGTGTTAAGCATCAGCTGCATCCAGGGAGGCCTGCATATCCTTGGATCTGCTCCTGCACTTCTTTTGGACATCCTGAATGGTTTTTTCTTGCTGCTATGTAGGATCATTTTGAAGGACATCCACATCTGAGTAAAAACACAGTGATCCAAATTTTTCCCCATTTCTCTTGTGGTGCAGTGATTAATATCAAGACATTTTTTATGATGGTTTCATAAACATGGGTATGTATACCCAGGGGTGCCATAAGGGGGGGGGTTAGGATGATCCCAAGAGCCCCTGACTGATAGGGGCCCTGAAGATTTTCAATCATAATAGGATTGGTCAGGGTTGAGGACCCAATATAGTTTTCATGGAGCCCAAAATCTCAAGCGGCACTCCTGCATATGACCTACTGAGGTACGCTGGCGTGTCCGTACACTGTGGTGTACGCTGGCATGTATGTACACTGCGGCGTGCGCTGGCGTGTATGTACACTGGTGTACGCTAGCGTGTATGTACACCGTGGCATACGCTGGCGTGTCCGTATACTGTGGTGTACGCTGGCATGTATGTACACTGTGGCGTACGCTGGCGTGTACATACACTGTGGCGTACGCTGGCATGTATGTACATTGTGGTGTACGCTGGCGTGTCCGTATACTGTGGCGTACGCTGGCATGTATGTACACTGTGGCGTACGCTGGCGTGTACATACACTGTGGCGTACGCTGGCATGTATGTACA
>JAODKM010000095.1:372842-391617 GCA_026780845.1 Petrocephalus sullivani | reverse complement strand
GGGAGGGGGGGGTGGGAGGGGGGGGGGAAGGGGGGGGTTGGAGGGGTGGGGGGGGGGGGGGGGGGGGAGGGGAGGGGGGGTGGGGGGGGGGGGGGGGGGGGGGGGGGCGCGGGCAAGTGGGGAGGGGGGGGGGGGGGGTGACGGTGGGGCGTGTTAGAAGGAGTGCCAGGCAGCTCAGAAGACCAGCATCAAAGCCTCTCCCCCTCCCAGCTCTCGCGGAGAAGCAGTGGAGGCAGATCTGACATGCAGGCTGAGGAGCGGAGCCCGCGATTCCGCCCTCTCCCCTGCGTCGGGAGCTACGGACCCACAAACGTAATAATCCCTCTGAGTGGGGGTGCCGCCGTGCAGGGCGTGGAGAGAAGGGGGCAGGGGCCTTGGAAGTGGGAGTGAGGCAGGGAAGGAAGAGGCTGACCTGCTGGAAGGGTGCTTCATTTCCTGAGCCGGAGATGGGCCTTCTGAAAGGACCTGGCCTGCTGCGCCGGGCCGGCCTGCTGCGAGTCTGTCCGCCAGGCCGGCCTGCTGCGAGTCTGTCCGCCGGGCCGGTCCATGCCGTCAGGGTGCCTCCTCAAAGGAAGGTTAAGGGAGACCTCACTTCAGGAACAGGATTTATGGTGCAGTGCAAAAGTCTCAGGCAGTCTAAGGCAATGTTTAAAGCTATTTATCTGGGAAGTAAGTGCACATTTGCTCAGAAAAAAAAACACATTAGAACATATGAAAGTTAATAGTCAGAATTAAAGGTAACACTTTACATTAATGGCACTTTCATAATGCCTTTATAATGCATTCAGTGCACCTTCATAATGCATTCATAGAACATTCATAAGGACGAGTGTACCTTAACATCCTAACATACCTTAACATTAATAACAAGCCTTATATGAATAAAATTATAATTGTACAATTATATAATGTTTGTTGTTAATTTATATTTAAGCTGTCAATGTATGTTAGGATGTTAAGGTACACTTACAAGCTGCTTATGAATGTTCTATGAATGCATAATGAATGTTTTATGAAGGTGCCGCTAATGTAAAACATTACCAAATAAAATAAAAATTTCTCCTGTTTTTTCAAAAAGCTATAGCTAATCTTGCTGGATGGTCAGAAGGACACCGCTTTCCCAAACCTCTCCTCAGGAGCACCTCTATGTTTTTGTTAAATTTCACCACCAGCTCAATTAACTTATTTAAGTAATGCAATTTCACAACATACAGGACTATACTGGATGGTTGCTGACGTGACTTTTGAAATGGATAAGCTAAAGCGCTTTGACAAGCAAAAAAATCATACTTTTATACCAATACAAAGATGTCAGAAAGCAGTCAGGCATGGCTGGAGGAAGACTGGGACGCAGCACAGTATCAGAGGTTTATTACGCACCACGCAGGGCGTTATATCGACAGATACAATATCTGCCCCAATCTGTAAAGCGCTCGAGTCAAATAATGGGCGCTTACACAGTAGTGAAATGCGAAAAAACTTATCTATAAACGTAACTAAAATACTTTACGAAAAACGTCTTAAAATAAGAAACAAAATATTTTTGCACAATCAAAAATCTGTTTGGCTCCATGCTTCTAGACTCCTTCCTTAGAACTCCCTTAGAAGTAACCCTAACCCTAAACTCCTTCCTTAGAACTCCCTTAGAAGTAACCCTAACCCTAAACTCCTTCCTTAGAACTTCCTTAGAAGTAACCCTAACCCTAAACTCCTTCCTAGGAACTTCCTTAGAAGTAACCCTAACCCTAAACTCCTTCCTTAGAACTCCCTTAGAAGTAACCCTAACCCTAAACTCCTTCCTTAGAACTCCCTTAGAAGTAACCCTAACCCTAACCCTTCTTCCAAGACAAAACTACACTGCCCCATAGGCACCAGCAGGCCCATACCATCAACTGTTGACATAGGGGTAGTTCTTGAGTTACAAACCATTGTTAACAAGTAGAAACTATGAAAACGTCAATTAAATAATAGGCATATAAAAAAGATGTAAACTTAAATATTAAATGATAAATGACACATGAAGCAAAGACTTTATCTATGGCTTTATTTACGCTCGGCATGCCAGCAAGGCCCTGAGCCCGTCCACACATAGGGGAAAACTTAAGGTCAATGCATGCGGGTGTCAGGGCAAGATAAGCAGTAATTACTACACACAACAGGGTAACTCCGGGCAAGCACAACATGCAGGCCTGACAGCAGATCATTTTCTTTGACTGTGTGAGACTTTTTGGACTGGACTGTGCGTCATGCAGCTTGGACACTGTTGGGACTCGCCACACCCAGGGTGAACACAGCAAATGCTCTTAGAATCGTGATTTATAATGATAAACCTGTGTAATGGAGTGGCCCAGTAGGGGTCAAATCCTGACTGTGTGTGTGCAGAGCCTCCATCCATCCATCCATCCATCCATTATTCTACCCATTTATTATTAGAGTCACGAGGAGCCTGGAGCTTGTCCCAGGCAGCACAGGGCAGACAGCTGGGGTACAGCCTGCTTGGTGCCCTGTGATTCCTCAGATGGGCCCCAGGGTCACTGTGACCCGTCTTTTGGATAAGCTGTTTGGGATGGATGGATGGACGGATGGGAAAAGCTAATTAAGTCCCATTTAGCGATGGAAAAAAAATCTATTTATTTTTCTATAGTGCATTTCCAATTAAGCCACAGTGACGGTTGACGGGGACAATAGCCTAGTGGATCAAAGCCGGAAGACAACTGATAAACTCAGTGAGGGGTCAAAGGTCAACTGACTACCCAATCCTCACGGGCCTGCTAAATCACCGCAAGGGGATAGTTGAACATACTCAGTTATTGCCTGGTTTAATACGCCTGCCATTGCTTGCTGTAGCCCTAATTACTGACAATTCAGGCTAGTACTACCCAGACTAGGTCATTTGCAGTCATGGATAGCAGCTAGCCTATCATTCTTTACATGAAGTATACTTTTTATCCCGTAAATGTAATTGGTTTGGTTAACAGCCGCCCTGCCTCAGGGCTTCCAGCTGGATGGTCTCGCTTGAGCCAGGGGTCAGCTGGCACAGACTGGGAGCTGTACTTTGGAATACATTAGAATTAATAGCAGATTTGCACCTTAAAACGCAGGTTGAGGGACATGCTGTATAATAGCATGGATAGAATGGCCTGGAAGAGAATGGGGCCCGGTGGCTAACAAAGCTTTTTAGTGGCACTCTGCCTTTAGATCTGAATCCCCGGCCTTCTGCATTTATGCTAGCTTCAGAACCCTGCTCCTCTAAGACAGTGTTCCTCAGCCCGGTCCTCGGGGACCCCCAGACAGTCCGTGTTCTTGCTACTGGGAGCTGAGAGGGAGTGAAAACATGGCCTGGGAGCCCCCGAGGACCGGGCTGAGACCCATCTGTGAGAATAGAGCCTCCGTCCCTCCTTCCATCCATCCATCCATCCATCCATATTCTACCCATTTATGATTAGAGTCACGAGGGGCCTGGAGCCTGTCCCAGGCAGCGCAGAGCTCCCAAACCTCTTGCTGGTCTTCTACGATTCTCCCAGGGGGAACAGTGTTCTGGGATTTGATGGCCTGGCGGGGGCAGGGGGGGAGGGGGGGCTTGGAAAATGGCTGTTAGGCTTGGCTGGGGTGGGGCTGTTAGTGTCACACTTCCTGGGGGGCATGTTCTTCTCACAACGAGCCCTCAGCTATTCTCGATTTCACACGATGCCCCTGGAATAAGGAGTAATGCTCAGCTGGGCATGAGGAACAGCCTCCTTCCACGCCGTAGAAAACAGCGGATATGTCACATGACTAAGATAGCTCCTAACCCTCCGGTGGTTGCTGGGATGGACTAGTTAAGATGGCTGAGGTAGGCGGCATCAGTGGTAACCCTGGCAGCGATGAAGATGCTGCTGGCTGACTGGGATATTAAAATAACTGCACAGACATCTTAAGAGATGCACCTGCTGCCAGAGGTGAGTCATCACCACGGAAACTGCGGGGCCAACTCCAGAGTCCATTTCCCCGGTCTCCGGTTCCACCAGCCAAATTCCGTCCTGGCCACTTGCATACCATTTGACTTTTGCTCTGACTCAATTTAGATCTCTGCATCGTTGGACATAGAAGACGGGGGTGGGGGGGGGGATGGGGTGCTGTCAGCCAGTCCCGGTGATGATACCGGGTGCGAATCCCGACCTGAATTCACCGTCCAACTGCGCTGTCAGAGCGAGATGTCATAATCAGGGTGGGCGGCATGACATCACAGCATGACATCACGGCGTGACGCGAGGCTTTCTGACTGAGCGTCGATTTTAATCACTGCAAAAATACAGTGATGCACGGTTTAGTCCGAGGTTATGGTGTAGTGAGGTTCAGAATTCATCATTTTAATATAATCCATTTTATTTTTTAACGATTTCTGTTGTTTCTTCATGTAAGCACATTCCAGATTAGCCAAAAAGCATTGTCAGGGGAAAACAATGTTAAAAATATTCTGACATCTATACTACGATACGCAGAAATACGCTGTTAGCATCCACTCTTGGTGATGATTATGCTGTTACACTGGATAGTTCCTTTGCCCAAGCCATTTTCCCGCACACACTCCAGCCTGGAGTCAACACATCACCCGGAACAGAGACTTCTCCACACAAACAGTCATCTTTTGGCTTATTTTTTTCCATTTCAGGAGGTAATGCAACAAAAGCTGGCTTATAATTAAAAAAAGCAATCAACATATCAAAGGAGAAATTATCAATTTGCATTAAACTAGTTAACAACTGAATAAATTATCAATTCTAACGAAGGCTGCTGGGAGAATACTCCACAGAAAGACAATAAACTGCAATAAATCTGCACAATACACGCACAAGAGCATGATGGGCTGTCAGGAGCAGTCTGAGCTGTTGACTTGGCTCTCATACGCTGGCCCTGCGCGTTACCCTCCTTTAGAAGATGAGTCGTTATCTCTGTCTCACAGAACAATGGGCTGCAGATTGCGTTTCCCATCGGTGGGACGGCCTCGTCTGATACCACCTTTCTCATCTGCTCGCGTGTCTTTAGAACCTCTGCGATGGCAGACGCCCAACCTGGCGGTTTTTGGGCCTCCGCGTGGAGAGTCTGACCCCAGCTGGAAGGTCTGGGAGCGGCGCAGAGGTCGGGGCAGGGCGGCCATCGCCATGCGGGGCTGTGGCGGGCGGGCGGACTGTGCTGGGTGACGCTGAAAGCTGTGTGAGACTCAAAGGCCGCACAGCCTCGCCTGTTTTTCTTCAGGTATGACGATTTTCATCAGCTGTCTGCCAGTGTTAATCACGGTTTGATCGTAAACACAGAACAGCTTGTATCAAATACCACTCAGGCTAATTAATTATCCTGTTTTAGATGTTTGCATTTTCCGAAACAGCCGCCGGTCAAATGCAGAGCGCGTAAACAAACATGAAAAACGAAAAGGCAGTGAAATATCATTTGTGTGTTACTTTTGTTTAATCCCACAACTACATGACCTTCTAAAAACTTTGTTTTTTAACTAAAAATATCTTAACATCAAATGAAAAACAGCTTTTTGACGAAAAAAAAATAAAAATGCTATGGCTACTCCCACAATGCACCTGGGGTGATGAGCGTGGTGAGAACTGCAGCTAGACCAATCACAGCAGGACTTCTCTGCCTAGCTAATGCACTCCAAGTCGGGCGACATAGAGAGGAGGTGGAGGACACAGAGGCCAGAATACAGTTGAATCTGAGAAACCGGGACAGCAAGGTGTAGGGGGCATGTGGGATGGACAAGAAGGTTTGACACTCAAGAACAAAACACGTGGATGTAAGACTTGAAAAGAGAGCTGCAGTTAGCTCGCTGTCGCCTCATGCTGGCTGACGGGGAGCATTATCCACACGCTATTCATCTGCACACCCCGGCACTACTGATAACCGAGAGCGCGGAGCTCATTAGGGGACCCCCCCCCCCCCAAAACACCCTATTTCTCTCCTCTTCTCAGCCGAGCGATGCAGTAGACAGCACACTTTAACTCTTGGGGGTGTAATCCTCTTGGGAGAAGTCCCTTACTGGTATGAGATGTGTATTTGGGGGACAACACCACATGTGTGGGAGCCTGCCGGCTTTGAATTCTGCTCTGATGGACCAAGTGATGGGGGGGGGGGGGCGCTGGGTATACAAATCCATCTCCCTGTAGGGCTGCCGTTGGCTTCAGATAAGCAACATGGAGAGAGGAGCAAGCAGACGGCTTCCGGATCACACTAACACAACGGGGAATTATAGAGGCCACCCGTGTCGCCCCCACTGGGACCCATCACGGCCCTGAGCTGCCGGGGAAGGGCTTTCGCTATTTATATGGACCTAGGCTCCCTTCTGGGGATGTTTGCAGAAGCGGGCAGCTTGGACACATGGCGCCGGGTGTGGGCGCGGGGAGCCGACTCGGAGACGAGCCCGTTAGCCGGTCGCCGCGGGAGATGGACTGCTGCTTCCGCGATGTGTGAGGAGGGAAGGCGGGTGACAGACAGCTCCGGATCGTCGTTCTGAGAGACAGGCGGACTGATGAGCGGGATAGGCGGGCCGGGCTAACATACTGCTGTCAGGGTAGCAGCTGTCGTCCGCGTGTGTGTGTGTGTGTGTGGCGCTGGGAAAAGCCTTAGCCATAAACAAACAGTGCCAATCCCAACACAAGCCCCAGGACATAAACATCCCAACCACACACATCAAAGGAGCAGCGTTTCATATGTCACATATCTCTGTAATTAAATGGGTGCGGTAATGACTAGGGGCAGTTACTTCTCTCTAACGAGCAATTTGGCCATTTTTCTTTGAAATGGTCCAGCCACACTTGGATTTGACAGTGGTGGGGTCCTGCCGGGGATCACGGGCTGCCCACACCGGTGCGGGCGTGCAGTCGCGATGTTCGGCCTGGCAGGAAGCAGCGTCTGATCCCATGCTGCCTATACATCCCGTACCCATCGGTGGAATACCTGCAGGTGAATTCTGGGTCAAACATAGTCATTATTTGTCCATAATGGAGAGTTTAGAAATGGCAGAGCGTAGAGCAGCTCTGTGTAGTAACAGCTCTGTGTAGTAACAGCTCTGTGGCAGATTAAGACCCCCGGGGCCCCCGGAACTGGCTGAACTGTGACATTTCTTGGCGTTTTAATGAACTGCCTGGTGCGATGGGGACCTAGTTGCCCGCGTTATATATCTTTTTAATGAAAGAGCCGCGATAACGACTGAGCTCATTAGAGGCGCAAATTGTTACACTGCGAGACACGCACAAACAGCGCGCAGAAATCGGACCATCGCTCCGGTAGCAGGGTTTACGCCATCCCATTGTGAGCCTGACGCCCTTATCTGAGCCGGCCGACAGCATCCCGTATTTGCCTGCCTACATCCATATGGTGTGTTGACGCGGTACTCTGAAGGACAGCACGAACTGAACTAATTTGATGCATTGTTCGGCTCCGTCCATTTGTCTTGGAAGATTGGAATGAATATTTAATGTGTTTACCAATCCTGAGGGCTCCGATTCCTCCCTCTGACACGGAGCTGCGACGGACCCAGTGTTTAAATACAAATATTCAGGTCTCCCAAACAGAACATGCCACTAAAAACAGCACAGAATCATGTGCTTTCCTGAGGCTCGACCCCGCCGAGACGCCGCGGAATGGGACAGTTTTTTTGTTTTTCCAGAAATGCTGCATTAAGTCTTTCAAACTGCGGGCGACATCTGAATGAACGCCACGTTTTCTGGTCAGTATTCCGCAGGACGCCCGTGATCCTGTTTGACAAAAGCCCGTGTGAGCTTCCCGCAGCATGAGGAGACTTCACTTTCGTCGTTGCATCTGCGATGCGATTTATTGTGGGATGAATGCGTCCCAGAGTCCAATTAAAGTTAATTATGCTGTGTATGAATTTCGATAATGAAACATAGATGAAGGGTGCATTGGGGACTGCAGGAGTGTCTTAATTATTCACACATGAAAATTTGTCAGGTGAGATTCGGGAAAGCAAACGGCAAAACCAGACAGGAGGAATTTCGTCAAAGGGATCGGATCCGAGGTGGGAAGGGAAGGGAAGGGCAGGGAAGTCCTTGAAAGAAGTCGGATTTCAGCACTGGGAGACAGGAGGTCAGCACATCTGAGAGGAATGCGTGGGGAGATGGCGGGAGCAGCCGTCTGCAGTTTGAGGATATCCTAAAGCCTGCCCCTGGCTCTTCCGGTAGTCACGGAGACGTGGACGGGGGGAGGGTGGGTTGACAGCGGTGATGATGTCGCCTGAGGGAAGCATCATGCTGCTGATAACCAGTGAGAGACGTGAGGGGGGACATTTACTGGTCATTTCGTTGTAATGCTGGCTAACTGTCCCCCAAGCAGTGAACCTACCTTGAAATGATGGCTTTTCATGTTGCAGGATCCTGGCCAAGTACCTTCCTAACAGAAGGACCTGGAACCTTAACATCTAGAGGACTGTCCCTTTAGCACTTGAGCACCTGTAATCACCCCAGCTAGGTGACTCACCCAGGGACGTATTCACTCAGTCCCTGCATGTTAATGTCTTGACCGTCGTTCAGCACACGGAATAAGCTTTTCCTTGGCGGTGTACTTGACCGACGGCGCAGAACCTCGCAGCAAAAGTGGGCAGCGTGTGTTCTGTCCTTCACGCTGAAATCGCGTAGGGTGGGCACTTGTTCAAACATCTGTTGGGACAGTTCCCACGGCCACAGGACTTCTGACACACCTAGATGGCATGTCTAAGCCCGTTTTTGTTTCATTAAAAGAACTCTTGGCCTGTGAGGTGACCACACTGACCTGGCGGTGGTGTGGAAGTGATACTCCGTGTAGAGGTTCAACTCCTTGGAGTCCCAGGAGCACAACGCTCTTCGTCACTGAACAAGGTGCCAGTTTTCCTAGTAACCATCCATCGGCTGGCATTTGGACCCAGTCCAGCAGAGTGGAATCATTCATCTAAAGGTTTCTGAATCATGCTGTCACCCATAGTCCAAAAAGGCACAGTTTAAAGAACTGCAGTTTTCAGCCGAGTAACGGCTCTCTGACTGTGCCGTGACTGTGGCACCATTGGCCAAACCACAGAGGATGACAGCATTACTGCCAACTGTGCCTTCCCTGGCTACAGACAACCTGCAGTCCTTAGCCGTTTTACTGAACAGAGTAACTAGTTTACATTTATCTCCGAAGAGTTCAAGGCACAGCTCTTTCTGAGGTTAAAAAAAAAGTTAAAGTCTGACTTATTGCATATTATGCTGACTGTTAGCAGCGGAGACAACCCCTGGTTGAGGTCACCATGTTTGGTAAGGCCCGCTATCTGGGCCTCAGCCACGAATAAGGAAGTTATTTCTCTTGGACGTCTGGACATTTAGGCAACAGCAGTGATATACTGTACAGGGCTAGCCCCAGACCACACTGGAAAAGACATTTTCATATATTTTCACAGAAATGTCTTTTTTCAGCTGTTTATCAGTTGTCACACCAGATCCCGGCTGTGTTTAAATAAAAATGCCTCTGGGGGAGAAATGGCCCCCTCATGTGTGAATAATTGATAGCTTGTTGACTGATGTTATCAGGTGGTGGGGGCTTGCAAAGCTCCAGTCTGAGTTTGACCCACATAGTTACTTTCAAGTCCTGGCAGCCCTGACGGACGGCCCAGTTATCTGCCCCGGATTCTCAGGATGCTTGTGGTGGGGGTGGGGGGGGGGGGGGTTGACTGGATGCTGTTGAAAGCGTACCCTGTCCTTGGGGGGGGAGAGCATCTTTAGCTCATTGCATGTTAGTGGAAGTGGTGGGAGGAGGCGGTCTCCCAGCGATGGAGCTGCCTCGAAGCTGTATGTCAGGGGGCTGGTGCCACAGAAATGAGCACACATGTCCCCCCCCCACCCCCTGCCGGTAGCTGATCAGTGTGGGACTCGGTGTGGCACAGTTTGCACGTCCTCCCAGCACTTTGGACTGGCAGGTCATGGCCTGCCTGAGAGGCTCCGCCCAGCCATGGTGACTCTTCCACAGCATGACCGTGGGTCTGTTCCCTTCCGGTGTGATTCTGAGGTCCTGACTCACCCAGTGTAATAGAGCGCTCATTTGTTTTGGTGCTGCTCAGAGGGAATTTTCTAGACTTGGACTAGACTTGTAGCATGGCCACAACAGACAGGCAACAGAGCCACCCTCTCTCTCTCTCTCTCTCCCTCTTTCTCTCTCTCTCTCTCTGGGTTTCACATTTGACTCACATTTGCCGGCTGGTCTAACAGGAAACACCTGTTATGGAAATGATGGTAACAAGGTGGGTGTTCTTCTGGCTATTGTGTTGCCATGGCGATAACACACATGCATAAGTACATCCAATGTTTGCGCATGTCTTTTAAATATTACAGTAAACCCGGGGACTGTCATTAGCCATGAAACACACCTATTAGAGGAATACATTTTGGCTCCTCCCCTAAATGAAGGTGCCAACCAGTGGGAGCTCAGAGATTTATAGCATGGTGATAGGAGTGCGTGTTTGGGTATTCCTGCTAAAGACCTGTGACCAGGGACCCAAACCAAACACAGCATGTCAAGGATCTTCCATGTGTTACCAACCCTTTATTAAATAATAACAATAATTATAATAATAATTAAAAAAGGACATTTCTGTACAAAGTCTACAAACAGCGACTGAGCATCTGACCAGGCTTCCTCCTATTCCTTCCTTCCTTCCTTTCTTCCTTCCTTCCTTCCTTCCTTATTTTGTCCTTGCCCCCTGTCCCAGACAGAAGAGGTAATACTGTCTCAGCTCATCGGGAACTGAGTCAAGTGAACTCCAAGGCACTTGGAAAAGAGTCTACTGAAACCAGCAGGGGGCAGAAGCACAAATCCATCCCCATCACCCACCGCAATGACGGGTGGGACCGCGTTGGTGCACCGGGGCCTCAGTGCGCGAAGGTCCGGTCACGGTGACGGCGGACGGCTTTGCGGCTCTTCACCATCACGGGCACTGTCGCAGGACTGGGCCGGCTGGCGTCGACAGGACACAGAGGCATCTGCCTGTCCGGCATCAAGCTCGGCCTGCAAGGCCGCGATGGTTTTCGTTTTGTCTGTAATCCAGGAAGTGGTGCTTCGCGATGGCTCTCCTCCAAACACAGTTAGCTTAAGGCTCCTAAGTGTGTCCAAAAAAGTGGCTTTGATCTCTCCATTGCCCTCATCTTCAAGGGCCTCTTGCTGTGTCACCGAGCTCTTCTATGTGCAGAGGGGAGTGGTGACCAGACTTCTTGGGGGCTGTGACCCGTCCCTCCCCATCCGTGACCAACTGTCGGCCACATTACCCACGATCCTCCTGGCACATCCCACCGTCAGCAATCCATAGGTTGCACTGAAGTAAACGTCTGTCTACGCCGGTACATGACGCGTTTAATAAAACAAACGGTCCTTTCCAGAAGGAGACCCCCCCCCTCCCCCCCAAGGACAGTCCTTACGCTAAGCCTAACACAAAGCCAGAGAGCTCCCCTTTAATAAGACAGAACCCCCTCCCACCCCAAAGGGCAACAACGCGGAACGAAAACATCACAAGCTGCAATAAGACCAAAACGTAAGAAAGCGAATGGCCGTGGCGGTCGTCACAGAACAATCACGTCTCAAAGCGGCCCGGGTAACGGGGAAAACGGAACAAAGAACATCGTCAAGACATGGGTCTAAAACAGGAGAGCATCTAAAAGCTCGGAGGAGACGACTTCTCAGCCCTCCACACACGTTTCTAAGGTCATCCACCTGCTTAAAAAGGCGATCTTTAAAAACCTATATATATATATATATATATATATATCTTTTTTGGATAGGCATTCAAAATTGATATGTTTTGTATATTTTTTTCAGCATCCAAAGAGTGGGCTGGGTCCTGTGGTTCTGATTCTGCACAGTCGGGTCCGTTTCAGTAGCAGGTGATTCAGAGTGACGTGGTTTGCATGACCCTCCCTCCCCACCCCACTGAGAATGGAAAGGAGGGGTGAGTTCCTGGTTGACAAGCGTGGGGGGGGGGGGGCTGATCAGGGGCGGGCAGCCCCATATTCCCCCCCACCAACGCCCCCCCCCTGTTCTCAGGCCTCGGAGCAGCACCTCTGCTGGTTCAGCTTGACCTTGTGCTTGATGCCGTCGTACAGCTCGAAGTTGTAGTTCTCCAGCGTGGTGGAGCCGCGGGAGCCCAGGCCGCCGTAGGAGCAGGAGCAGTAGAGGAGGAGGCCGGCGCAGACGGCCCCCAGCAGCACGCCCAGCGAGCTCATCACGATGATGGTGAGCAGGATGGGATCCAGTGTGTACAGCCAGGCGCTGTCCTTGTCTAGGACGCGAGTCACCGTGGGCTCCGATGTGGGGCCCGGCGTACTCCACCCAAGGAACGGGGGTTCTGGGTAAAGAGATGACGTAGAGGCGGAGTTAATACAGCATGGGAGAGACAGAGCATTTGGGCAAAAATACCTGAGGTTCTAGAGCAATTTTCCCAATCCAGTCCTCCCTCCAAGCTGTCTGCCAGACAATCCACATTTTCCAGTCTCCCAGCTCCCTACCAAAATGTCTGTGGGTTGCCGAGGATCAGACTGGGAAACAGCTGCCCTAGAGAACCAGAGATGGGTGCCTGTCTGAAGCTCTTATTCCCTATTGCAGGGGTAGGCAACCTTGATCCTGGTGTACCTGTTTTTCATCCTACTTGGTCTCTCCTGTACCACACCTGATCTCAGGCAGATAGTAACTCACAAGGTAGGATGGAAAACCTGCTGGACACCGGTACTCCAGGACGAGGGTTGCCTACCCCTGCTCTATGGTGGCCGCGGATGCATTCGCTGTTGCATCATGGGATTGCTCCCGGGTGCCTTAACGGTGTCCCCTGAACCCTCATCCCGCCTTGGAAAATGTGTACCCGTGCTTCCAGCTTCGCTTTCCTCTGCTGCTCTTTGCTTTGGAGCTCAGTCAATCCCCCCCCCACCCACCCACACAGCTGATGCGGCTCCAAACCGAGCGGATGAACGCGGACTCACGCAGACCGTATCTCCTTCTCTGGCGGAAGTGGCAGAGCGATCCCGCCGCTGACGGCCCGCCGGTGCTGCGCCGCCTTAAGCACAGCTCTTGTTATCAGTCCCAAACTAATAAAAACGTCCCTGGCATCTGTTTATTGTTAATTTTGCTCTGGCAAACTCCTAATATATGTGTCATGGTGTGATGGGAAGCCAGGAGCAGCATTTCATTATTTTCTTAAAGAAGGTGCGCGCTACGGCATGATAATGAAAGGAAGGCCAACGGGCAGATCCCGCCCGCTGCTGTGATTAGGTTCCCCCTCCCCATCTTACGGACAAAGGTGTCCCTGTGAAACGGCAGTGGCCTCACAGGTGGGCGAATCTCGCATTTACTCTTCGGAAGAATCTAATACAGCCAAAGAAAAGGAGCTCTGTCATGTGGAAGCTCATCCGCACGGACCTGAGCGGACGGGAAGCAGAACCGAACCGCGGTCCATTACAGGTGCGGGTTCCGAAGCTCAGGGGAGGAACTGATCTTCGGGCTTACGTTCCAGAACAGGAGCGGCTGTTGTACCCTTAGGGAATCTGGCAACACTGGGCATTTTTGGCATTTTGGGCGGAAGGGTGTCTCACCTGCGTCGGTGCGGCCAATGAGGAGAGGCCTTTCCTTCCCTATGTATACCGGCCTCCGACCTACAAGAAAGGAGAGAGGGGGATGCTTTCAGTGTTTCGAAGTGCTGCTATTAAAGCTCGCCTCAAGCCGTTAGACCGAACACGGTCCCCCGCTATGCACTCCTTGAGTGTAACCTAATGACCTTGAGCCGGAGCGCAGCCGCGGAACATTCCGGAACGGCCGCTCTGCGCGAAGCCACATTACGCATCATCAGGCACGCCGATGCTGTCACCTGCCCCGTGGCCGGCCCTGAGCTGTCAGACCTCCGAAGGGTTTTAGCGCAGGAATCACAAAGGAGGCGTCGCAGACGTGTGTGGGAATGGAGGAGATGCCGGGATTAATGGCCAGGGCGCCTCACACTTACGGGCCGCGTCTGAGCGCCGTCTGAGAGGCGACTCCAGGCAGCTCATGTTCAAAGGGAGAAACCCGTCTGTTCTCTCAGCATCAAAGGCAAGGGAATCAGCGTCTTTAAATGGCTTTAAGACTTCGCTCAGTTTCAGTCCCAGACCAACTTTAAAGAAATATCGTCGGCTGCAGAGTTATGACAGAGATTAGCACGTCTCATGCGGCGTGGATGCAGACAGCATGGACACACACGCCAGCTTTTGGAAAAATAGCATTTTATTATTACATTCCACACAACGTTTCCAATAACATGGATTTCCACAGGCTAAAATATGTCTCATTAATTTTTCTGTCTTCTAAACGGGCAAAGTGGAGGTATACAGCATGAACAAAGTGTCCGACGATCACAGTTGAAAATCCTACATTCACAAAAGAGGCAGAAAGTACATTTGGGGCAAACACACGACCACCATTAAAGACCCCGCCCCAGTCCCAAGGAAAGAAATTGAGATCTACTGGGCACAAATGGCCAAAAGAACTTAGAACTCAGGAATTTATGGTTCTCTGTCTGAGAACTAAGGTTCCTTTGGGAGAGGAACCACCACGTTCCAGCTTGCAAATCAACCCAACAAAAACGATGGTACAGCAAACGAAAGGTGTGGTGAACGATTCTCTCTCCCACCAACCTTAGAACCGGTAGCTGATTGCGGGGGCAGATTGGGGTTGGGGGTGGGGTGAGAGTACTGACTTGGCAGGGAGGCCTGATCCACTCTGCCGAGCTCAGGACCCTCTGAGTGCATTTACTCATTAATATTTCCTTTGGGCACGACAGCGAGGGGGGAGGGGCACCGGAGAAATAGGCTTACAGCAGGCTTAATAAATGTTATCTGCTCCATTAACTAATTAAAAAATATTAAGGGCCCGAAACTAATCAGTGGAGAGTGACAGAAGGGCAGCACTCGGATCGTCCGAGTATCTCAAATTTTATTTTTTTCTCTAAATGCCCCCTCAGATACCTTTTGGAACAACCCCGCCCCAGGTGGACATTAAACTGAACAAAGAAGTGCATACTTTTCTAAGGGGGGGGGGGGTGTACAGCAAATGCTGACCACAGCAGAGTGGGATGTGTCAGAAAGACAGCAGGCAGAGAGGGAAATCCCCTCGTACGGCCGCTCTACAGAGAACAGGTGACGTTGGCAAAGGCTAATTATAAGGAGGGCTTGACATATTACAGACGCACAACACTCAGTGGCCCACCAGTAACGAGCAGATTATATGGGGCCTGATGACTCCAAACTACTGAGAGTTAGCATACAGTAACTCACGGTTTGCAACCGCCTTCAGCATCTACCCACAATGCAACAGGTGAAGCCTGTCATGAGAGCTGGCTGGATTCCCTATGAGAGAGGCAGAGGCGGGGGCCCTAATGCGGTTATATGCGGTATATAAGATTAGGGAGAAGCCGGGGGAGCGGGATCGAGAATAGGGCACAGAGAAGGAGAGAGTGAGAGAGGGTGGGGGAGATGGGGGGAGAGACAGAAGCAGAGAGAGAGAGAGAGACAGGAGGAGAAAGAAAGCTAGAGAACGAGAATAAGAGGGAGGAGAGAGAAGACAGCCAGCTAACGGGAAAGAGGGTGGGAAAGCCTGGGGAGGAAAGGAGGGAGGGAGAGAGAGCAGTGAAAAGAGAGAAAAAGAAAATGGCAGAGGGTGGACGAGATGGAGAGATCAAGAGAACGGAGAGAGAAAAGGAGAGACAGAGAAAGGGTGAGAGAGAAGGAGCGAGAGAGAAAGGGGAGAGAGACGGAAAGAGGGAGAGAAGGGGGAGGTTCGGTCAGCCTCTCTGTGCTTTTGTGTTTCAGAGCTGCTCTTCAGAAAAGAAAACGATTCCCAGTAAGGAACCGGAGTCTCAGCATCACGCCAGAGAAACCAGCAGCCAGCTGTGTGGCACCGGAGGCAATGGAAGCCCTCCCGAAGGCAGGCCGGGGGGGTCAGGAGCCGATGGCAGGGCGCGGTCACTGCTTCTGGATAATCTGGGCTGACTACCCTTATGGGGAAAGGGAACTTCAGAGCACACCTTCCCTGCACTCGGAGAGACACCAACCCATCCATTCCAAAGCCGCTAAATGAGAGACTCATAAAAATACTTATAATCTTAAAATCTTGACACACTTGAACTAATAAAATATTGCAGTAATGGCAGAAGACTAAACAGTAACATATGAATGAGGCTAAATCTTGCCGGCTATCCTGTGCATTGGGTGATGAGTAAACAGAGTGTCAAAAGGAAGTCTGACCAACACAGGTCCTTTCCCCAAAGACACGGCGCCCCCACCAGGCACAGCCCTGGCAGTGCTGCCTTCCAGGAGCAGGTGTGCAATTTCCAAAAAAGGCGAGTGAGCGCGGATAATAACAGCAAGTGATGGGGGAAATGAGCCTTCAAAAGCCACGGTGGGTGGGACTGCTGTGCGCTGTCAATCACTGTCATAACCCAATGGGAGGCCAGTCGGTGACTGACGGCCACTCCACCCACTGTGGTTGCAGAGCTCCAGCACTGCACCACTAAAGCAAATGTATACCAATAATCTTACAGCAATAACAAGGGAGGGAGACTTTAAAACGTCACCTAGGGGTCTAGGAAGCAGCTACTACACAAAAATGTGAGTTAGTCACAAAATAGCAGAATATAAATAAATTTAAATCTTTACAAAAAATCTTTATAGAAATAACCTTTAAAGAAAGCCAATGCTGTCATGACCATGGTGACTAGGCCAGGCTGCTCTCTTTCTGTGTTTAAACCCAGTGGATGTGCCTCGCCCCCTACAGGTGAGGAAACATACCACGGCCATGTTAGGCCTCTTCCAAAAGCGCCACAAACATCACCTGAGCAAATCCTCACACTCTGCCCTCCCGGTTCCTGTGCAATCCCAAAAAGCAAGACAAACAGCAGCGGAAAGATTTAAAAGCAGAATGACAGGTGCAGAGAAATTCCCCCCTCCCTCCAAATGGGGGGATAAGGCCAAAGTAACATGAGGGCTCCCTGGACAGCCAGGCATAGTGAGGCAGGTCCAGGGTTCCTTTGCATATCGGGGAACAAACACAGCCACCCACAGGCATGCAGGGTCAGACACGCGGCCCCCCATCTCCGGAAATGACGGAGTCACAGAGCAGTGTCACAGGTGTCACATCGGGGAGGTGCAGGGCAGCCAATCGGGGCACAGGATAGTCCTTAATCACAAGCCTTATTGGATACACTCAGGCTGCACAGCCTTGCCCTCACCCCATGGCACAGGGATTCAGATGGAGGGAGAGTGAGAGATGGAAGAGGAGGACGGGAGCAGAACTCGGCTAACTCAGGCAGCTGGTCCTCCCGGAACCAAGACACGCACACACATGCTCGCAGGCAGACACACAGGAGATCCCCTCATGTGGGGGCGGGGGGTGCTAAGCAGTGTCCTCCAAGTTGTGGTCAGGAGCATCATGACGACTCCTCCAATCCAGCCCTGCTCAACTCTTCCTGGACACTCTGCGCAGATCCATGTGCGGCATTTCGGCTGGACGCCAGTCAGAACACTGACGGAGAGTCCACGACGACAAAGACCGCAGCCTCGAGACAAAAACCCCATCACGAGAGTCCCCATGTCTCGTCATCCGCCCGGAAATGGCACCAGCGCTGTCTGGCACTCGGGGGGATGCAAGGTGTCGTTTGGTAAACAACTTTCCTCTGTCCAGACTTTCCTGCGCCATCGTCCCAGAGGGCTCATCCACGGCCACTGGCTTCATTCACATAGTTCTCAGGATCTTTTTTATTCTCCCTGTGCCCGGGGCCGTGCGTCCTGCCTACTCGCTGGCCACTAGGAGCAGCGATCCGCCTTCTCTAGCCTAACGGTGAGTGTGGGCTCCAGGGTGGGCCCGGGGGCACGGCCGCCGGCGAACTGGGCGCTGTGATAGGCCACCGAGTGCTGGGTCTTCTTGGCCGCGACGCGGTAGCGATGACAGCACAGCGCCAAGATCAGGGTAGCCGAGCCCAACAGGAGCAGGGCGGCGACGCCGCCCATTACGTAATACCAGTAGGTGGGAATGGGCTGGACTGACACCGTGTCTACTGTGGGCTCACTCCCGCCGGCAAGGGGGCCCTCTGGTGGAGAGACACAGAAGAATCGGCTTGGGTATGGAGGCATGCAGGCTGAAATGGAGCGCTTTGCTACGGCATCCAGACAGGACAGAGGATGGCGGGACAGACGCACGCAGACATACAGGCATGCTGGCTCCCTGAGGCCATCTCGTTGCTCCGGTCAGCAACTAGCCGGGCCTGATTCCTCCAAAAGCGGGCGTATACAATTATGTATTTGGTCATATGTAAGCATGAAGTGTGGGGCAGTTTTTCACACCAATATTAGATGGTGAAGGAAGGAGGGGTCTTTTTTCCTGACGGTCATGTGATCCAAAGCACTAGGAGCCGCTTTTGTTGACTTTCCATTCTGGCGGTTAAGCTTGGTGTGAAAAACATGCCCGTTCTTGCCGGAGGGTGGAGGTGGGGGGGCAGCGAAACCTGGGCACGGTGTTAGGAACAGCGAGCGGCGCAGCGGTAAGCGTGGCCCGCGGCTTTCTGGGTGGCCAGCAGCCCTGCACATCCCCCCTCACATCCCCCACACACCCTGCAGAGTGGGCGGAGCACGGCCAAAGACTGCCGTGTCCCAAAGACCCCTGAGTGCACAGGAGAGTCCCCACAGCCCTGCAGAGTGGGCGGAGCACGGCCAAAGACTGCCGTGTCCCAAAGACCCCTGAGTGCACAGGAGAGTCCCCACAG
>JAODKM010000095.1:343509-357999 GCA_026780845.1 Petrocephalus sullivani | reverse complement strand
GGGCCGGGGTGGGGGTGGGGGTGGGGTGGGGGGGGGGCTGTGCGTGGCGCCGGGGGGGGCGGGGCGGGGGGGGGGGGGGGGGGGGGGGGGGGGGGGGGGGGGGGGGGGGGGGTGTCGATGTGATAGCGTACTCCGGGATGGATGGCGAGCGACGGAGGGGGGCGGGTGGGGGTACTCACTGGTGCTGACTTGCTTTTGCGTCATGTTGTATCGAGCCGAGAAACCGTCTTTAGCCACCGCCATGTCCGTGTGGAAGGTGAGCGACAGCAAGCCCGTGGATGAGTGGATCTCGGGTGGGGGCTTGGTGCCGCAGTAACGTCCAATCAGGGGCCCCACTGCCAACACACACAGAACCGTCACGGCGCTGATTCGGCCGAGGCCCGGATGCTTCAGCTTTTCGAGGGGGCCCTCGACAAACAGAGGGGGGCCCGTCTCTATCACATAGGAGCCCAATCTGTCCCCCACCCAGCTCCACCCAGCCCCCAGGCGCCACCTTGTGGACGCTTCTTGTCGTTGCATGTTGCATGCATCTAGGCCAATGTGAAGCCCATAGTGCGGAGGGAGCCCCGGCGAGGTGCTGAGGGATGGACGCCGCTAAGCAAGGGCTGCAACAAGCGCGATCGATCCGCGGCTTCGATCTCTCCTTTAGGGAGAGTGGACACTTCAAAGAGCCTCTTGAACAAATGGGCAAAATAAAACAATCTGACCCCTCAACAGGATGCAACCAGGGTAGGCGATTGTGGAACCCCCCCAACCCCCCTCCCCAACACCATGTCCCTGCAGTGCGTCTCCCCTTTGTGAGCTCACGCTGAGGACGGGCACTTCCCCTGAGCAAGTCGAGGTAGAGAGACGGGCGAGAGGGCCAAGGTGACACATCAGGAAACAGGAAAATCCCCCCCCCCCCCCCCCCACCAGTTGTTTTTCACCAGCTCTGCTATCCCAGCTCCCTGGCTTGCCAAGTCCTCTCATTTTGGGAGGGTGTTACATCCTGCACTCTCAGCCTGATAAAAATAAAATACCCTGATATTTGTGTCCGATTAAACATTAGCACAGCTGCAATCCCCACCCTTGACAAATACCCTAAATAACGGACATGATGGCTTTCTGGCCGGCCTGGTGTAATCCTTGGACTCAGCCTGCCACGTGTTGCATGCCAGGGTGCATATAAGCTGTTTATGGCCTCGCCCCTTCATTTGTGACCACGCCCCCTCTGTTTATGACCACGCCCCCTCTTTTTGAAGCCCTGTCCCAATCTGTTTATGGCCTCGCCCCTTCATTTGTGACCACGCCCCCTATGTTTATGACCCCGCCCCCTCTTTTGAGGCCCTGTCCCAATCTGTTTATGGCCTCGCCCCTTCATTTGTGACCACGCCCCTTCTGTTTATGACTCCGCCCCATCTGTTTATGGCCTTGCCCCAGTCTATTTATGGCCCCACCCCCATCTGTTTGTGGATCTGCCCCACTCTGACACCAGCCACAGCCCCTTTTGATCAGCGACCTGCCGTCATGCTGACGGCTGTCACGTTGGCACTCACCCTGCGGCAGGCCGTCCCACAGTTCCAGCCAGTCGTACTTGCAGTCCGACTCTCCAATTATCAGGGGATCGTTTTCCAGGTCAAAGGTCAGGAAGGTGAGGGTTATATCCATGCGGGGTGGTGCAATGATGATGAAGTTGCACTCCAGGTTGTGGGGGTACTTGTCGGGGAACCCCGGCGATTCGATAACGCCGGACTGGCTGGTGAAGTTCCGCGAGCAGAAGTCCGAACCTGAAATGATCCACGACACGCGTGACGTTGGCGGGGCGGGAGAGGCGTGGGGGCCCAAATTGAGAACAACCGGGGTGCAGAAGAGATAACAAAAAACAGGACAGGCAGAGGACAGAAAAAACACAAGAGGGAAACACACATTCTGAGGCGATACGGCACTCATTAAAACAAGTTCGCCCTTCAGAAAGCGAGAAAGACCCTCCTGGAGAGCAGCAATCGGCTTTTTGTTCAGCTGAGATTTGCCGATGGACACCCCCCCCCCCACTTCCTGGCTGAGGCAGTGCAGAACCTCATTAACGTATGTACAGGATGTGAGTATAGGTGACTACGGGGTCCTGTTTCCCGCCTTACTAAAGGTCACGATTAGACGAGTTCTATGCTGCGGCAGCCTGACTAACACCCAAGACAGCTTGCAATTTTTTACCCATTTATACAAGTCTGGGTTAAGTGCCATCCTCGGGGATAATGGAATGGAAAGCCTGCTTTTACCTTGCGGTGCACGCATCACCGGTAACAGACCCGAACGAAAATGGTAAAGGGACGCGGGCAGAAAGAGCTAGCGAAAGCGTGCCTCCTGACCAGATGCCCCTCTACGAGGTCTGCCTCGGCTTGGATGTCGCATCCTATCCATTTAGCCGGCAAAAACTCAGCAGCTAATATGGAACTGGGATGCAGAGTGAATTTGTAGGGAAAATGCAAAGTAGAAAAGCAAATGAGTGCAGATGCAAACAAACAAGCACATACAGAAACAGACTTACAAGACAGACAAAAATAGCAAAAAAAACAACAACCGCATAAACGAAAAAATGACTAACAGGTAAACAAAAAACAAAAATACAGACTAACAAGCACAGACACAAAAGCAAAACACATGATGACAGATAGACAGATGAAAATCAAACTTGAGTAGGCTGATATTCATAAACAAACCAAAAAAGTAATTTAGCCTTTTCAGGAAGACATTCAGACCTCACTTAGACTGCTATTCCAACCCAAACAAAGAGCGTATAAAGTTCCACACAGCACTCTGGCCTCGCGTTTATGATTCTCTAATGGAAGAGCAATAGCCACAGCTAGGTGTGATTCCTATCAGCGGCCAAAAATAATGCACGGTTGTTTTCACAGGCATTCCTGTTACTGAGGCCAGGGATGCCACCCGGTCAAACTTCCACCTATAGGCGCGGAGTCATATATCACCTAGAAAGGAGAGCAGAGTTATCACACGGCGGGAAGGACAAACTGCGGACGTAGCGGCACTCCACTAAACGGGTGGAGTGCAGATATAGATGCAGGACAGGGGAGTAACAGAAGCTCCCCGATGTGCCGGCTTTCCTATGACTCCTCTATGCGGCGCACGCGACTCCGTGGGTGACGGCTGACACACGTGCGGGGGCGGACACGTGCACAAGCGCACACGCACAGGCAACGTCTGACAGGTAACGGACGGCTTCATTTGCACGCTTCTGGGATAGGGACGGCGGGACTGCTGACAGACTCCGAAATAGGCGCCGTGGGACTGGGGGCCGGTGAAGGGTGGCTGGCCGGGCCAGGCGGCCAATCAGGTGGCGGCTGGTGGCTGGCAGCTGGGCGAATGCAATTCCGGGCCTATTTATACACAGTCTCATCTACTGCGACCTTGGCTGAGGCCAGGCGAGGTCGGCCATGGAAGGAGAGGACGCCACCTGCTTCGGAGGATGAGCATTCGCTCAACACCTCTACTTTGCCACTCCTCCTGCCCTATCAGTGAGCGGAGACGGTGCCCGGGGCCCATGGAGCTCTCGAGAGTGTAGGTGAGCCCCAACTGAGCAACCGCGCTCCCAAATACAGCCCCCCCTCGCCCCGCTGCTCCTCCTGGGTTGGTGACAGGTGACAGGTTTAAGGCGACAGTACCAGGGCACACGGGACATGCTCCCCGGGGGACGGAGAGGTGTCGGTTCCTCTTTACAAACGCGCTGTTATAAATAATGATGCATGAGCGCCTTTTGTAGTGCCGCACATGCCCTGAGCTCCTGTCACCAAGGCCGTGACACCAGCCCCACCCGGGGGCTGATCAGCGAGTGCACGGGCAGATCAGGCAAGCCTTCACCAGGTCAGTGTCCTGCTGTGACCGGCGCGCACCTGCAGGAGGCGTAAGCACAAATCCACGCGCAGGTGTCAAATCTGTATGTGCGCTGACCTGTCTATGCGTGACCAAAGCCACTGTTGAAAACATTCTGGCCCCCCTAATTGGTTCATTTAATGAAATAGCCCCGCCCATAATCTGCGAGCTGTGAGCTGGGACTGGCGAGACGCTTTCACTCAGGGATAGCCGAAGGTTGGCCGGGTTAAGGGGTGTTACAGAAACAGAGTCTAGCTGGCTTCTTGGTAGGGCGACCTGCCATTGGCCAGCGTACACCCACAGCTGCCCAGCTACGGGCTTGCTGACGTGACAGCTCTGTTTTTCATGGGAATATGCTAACGGGCTTAACGCTAAGACCAGCGGCACATAGACATCGTGAGGCATGTCTGCCGGAGACACCAGGTGCTGGCTGGCTGTCAATCACAGACAGCGATGCATGTTCCCAAACCAAGTGGACTGGTATGAAGAGAGGCTCCAAAAGGGGGCCTCTGATTGGTTGGGACAAGAAGGAAAGCGGAGGCTTCTACATAGGTAGGAGGACAACAAAGATCATGGTATATTAGAGTCTTGGTGGTCTAAAGAAACCACCCCCCTCACAGTTTGCTCTCCACGCTGCCCTGCTGTAACCGTAGCAACTGCATCCAAATCACAGCTAGCTAGAAGTTAAATGGTGGTACTGGTCTATTAAAGTCCATATGTGCTGGTAAAACCGGGTGGTTTTTGTTTTTTTTTTGGGTCCCCTTAATCATCCTCCTCCCAATTCATAAAAAGGATCCTCCCCGAGGAGAGCCGACATATTTTTAGGCTTCTGGCGGAGTCCTGTTCTACATGGCAGGTCTTTGGAACATAGTGAAAAATCATCCATTCAATAACTTACAGGACAAAGTGTTCTGGCTGAGGGCAACCCGGCCAAATCCCAGAGATACCCAGAGGTGCAACACTGCAGGAGAAAGGCTCCATTTCCTGTCAGACCGAGCCTCCCAGCTGTAGTGTGGGGGGCGGGGGGGTGCCTCTAGGTTGCATATTTCTGTGTATCGCTTACAGGGAGCTCCTCCACTCCACACACACACACACACACACACACACACACAGACAGCACTGCCACGGGGGACCGGCTCCTTACTCGTCTTCCCTGCTTTTTCCTTCCTTTCCCTAGCTAACGAGTACGCAGCGTTTTTGGATGACATGGCAGAGGCCTGGGATGTTAAGCTGATGTGGTGGCTGGAGCAGCGTAAGTGCGTGCTGCATTTCAGCACCATCTGTCTCTGTCATGCTCATGAACACACACACACACACACACACAGATACTCACAGGCAAACATGGTCACAGCAAACGCGCTCACAGGCAAATGGACTCGCAGCAAATGCACTTGCAGGTAAACACACTCACATGCAAGCACACACAGCAAATGCAATCACATGCAAACATGCTCACAGACAACCACACTCACAGCAAATGCACTTGCAGGTAAATGTGCTCACAGGTAAATACTCTCAGCAAACAAGCTCACAAGCAAACGCACTCACAGCAAACACACTCACTGTTAAACACACTCACAGGTAAACATTCCTCACAGGGAAACGTACTCACAGGTAAACACACTCACAGGCAAACATGCTCACAGGGAAACGCACTCACAGGTAAGCATACTCACAGGCAAACATGCTCAGAGGCAAACACGCTCACAGACAAACACGCTCACAAGCAAACAAACTCACAGGCAAACACACTCACAGCAAATACGCTCACAGGCAAACACACTAACAGGTAAACGCACTCACAGGAAAATGCTCACAACAAACTCACTCAGAGGCAAATGCACTCCCATCAGATGCACTCACAGGCAGATGCACCCTCCACAGACCCAAGCCAGTGAGGGGTTCCCATCAACGCCTGTTTTACATCATTATTTCTAACCCCAAATAAAAAGCACTTAAACTTACACTTCTTTTGAAAAGAAGCTGACATTTTTTAAAAGGCATTTATCTTCCTATCAAGCCTAAGAACCTGTCCCTATGCATATGCCCCCCCACTCCCGATGGCAGTTCGGGGACTGCACTTAGATCCCGCTCAGAATGACAATTTATGAATCACTCTGGATGACAGCCCCTGCCTATGGAGATGGAGCATACCGCTCACACCTGCCACCAGTTCTCGGGTTGGGGGGTGGTCCAGAAATGGTGCCTGTCTTTGCCGGCCAGCCATTTAAAAGTTCACTTCCCCTCAGCCCGTGCCTCTGGACCGCAGAACGCTGGAACGATGCCGGTGGCTGTGATCCCTGCCCCCAGCAGACAGCACGCGCCCGCCCCGGTGTCGACCCAGGCCAGCGCGCAGACCAGCACAAGTGTTGTGTTTGTAACATCACCCCCCCACCCCACCCCCCAGGGAGAAGAGATCAGAACTCGATTAGGCAGGCATTTCAGGAATGGTCTCTGAACAGCGACATCTGTGAATGCCTTTTAACTGACCCCCCCCAAAACAGGACGCCTAGGGCCCTGACAGAGAACATGCTATCATAGCATTCCTCTGGTTTTAAACACCCCTCCCCCCCCCACTCCATGCTGCTGCTAGGAGAACGGACCCCACGGGGCACCGCCGATATGGCAGGACGTGACGCGGTGGAGCTGCTTCCTGCGTCCAGCGACTGCCCAGCGCTGAACACTGCCAGTCTTGTTATCATTCTTTTTCGTTACCGATATTGGTATCCGGGATACTGATAAAAACTTCCCCTCTTCACAATTGAATGCCTCCTCCTAATTACATAGCTGGATATTTACTGAAGCAGTTCGAGCCCCTGCGGTAAAGCAGAGCTGCTCTTACAGAGACTGCAGCGAGCTCCTCGACCTGTTCCTCAAAGACCACTGATCTACAGCTCAGGGGTCCTGCCCTCGCCCGCTTAGGCGAGATGCCCGGGATGGAATGCGGCTGTAATATCACTCAGTGCAGTCAGTGAGGCACGGGGTGCCCCTGCGGGAGGTACGAGCAGCGGAGGCGGGGGCACTGACCTGTGCGCAGGATCTCATAGCGCAGCGAGAAGCCCGCCCCCTGGTGGGCATAGTCGGAGACGAACTTGATGTGCAGCACGGGCCCGGAGGAGACAATGGGGGGCGGAGCGATGTTGCTACAGTGCCTGCCGAGCACTTCTGCGGACTCCGAATTCCCATCACGTATCTCAATGAAGTCGTACCTGAGGAGATGGGGGGGGGGGTCAGCAGGGAATTCTTTGAAGATGCTCACAGTGGCTGCATAGAACTGCAGATCCATTACCGTCCGGCTGTGGGGCCCTCTGACCCTAAGCCAGAATTTCAAAAACACCAGTCTGCTCCGAACAAGGATAGGGAGAGGGACACATCCATAGAGGCTACAGCAGAACCCAAAATCAGGCTAATGTTTTGCACCACAAGAAAGCATGTCAAGTTAGGCCCCAATCACAGCCCAATACTCTACCAGGGCCCCTTGGAATAGTCCAACTTTCCCCCTTTATGGCACGCCTGATAACAAGCACAGAACTGTCCCAGATGTGGTGCTGTCCCGATAAAGCCTCTGTCCTGAGCCTGACCCTTCCAGGGACCCATCTGCCCCGGCCCTCTCTCCCCACGCGGGCCCTAGTGAGTCCGGTCTCATTTAGCTGTGATGCACACAAATCGGCTATCAGAGCTAAATGCTTGGCGGACTCTCTCAGCAGAAGGAGCGATGCCGGCTGGCACCATAACGACCCAGCGACGCAGAAACAACACCAGCTAGCCTCCTATTCAAGCCCCAAATTATTCCTGTCACTTCAGCGAGTGAAAGCCAGGCCCTAAAACCATCCACAGTAAACAAATAAGGAAGATAACAGGCTACTGGCCCAATCGGGCAAGACAATGGGAACCCGAGGTGACAGCAGAACCGGACCGGGCCGCTTGCTCAGTCGGCGTGAGACGGACATCAACCCTGCAAGGACGGGCCGGAGCTGAGTCACCGAGCAGGAGGGACCCGCTTCCAGGCTTCTGATCCAGGTCTTTAGCCCTGTGTGCCACACCCAGCTGATAGTAGGACAGCGCCCCCCCCCCAGGCCTTTGGGAGTGTCTGTCACTGAGCTCTGCTGGATGGCTTAAATGGAGCGTTTAACAACTGAGACCATTTTACCCGGGAGGCGAGATGTGGGCCAGGGCCACCGCCCCTACCCCGTGGAGTTGTGGTTGTCACGTCATTCGCCACACGTCTGCGTGAGCGTTCAGGCCGTGTTTCTGATCTCCTAGCATTGGCTGGTGGCCACAGCATCAAAAATAACCTGCTTAGGGGTGGGGGGGGTGGCTTCAGACCTGCCTCGCCACAGTCAAAGAGTCATCTGCCACGGGTCAGGTGACCATCAGTATTGTGCCTGGGATGGGGGCGTTGGTGGGGGGGCAAACAGGCACTCGTCCCCATGTAATGGAACCCATCAGGTGTCTCACCATGCCCTCCCGCTACAGTGACCCAAAATAGCCCTCCAGCCCCCCCACCGGTGCCTTGCCTATCCATCTGTGTCCTTCCCCTGTTCACCCAGGCCACGGGCCTTCTCTATTCGCTGATATTCTGTGATCGCCTCCGGGTAGAAATGGGCCGTCGGCAGGGGGAATGGGGCGGGCAGGTGTTTGTGGTGCCTGTTTTTGGGGGAAGTATGGGTTGGTTTTTAATAGGATAATGACAGCGCAGACTGAGACCCCATCATCCAATCGGGACTAAGGCGCTCAATATTTATGAGTGACGTCGCCCGGCTGATGTAGTCTTAGAGATAGGGGCTTAAATTAAAGCTGGTGATATTTACTTAACTGATGTGGTCCTGCTGGACCGGGAAGGGATTAAATGCAGCAGGGTTTGTCCGTTCAGGCCTTTGTTCTGATTCCGTCAAACGAGCCGTGCCGTATGCCGCTGACTGAGGGCCCCCCAAGCCCCCATTCGAGCTGAGAATCACACCGCCACCAAAAGCATGCCCAGGGGCTCCGGACTGCATGCCCACCCCCCGCCACCTCCCAGTCAGGTCTGCCTTTGCCAAGGCGATGGCGGCGATGCTGACGTTCTTGCTGGCTCCCATCAAAACACGGCCGGCCGTACATGTTGGGGGCATTGTTAGGCCTCCCCTGACTTCCGGTGATGGTGCCCCCGGCCTACTGGTACTGGTGGGCCCGACATGTACTGGGAGTTTATAAATGATAGCCACGCAACTGGGAGAGGGGCTTTCTGATAGAAGCAGCCCCATTCAGGTGAGGGGGACCCTCCCTGCTTGGGGGTCCCACCCCTCCCTACCATAAGAAGTGCAGCAGCTCTCAGGGGCCGATCTCCGCCACGCCAATGAGGGACAGCTTGTTTACCTAACCCTCCCCACTCCCAAGCCACTCTTTCCACCTTCAGCCGTTAATTGTCTTTCACACATTTGCTGCCTCTCAGCCTGGGAGTTAGTTTCACACTTATACGGTGGCCCCCTCTCCCCTCCCGTGGCGCACAAAGTGGTAACACCCCCCCCCCCCCCCCCCCCAACATTGGTATGGCCCACTTCTTGAGAACACCAGGCCTCAGCCCTCAGACTGCATTGAGTCATGGAGACCGTGGCTTCCCAAAGTATGCCTGATGTCCTGTTAGGAGCAGAAAAAGAGGGCAGGGGATTGTGAGGACCGACCCAGAGAGTGCTTATTGTTGTCCCTGCAGCTCTGGTGCACGGACAAACCCTAACCTAACAGACTAACCTTAACCCTAACCCTACCCCACCATGGGGAAGGCTGCCGAGCACTAAACTGATCGAAAGTGCTTGAGGAACATTAGTGAGCCAAGAGCCGATTCTCTTCAGAAGAACCCATCTCTCTGAGATCTTCTAGGAATAAAGAAAGTCAAGACTTTACAACTGACATCAAGAACCTCATCTGGTCACTGTGGTACAGATAGAATGTTGAATTTCTCAGTGCCAGCAGCAGTCAGGGATTAGAGTGAGCTTCCAGCTGCATATCAACACCAGAGGAATATTCAGGCCAACGCTTAGATGTTTGATATCCAAAGATCGACAAGCCTGACTTTGGAAGCTCTCATAATTCCCACTGAGAGCCCAGGAGCATCAAGTGGGCAATGGAGTGGGCTTCCGGGGGAGCTCCTCCTCGGGAACAAAAAGTCTGATCATTCACCAGAGTGGTGGGGGGTGTCTCTGAACCTCAGCGCTGAGCGATCCGAGTTTTAACGCTGCAGGAGTCTGGTTTGAAGTGGCGGAGAGGAACCGTTAGCGACACAATGCGATGAAACGCTGCAAAAGTCGATCCTGGCTACATGTCATGGGGGGGGCGTTCAAGGCGGGTCTCCGCATGGCTGGTGCGAGAGTAGGGAAAAGCCCCACTCGACCCTGTCCTGCCACACTGACCCATTTCTGTTCAGGATGATTGAGGCAGCCATGCGTGGCAGCCATCTTAGCATGAGCCCGCACCAGTACCAGAATACCTGTGGATTTTCCTGAGTATGACAAATGCTTCGGACTTCTGGGGGTCATGTCTAAAGCTATATGTGTGGGCAGGAGAAAGTTGGCTGTATTTAAGCTGGCCAGTGCCGGCCAGCGTCAGAACTCAAAGGAATATACCTCAGATCGAACGACGTGAGGCTCTGCTAAAATCCTGCTCATTAATGGCTACACCGCATGCCTAACATCAGCTGCAACGAGGATTACACTCGCCAGCACTAACGAAAGGCAGACTAGATGTAACTACCCCCCTGCCCCGGGGGCAGCGGTGACCCCCCCCCCGGGCCTGCGACTCCTCCCCTGAGGCCCTTCAATTCCTCATTAGGAGCCGGGAATGGCTGGCGGCCTCCCTCCATGTTCTCAAACCATACAGATCATTAATTCCGTGGCGAAAATGAAAACCAAAACAAGCCAAGTCGTGTGGGAATGCAGAGGACGCTCTCTCAGGCCCGCCTGGCAGCAGGCAGGAGAAACCAGACACAACCCGGAGCAACCAGCAGGAATGAACCCCACATCCCATTACTCTGCTCAAGGTCCCCCACACCAGATAACATCCAAACATCCACAAGGATAATCGCTCTCCTAATCTCCGGGGTGAAATTCAACCTGCCTTGCCGTTAAAAAGACACAAATGAAACCGGAAATGCAAAATTCGGTGCTGGGCCAGCAGAACACGGCGGCGGATGGCGACATAGGCATTCCGCAGTGTGGAAAAGCACCATTCTGACAGATTTGGGACGATCTGCCTGCTCGCATATCAACAACAACAGGAAATTGGAGGGGGGGGGCAGCCTATGCGGGGACCTATCAATAAATAAAAACTATTTCAGCTGGGATAATATCACACCCGGATTAATCGGCTCTCCACCCCTTCTTTTGTGGAGATCCAATTTACTTGGCCTACGGAGAGCGGGATAAGGAAGCCGCGCTGTGAGTAATAAGCCCACGTTTCCATCAGCGGCGTGATAAAGAAAGGGGGAGTGAGACAAGGAGGGATGGGCCGGAGGTGGAGATCAACCTGGCGATACGTCTTGGTGCATCATCCACCTCCCGTTACATTCATAAAGCATCGATCAGTTCCTGTCCTAGAGGCAGGTGGCATTTTCTGCTGGCTGTACATCTTCTGTAAATTAAATTGTGAATGATAATAATATTCAGGGACCTTTAGCAGCTGGGAAAATGCAAGGAATATCCCAAAGCCTGATGGTTGCCATGGCGGTTTGAATGGAACTGATATCCTGCATGGAGTGAGCTCATGGGCCAATGGGAAGAAATTCAACAGAACTCATAGACCAATGGGAATAAACTAAATATGACTCATAGACCAATGGGAATAAACTAAATATGACTCATAGACCAATGGGAATAAACTCAATATGACTCATAGACCAAACTCAATGAGCTATATGAGTATGTTGCAGTTGGTCTGCATATAGTCCGCATAGCCCACAGGCTAACAGGACTGAGATCAACACAGCTTACAGACCAATAGCTATAAACTCAAGACAACTTACAGACCAATGATAGGAAGACCTTGCACAAACCAAGATATTCACACCCACAATTTGCTCTATCACATTTGACAGAGCGGAGAGCTCTACTTAATTAAGGCTACTTGCAGGCAATTCAACAGGCCTGTCACTATGGCGGGGGAAGAGAGGTCAGTGTGGACCTTAGTCGGTGTGACACAAAGCTCGGCTGTAATACAGCTTCTGAAGTAGAGCTGCTCTCTGAGCGATGACAACGGAGCTTGTGCTTAGCCTTCCTCAGGAATACAGATGGATCAAACTGCCTTCTGAGCTCTCTTCAGTCTGGATTACTCGATTTAAAAAGAGTCATAAGGAAATGTGTTTTTGTGCTCCACAATGTCACTAACCTTCTGCCAGCCTTCTGGTGAAAAGCCCCTCTTCACCATTCAATGACAGTACGTACTGCAGAAGAAGCCTGATCGTGAGGAGATGGAGCACTTACCCGCAGCCTAAAGGTCGCCGACAGACATTCCTACTGACATGCAGCTGGTGCTGCTAGGTGGTCCAGCACAGTGGGTGGGGGGTGACATAGTTTGGGGTCTTTCCACTCCACGTGGGTTAAGACCTCGTCTTGGGGTGAAGTCTCCAGGTTGGTCATCCAAACAATAGTGCCCTTAATTCAAGAACAACCCCCCCCCCCCAACCTTCACCCTTGCCCTTTGACCTGATCCCATCTCTGTTACTTGATCTCCAAGCCACAAAGGCAGCATGCCTATCTCTGAGTCGCCCACAGAGCTCGTCCTGTTCCCCACACAAAGACGGGCCTGTCATCTTCAGCCCTCCGTCAGAATTTGCTGTCTCAAGGCTGATGAATGAGCACAGCATGGAAGCCTGCGGGTGGCGTGAGGTAAACACGGTGCGCTGGCACCCCTACGTCAAGACAACTGCAGCACTGTTCTGTTGACGTCATCTACCTAGAAATCACTTCTCGTTCTAAATTAATATCTCCTCTGCTGACTTTTTCCCAATTACTTGCCTTCCTGCAGGAATTGCCTGGCACAACGCCACACAAGCTTTCAATAAGTTATCGTCTCTCCATCGTGCTTTGCCATCAGGAACGTGAGCCCCACAGCCCATCGACATCACCCAGGTTCGGCCCCCTGAGAAGCCAAAAGCTGACTCAGCGCCCGGCAACTCCTCTAGAATTCAGAAGCCCCTAGAAATGTCTGTCTTGATGAATAAATAAAAATATCAAAGTGAGATTCTGTTTCTAGCAGGTCTATATAATGGGCCCGTTCTCTGAGCGATCCTTGGTGCAGAACGATGTCGGATGCAGTTGTGTGGTCTACAGGTGTATGTTTCCAAACATTTCATAGAGCGGTTTGTAAGATCTACCACGATTAAGACCTACTGTTCAGATCAACAGGGCCAAGTCACCACAGTTCAATGAAGGCAATTCAGACAGTAAAATATTTATACTGTCAAATCAATAAGAAATCACTGGGGTGAAATACATATGAAAAATTGATATATTTGTATATAACTACTTATTGCAAAGGAACCTGGAGCAATGCGTAGGTGAGAGGACAAGCTTGATCCTCTTCCCTCTGACAGCTCAATAGGACCACTGTCTGCACGGAAATCACAGTCTGTAGGTATTCTCTGGCAGACAGTCTTCATTACGTCAGCCTTCCAAAAATACACGCATACACATAGGAACACCTGGGGCAGCGAATGTAAGGAAGCCACGCGCGCACCAAACGCTCCATTCCCGTACCCGAAAAGAACCGGAAAGCTTCAACGAGCATCATGTCCACCGAGCAGGAGCATGGCCAATAATCGTCTAAGAGGGGGCGGCCCATCTGAAGACTTTACCTACCCCAGTTTCCAAACTCTGTGGCTCCGTAGAACTGATAGCTAAGTAAGTAAGTGCTACTCAACCCGGCTGAGCATGGTGTAGGACCACCGAGAGGCTGAGATGGGATCTAACGTGGCTTCCTGGCAATACGTGGTGGGGCTTCTGGATAGGGAAGCACTTCCACCTTGTACTTGATCCTAGTGACTGGTATCTTTGTCATCCCACTGCAGTAAAGCCCAAACCATGATCACTTGGTCGCCCCACTAAGTCATAGACGTAGTTCTCTTGCTGACCAGCAGAGGGTGATAAACATGCAAAACGTAAAAATTAGGTTAGGGTCTGAAATTTTACTTACCCAAAATATAGAATTCTCGTTTCCTCGCATTTACAGTTTATTTCTGAAGTAATGCAAACTAAAACCAAATCCCTGGGTATCCAAATGCTGCTGATTAGATGAAAACCAGCAGGGACTGGCACATCATTCCAAAAATGAGATTTAGATGCAAAATGCACCATGCCACTGACAGATGGGAAGCAGTATTTCAGAAAAGACTGGAATATTCAGCATTTCTGAGAGGAAATCAGAGAGAAAGCCCTAAGTCTGCCATGTCCACCCCTGCCTTATCCAATGTCCAGCAGCTGTGCCTAACTAATTAGAAAAATTAGTCCCGGGAAAACGTCACGCTGATCCAGTTACCCACCTCCCCCCCCCCCCCCCCCCGCCCCCCAGGGGTGCCGGGGGTAGGCTTGGGCCCCGAATCCCTCCCCAGGGAGTCTCCCCCTAAGACCCCCGAACCCACCCCCCCCCCCCCCCCCCCCC
>JAODKM010000095.1:332159-343187 GCA_026780845.1 Petrocephalus sullivani | reverse complement strand
GGCCAAAAACCGAAAATGCACTTTTAGGCCATTTTCGGCCGAAAATTTTCGGTGGCCGAATATTCGGTGCATCCCTACTTCACACACATGCACCTTTCAAAGCGCTTATCTAGCACGGGTTGGCCTCGCCTGAATTGCAGGGAGCATCCAGGGCACACACACACCATCACGCACACGTCCCTCAGTACATGGCAGCAGGACACAGTCACACACAAAAGGTCGTTTAGAAAAACACCAGATCTACTCATTACACATCTCTGAACTGTGACAGGAAATTGGAGCATCAGGCAGGAGAGTGGGCGACTCGAGGGGGACGGAGACTTCCCCACACACATCTTAACTTGCAGAACAGAGCAAGGCACATACAAGAAGCACTACTGAAACTTCTCTCTTTTTTAAATGCAGGAAACCGAGACCTGTGAAACACACGCCAGCGGTATATTTAGTGAGATGTTTAACAAAAAGGCTGTCACTGGCCTTCCACCCTCTGGGACATCCAGCAGGCCATTATCTGAAGGGCTAGATGGACTTAAGGAGATGAATTCAAGTGCCAACCTATTTCTCTGACCTACGATTCATGACCTAATTTCCGTACCCCACTCACTCAGCTTTTCAAAGGCAGATGCAAGCTGATCGCTGCCATTACTCTGCTCAAAAATAACCAGGGGTCTTCAGTATTCCCCAGCGTCTACCCGGGGCCCCCGCCAACACTTCAAATATTAGGATAGAATTTTGCGATCCCCACTCTCTTTGGAATGAGGCCTCCCATTGGACAGGACATTTCCGATATATGTATCCAATGTGCGAAACTATGTAATGGTACCACTGTAAACTGTTGACGGACACACACCAACACAAACATCGCACACAATCAGGCACACACCAACACACAGTGACCTACATCTCTCACCACTCATTTTCTGGAAAGACGTGTGACAAAGTTAAGGTGTCTTTTACATTTTATTTTAATAATAATGACATTTAAGGCTTTGCCCTGGGCACACACAGCACAACCCTCTCCAATAAGCATTGTGTGATGCCTTTATTATTTCAGTGACACCTTCCTGCAAGTGTGTCCAAAAACTAAACTCCTCACTACGCACCCACCCTGCTCCCGAGACTAAAACGAACAAAAATATTTGTGGTGACCTGTAATTAACAATGTCTAACCCCAAGCCACAAGAAACACATACAAACTGAACTTTTATTTTTAAAATAAGCAAATGAAGGGCGTTTAGTAGAACAAGGTCCACATAAGTCCACATGAAAGTCCACATCTTCATGATGTAACCAAACAAGTCCAAGCACACACTGACAAAACTAAGGGAGTGGCCCAGCATTGCATTCTGGGAATGGGGCTGACAGGAAGAGAGGTCGCATAACCGAGGGCGCGCCTGCCAAGCATCTGCAAGGAAGGCAGCGAGCGATTAGGAGAGGCCACAGCAGACGCACCCCTGCGGGAGCATAATGAGCCCCCTGGGCCACATCCACCCCCTACCATCCCAGCTCCTGAATTTCAGAACCGTTTCTCGGGGGGCAACACCAAACTTCCATCATGAAGAGCGAGCTCCTGCCCTTTGAAAATCTGCCTCCATCCAGATGGAAAAAAGCCAAAAATGTTTTTGATGCGATAGATTTGCAAATGGTGACATTTTGGAAAGTTATTAGTTTTTTTTAGACATACCTTTTAGTTATTGCTGCATTGCTCCCTGCGTAAGCCCCCCAATAAAGGCTAGGCACACACACACACACACACACACACACACGTGCTAGCGCGCACATATCCCCCCCCCCTCTTCAAAGTCGAGGCCTTCACACAGACAGCGCCACTGGCTCCTGTAAACTTCGGGATGGAGGGGGGGTGGTTCAATTTATGGAGAGAGGTTAGGAAGGTGGCAGAGAAGCCTGCAAGCGAGACGGCTTCCCAGATCCCGGACAGGATGTGGAGCGGATGCGGCCACAAGCGAGGTGACAGGGAGAGACGCAACAGGTATGCAACACCCCCCCCCCCCAACCAGCTGCACCCCATTACACAGATCAATGTGGAGGCTTTTATGGGGGGGGCGGGTACTTGCCCTTTTCTCACAAAAGTTAAGTGATTCTTGCTGATTTCGCCAGTTAAATCAGAGAAATGAACAATCAATAAATGGATTCGCATGCAGATGTATCAAAGCCCCCACCTCTGCTAGCTATCCTTTTCTAGGGGGGGTTAGTGTTGAGAGAGGCAGAGGAGGAATTACTGATTTGTTCCATCAGGGGAATCTCACCCTGCCTTCCTGTGGGTTTCTAACAGCAGAACCTCCAGGTCTGGCCCGGCCCACCCCCACCGTCACCATTCGGGTCACGTATGTCGCTGGCTGTGCATTCTGCCCGCGACCGCAGAGGCGCCCCTCCCTGCCCCCCCACCCCGTCATAAATAACCCTAAACGGTGCTAAGCTGTGGAGGGAGAGATGAGAATTCAGCTGCATTATTGATGCTCTTAGAGCGCCTTCTGAATCCTTCCCGATAGCACTGTTTCAGCACTTTTCACTAACCCCCCCGCCCCAAACAACACCTCTTGAGATTAAACTAGTCCTGCACTAGCCTCCAATGCAAATGTCTGACCTTGATTCCTGAGATTTACAGATTAATTTCCCACAGAGCAGGGAGAGCGGGGAGAGCCTGAATTGCGCTATGGGAAGTGAGCTATGTTAAGAGAGCCACGCGGAGACTTGTTGTTTACGTGCGGCACACGCTAGCCGCACACGCAAGCCGCGCACGCAAGCCGCACACGCCGGCTTCGCCTCACAATCCAAGTCTTTCCAGCATGTTCCATTTGGATCGCTCTAGTTCGAGTCCTGCTTATAAGGCGAGGCATGCGTTCGGGTGAGGGGGGGCTAGCTATCCCAATTAGTAGGGTGAGGTACTGAACACACGCTGCATGTAAAACTGGCCCCCCCTCCCAGCCGGTTTAGGCCCTCAGCAGCTATGACCTCTCTGCTGGCAGTCCAAAGACCAGTAGCTCTTCTGGAACGTCTGACTGGCCTTGCTAACCCCCACACCACCCCGCCCCGCGTGCGCGCACACACACACACACACAAACACACACACACCACTGCCCGGGGAGGCCCTCCCCTGCCCCGCCACCCGGCCTGAGAGAAAGTGGAACATGGAGTTCTCTGGCAGGCTGGGATGCAAGAGGCTGAAGATCTGCCAAAGACTCACATCTGCCTCTCATCAGCAAGCCGGGTGTCAGCTGAGAGTCCAGCTTTGCTGAGCCCCAGGGATGCTTGTGTGTGTGTGTGGGGGGGGGAGCCTGCCAGGTGACTTAAATTATAAAAAAAGTAGAAAAATTAAACGAAAGGGCATGAAGACTGAAAAATGTGAACCAAGGAGGCTTCTTCTGACATTAAAAACCACAAACACACCAGCTCAGGGAAAAATAACTAAGTGATAGATGGAGGGCGATAGCTTAGCGGCTCAGACCCTGTGGGGGCCGGAGTCTTAGGGGGAATGCCGCTAAAAAGCAGCTCAGAGTGATGTAATGCAAGGTAAATATCTAAGAGTGACGAGACCCAGCGCTACTGCTGGTAAGAGCGCCCGTAGCAGCGGAAGGCGCCGCTAACCCGGCCCATTCTGCCACATGAGAGCCCCGACGACAGCAGCCACCCGGGGCACCTGAAGTGTGTCGCTGTCCCGCTCGGACGCCTAACTCGCAGCGGCTTTCTGCGAGGAACAGGTGGTGCAGGCAGAAACGGGCCCTCTAACGGGGCAAATGATATGGCAGGAGTGTATACCAATCGGAATGAGGCGCACACACACACACACACACACACACACACATCTCCCCGCTATAACCGCCCCCGCATCGGAGACGCGCAAACATCTCCTTCGCTCTTTATCCACCTGTGACTGGGACACACGTCCCGCATTCATAGATATTAAAACACATTTCGCTCAGTATCACAATTTACATGGAACAATGTCCCTTTATTCGGAAGCTGCAACGAGCCCAGGAATAAATATGTCTGGACACTGAGGCTCCAAAGCCCGAAAGGGCGGCCTTGGGCGAACCGCTGCGCCGGTGCCAGTCGGCGGCTGCCAGGCTGCTTTTTAATCAAAGCGATCGGGGAGAAAGGGCCGCTTTCGCCGGCCTCCGAGAGCCCGCTTATGTCCCTAATGGCATGGAAATTCGCCGTGCATATGCCTCAGGAATAAAAGACTCCACTTTCAAATGTAAACGAGTTTATCCAGTAATTAACACAGGTATTACTCGCTAACAATGCCGCAGCATTCGCCTCGGCTGCAGCCCGTATAATGAGCTGCTTTGCTTTAATTGAAGTAGCTTATTGACAATTTGTTTTAAGCATATAAACGCCACCTAATTAAAGCATTTCTCTTCCCACGTCCATATGTGGCCAGATGTTTCCGAGTTCCTCACTTGGCGGAGTGCCTCTTATTTAGAAGTGAAATGTACATTGAAAGTATATTATTTTATAATAAAACTCAAAACTGCATGTATTTAAATGTATTGAATGTGGAAGAGAAAATGGGCAAAGGAGCGCGATTCCCTTCTGGGTTCCAGCCTTGGGGTCCGCAGGCCAGCAATAATGCGATTAAAAGTGGGCGACATTTAGCCAGGGGTCGGGCGAAGCCGATCTGTGCGATCCATAAACCATCCAAGTTCATTTAATGTTCCTCTAATGTCCGGCATAATTAAACACACATTCGTTTTGTTTAAGAGTCATAATAAAAAAGGAGGTTTCAGTGTCCTGGGGTCTGTCTCGCGTTTGTGTACCGAAAACGGCAGCTCGGATGCTGATGGCATTAGGCGGGTAAATGTCTCTCCCCGAAATCATAATATTACCACATGAACATTTTACAGGGCGAACTCCATTTATTGAAAAAAGAAAATGTTTTTAATTAAAGTTGTACTGTTTGCTAATGTGTGGTGGTCTGCAAACGCAGCACTGAAAGAGTACTGTAAGTAGACTTTCACCCACCACAGCTTACCTGATAAACTAGGTTTACGAGGTTACTGATGGCATCGGGCTGATAAATTAATAACAAAATGCGCTGCAATGTTCTGCTACAGATATGGGTGCAGCTGCGTGACTTGCGGAAATGCTACTACCACTACTACTACAATAATAAATAATAATAATAACAATAATAATACCCACAACACATCGAATCACCGAGAAGCAACGGGTGAAGTTGATTCCATTCCATTCGCTGACCAGAGAAAAACACAGTAACGCGGAGAAGCAAGTTAATATATTAACCCCCGATGACAACCATGTGGAAAATCACAATGAGGTTTGCTTCCCCAGCCCAGGTTCACATTACAATTTTTGTGAATAATCACATAGTTCAGAAACGGTTCAGAAATAAACCATTATATGCTACCATTAATATCGGGAAGGGCGTGCTTGTATATGCTCGGTGCTGGCCAAATTAAATGTTATTAATAGTTTTGAAAATTCTAAATGAGAATGTGGAGCAGCGCGCTCACCAGCGCCTGTCACTTTGTGTCTAGAATATAAATTAAAACTATAGCGGTCCAACTTAAAATATGTGCCTGTCTTCCGTACCAATCGTGATCTAGGGAAACATGTTTTTTAATTCTAGTCATTCGTAGAATATTTAGAAATAACCCAATTTTAAGAAAAATATAAATGCATTGACACTGGGAAATTCCTAAATGTGACAGAGTAAAACATACTTCTCGTTTTCTTTGCCCGGCAGACGGCTACTAATAACGTTCCGGAATAACGACCTGCGAAGCGCCAGCCGCCGCCTTGCGCTCCGGCTGATACGCGTCCGGAGCGGCTGCACTCGGCGCCCGGGCTGGCGGCACCCGCAGCCCCGCTCTGCGGCTCACCGGCGGCCGCTCCGACGCCTCTTATCCGGGGGATCCGAAAAGAAGCCGTCAGACGCGCGGAAGGCGTCGGGAGAGCGAGGCGCACACGCCGCACGGGCGGCAGCCCCTCTCCGGGAGAGGATCGGGACGCTCCGGCATCTGAGCCCAATGACTAACAGCCAAGGTACGGCTTTTTATAAGAAAGTGAGACAAAAGAGGTCACAGGGCCAGATGCCAAGTTCCTAATTCATAAAGATGATGCTTCTCAGCCTAAATAAAAATCGTTTGCGGTTCTCACTAATGAGGGGGGGGGGGGGGTTGATTTTTAATGTTCCATAAACATAATCGCGAAAACAACTCGGACGGAAACTTACCCTGATTCCCGTGCGCCGCACATATCAAACACAGCAGTAAGAGACATCCAGAGCGTGCGGGAAATAGATCCATCTTCGCTGGGGACTCGCACCCTGTCGCTCTTACGATCTCCTGGTGGCACCAAGGCAGATGTTCTCCTCTCCGACCGGCACTTCTCCCCCCAAAAAGCCCCCGGCTCCGGGCGCAGAGCAGCTCTCCGTCTCACTCTCACTCGCTCCCACCTTTATCTTCACTTCTGTAGGCACATCTGAACGTGCTTCTATTTCAGTCCGGCTTTATTGCTCTTAATCCACATGAAACAGTGACTAGAGGGGCGCCGAGTTGCCGAGCAGCAGCGGCGGCGATGGGAACGAAGCCCCCCGGTTCCTATCCGCGCGTAAGCGGGGCGCTTTGAACACGCCGCGGATCCGAAAGCCGCTACGGCGCTGGCGGTGCCGCTCCTCTGATGTCTGAAGCGGCCGTTTTGGTTACTTCTACATCCACTGACATGCGATGTTTCCGCGTCTGCTCCCCCCCCCTCTCTCTCTCTCTCTCCCCCCTCTCTCTCTCCGTCCTCTTTTCTCTCTTGCTTCGCAAGTCGCTCCGATTTATGTGCAACCAAATGACAAGCGAAGAGGCGGCCGTGCGCAACCGCTGCGCGCCGGTCCTCCGAGGGCTGGATGTGGCTCCAAGTTCGCCGGGCGTCAGGCACCAGCCGGGGGGCTTGCGGGCTCTGCGGATCACAGAGTCTCCGGCACGCTGTCCTCCTGCTCCGGCTCTCCCAGCGGCGTGCGTGTGTGTGTGTGTGTGTCTGTGTAATAGCATTAGAGCGGAACTGCTATCACATTACAGTCTGCACCTCGGCCCGCCCCCAGCCTGCTTATTAGGACCGTCCGTTAGCGTTTCTTACTTTCAACTTACTCGAAAGAGAGAGGAGATGGGACGTTCGAAAGCTCGAAGCATCCTTTAAAATTTGTAACACTTCTGGCTACTTGGGAAAGCGTTGAGATGTTGAGATTCAGTCAGGAACGATTAAGATAAAACTAGAAGACAGATAAATGATGCTAATATCAGGAGTGGATAAGGCTGACAATGGCAGGGAGACAATTTGGGCTCAGCTGAGGGAAGCAGGCAGATGGGAAGGCAGCGCAGTGGAGATGGCTCCCTCCACCAAACGTCACATCAGAGCCAGACACCAAAGAAGAGCTAACGTCATCTGAACCCACCCTGAACCCACTGAGCCCGGCCCCAGACCCGGCCTGCAATCAGCCTGTCCTAACTACAGAGGCGGAGGATTTAATGACACAGCGACTCCCTGTAGCTCCCAAAATATGTATCCTGGGAATGACTCTGCAGGGCGTCTCCCACACTTACAGTACAGTACTTACACTAGTGGCCATGCGAGATTGCTGGCGTGTGGCCCCCTATGCCCACGCCAGTCAGCAGTGGTGCTCTGCGTCTGGTGTAGGTGTGTCTAAGCGCTCACAGGTCAAGTGGCTGGTGACGCAGCCACCCCCCACCAGCACCCAAGCGCAAACAGCCTGATCTCGCTCCCCATCGCATCCCCCGACACGCCACCGCGGCACCCGTCTGATGCCTGATCAGGTTCGGGCAGCTGCTGGCAGGGTGTAGGTGATACCAGTTGGGTCAGCACCCTTCTGAGAGTGCCGGTCTCTATATCACAGTGCCTCAGCGGTATTCTATGCAAACACTGAGGTCCCTCCTACGGCAGGTGGGGAGGCTCATTTCCTGTTAAACCCACAGTTTGCAAAGTATGACTGAGTGTGACCTTTTCTGGGCCTTCCCTGTAAGCCGTCACATTCCCACGGCACGTTTGTGTGGTAGCCCGCCCTGGCCTTAAGATCTCCCTGCCTATCACTATTCCTGGCCTGCAGAGCCGTTTGGCTGGACGACGGCACAGCACACGGGGGCCGCCATCTGTGCACGTGTGGACGGCTCCCACACGCAAACCCTCAGATGTGTCTCGGCCCAAGTTCTCAGAAGCTGTTGGCATAGACATTTGTTGAAGTGTGCAGATGGTGAGTTTCCCCTGCAATATCGGCGCAGGACTGATGGAGAGCGAGCGGTGTTCCTAGGGCAGACTTCCGGGCACCTACTTTCCCTACTCAGGGAGTGAGTGTGAGGCAAATTAGTCACACCAAGATTATCTGAGACACACTGAAAGGACCCCACCTATTTCAAAGGCAACCTTAGCATATGCAAAAATATGTCCCTAAGTAATTTAACCCCTCCCTCTACATAAACTGCAGTGCATTGATGCTTTTTTAAATCCCCTGAAACACATTACTGAAATGTACCCAAATACACCCCCTCACATTTGAATCCTCCTTAACAAATCAAGCGCTATTTTATAATACTGGTTATTATAGTGAACTGACCTCCCCCCACTCACACACACTCAGCACTCCAGGTAAATGGATCACCTGTGGGTCCTCTTGTCCCCCCCCCTTCCCCCCCACACCTTCCTGCACAGGATATCTTGTGCTGACACGAGCAATTTACTTCTCACAGTCAGGGACATAAGCTTACAATCTGGGGAAAATGGTCGGTCAGCTTCACACAGCGGCGGGAGGGAAGGTGCGCCACTTGTCAGGGAGGCGGAAAATACCCTTTAGCGTTACCCCCATCCCCCGCCAGAAAACAGACGCTGTTCAGTATGTTCTGTTATTTATAACCTCGTATGCGCGAGTGGTTTTCACGTTTTATGTAGAGTCCGGCGAGTTATACACCCACAACGTTTTTGTTAAAGCAACTGGTGATATTCCTCTTAACGCACGCATTTAGGTCTATTAACTGGCAATTCCAGGGTTACTCTCTCGCCATCTGCTCGGCGCACCAGCTGTATGCCCAGACATGTACTTCAGAGCTGTCTGTAGGAGCGCTTTATATGGGCGAGAAGTGACGCGCCGCAGGAGGACCACCAGAGGGCGCGTTTTCGCCGAAAACAACCGCGGCACCAAAATTCTAATAATAGTCCAATAAACACGATATTTAAATCGCCAAGAAAAATAAACGAATATAAAGTCATTCTGAGTATTTTTACACTGGCTGCCAAACGAATGTGCGCCCTGTCTTAGCAAGAGAAGTACATTTTATTTGCCGAACGAAGTTATAAATTCTTTAAGGATTGTAGTCATTTAAGTCATCATGCGAGCAGATAGCGGCAATCCAACACTTCAGAGCATTATTTCAAAGGAAGGGCGACTTAGATGCGCTCAGTCGTCGGATATTAAAAAGCCAGCAGGCATTAGGATAGTGTTACAGGCGGGATAACTAAAGTTCTCTATGATCAGCTCATGGCTTCATTAGCCGAGGATGAAAGAACCGTCAACTGTTGATTTTTATTTTGTAATTTACTTACTGCGTTTAAATATACGACTTAACAAACCTTATTACCTCATATAATCTTACCGGAACCAAAGCGCTTTAAAGGCCGGTGTGTAATCGATCAAAGGGAAGTCATTGATGAAAGCGGTAATGATAAGACTATCGATTTTTTGTCCATGACAGAAGCGCGAGTTGGTTTTCACTGTAAATACTACTTAAGTAATGCATTTGCTAGTCGAAGGCTGGTAAACTGATTACAGATATAATTTGTCCAATTTCTCCGACGATCTAATTCTCAATAACGGTCCCACAAATCAATGTAACGACCAACTAAATTGGATTTCTCAGAAGTAGCTCATAAACAGTTATGCCTTTTTTAAAAAAGGCACGAGAGAAGTGGGGTTTGGATACTTAAAGTAAAGGCCACGGAGCCCCCCCCCCCCATCACGTGATGTCTCCCTTCACCACTGGCCCTGATCTGTGATAAGGCCGGAGTCGGGGGGCTAACAAAAATAAGGGAGTCTCCCTGCACCTACACTGACCCCCTCCCTGACAGGGCTAGCAGTGATTAGGATCAGAGTGCGAGTGGCAGGACATGGGGGGGGGCTATGATCAAACACCTGGAGGGCCTCCTCTAACACTCCCCCTCCATTCACAGTGAATCCCCCCCTCCCCCAATGGCCAGGTCTTCTGCCTGCATTGGAGTCACTCCTCTGCCTAATTACAAAAGCAGACTGCTCTCTGCTTATTTACTATAAACTTCCCCACCCATCATGATCCAGGTCTGTCCATCTCCACATGAACCCCCCCCCCCACCTGAACAGGAAGTGGTGCCCTCATCCAAAAGCAGATGCGGGCCTCCATCAGTAATTAGTCACTTGAGAACGGCAGCCTATCCCGGCAGGGTGAGTCAGTGGGCGTCTTCGGGGCATGCCAGCTCGTGTCACGTTGTGTCATTTTCCAGACAGGAACGGGCATTGGTAGTGAGGTGGGGGGAGGGGGGCAGTGCTAAGGACCAGGCTGCGGGGGGGGCAAGAACCATTTACCACAAACCATCAAGCTGGGTGGCGTGGTCAACTAAAATGGATCATCAGTGTTCACGCAATACTGGGAGTCCCCCGCCCCACCATAAGCCCAGACCCCCACTTTGCAACACCCCTGGAGTTAAGGGCCTTATCGTGCATTCCATTATCCTCGGAGGTCGGAGCGCGGAACTCACAATAATGTCACATCCGCTAAAAACTCGGGGGAAACCGAGTCGGATGCATTCCACTTGCCGAACTCGGATCCAAGATAGAAGCCTCCAAGTGCCTCTTGCGGTAGCTCTTTCGGAGTATGAACGGCTCCAAGCGTATGCCGTTCACCGTAGCAAAAAATCTATCGACTACAATAACGCTGTATGGTGCACACAGCTTACGAGGTTGACTCAAACAGCACTAAAGTGCTTAAAAATGTAAAATATCACAGCACCACCTACAGTCTT
>JAODKM010000095.1:303802-318322 GCA_026780845.1 Petrocephalus sullivani | reverse complement strand
GGGGGGGGGGGAGAGAGGAGGTGAGGATAAATCTTGGTGGTCTGGCGTCAGAAGGATAGAAGAACACGCAAAGGGCTTTAGATCACAAAAGGGGCATTGGGCTTTCATCAGGGAAATTCTTAAAGAACTACTATGAAGCGCGTGTGAGCCATGGCTCCTCACCTGATCTCGCATGTGCATGACTCACATTTTTTTAGTAATCTGTACAGAAAAAAAGCGCTGAAGACAGCAGTCTGCTGAGGGAGAAAGCCACACTTAGCCGTGATGATAACGCTAATCTCTATGGGCCCGGACTGGGCCTCACAGGGCGCTGCTGCTGGGATCGGCGCCCCTCTGCTGAGTTAAGCCACATTCCGCACCCCCCCGGGGCCTGAAGTGTCCCACTGGGGTGGTCTGTGCACCGTGTTGCGAGCCGAGAGAGATGGCGTGACCCGCGTTACATCGTGACAAGCTAACTGCCCCCCCTCGTTGCCTGAGGCATGTGCTAATTCCAGAATGCTCCGCGATTTATCCGTAAATTGAATTAGGCAAACGTGAAATGACAAGCTTCCCCCGCCTTTGATTTATTTTTGTTAACGTAGAAATAAACAGCCCTGTTCCCAGACAGCAGACGCATGCAATCAGCCCCATCCTGGCCCCAGCACTGAGACCCTGTGGATGTCAGCAGAGCTTGAGGGTCTCCGACCTGCCCCCCCCTGGCTGAGGGCACGGTGCCCGGTTAGCGGTTCAGGGCGGAACCCAGCGTGCCACTTTGATTCTTCTGTTTACAGCCAGTTGTTTAGATGATGCTCTCATCCAAGCAGGCTTTTTTAAACAGCTGGATAATTTTCCCGGGGTGTTTGAAACTATAGATGGCTGCAGTGAGGAAGAGGGGGCGAGGTCCTCACAGAGTTAAACGCGAAGCTTCGACCGTCACGCTCAGCCCAGGGCTCATGGTCGTCAGGGCAGACAAGACTGCCTTTGTGCTGTGGCACAGTAACGACGGAAAGGCTGCGGTCGGAGCCCAGAAACGCCATTTCCTCATCAATTACCCATTTCTGGGGTGAGTATGGGTTGGCAGCTGGGTCAGCATAAATGGACCGGGGGGGTCAGAATGGCCCCCCTCCCCGAAACCAGAGAAGGACAGAGGAGGCTCTCACTGCTTTGGGGTCGGGATGGGCTGGCAGCTCCAGCGTCAGGACGTCTTGCCAAACTGCGAAGGTTTTGGTAAACAGGGCCGGTCAGCTCCGGTCAGGGGCACCGGCCCGTGGCCTTCGAAGGGAACACGGAGAAGCTGCCTGCGGCGCCTGAGTCAGCTGACCGCGGCCGGTGAGTCAGCCAGGGCGTCACGTGGACCTACAGCGGTGACACCCTGCCACCTCCAGGATGTTTCACTTCTCCTTCTATGCCCAACCATCTCCGCCTTGTGACTGACCCCCAGCGGGAGGTCACGCCGCTCCACAGAGAGTCAGGGGGGTGTATAAGCACAGCATAGCCTCTGGGGATCACGGCGTTTTCAGCACGCAGCGCAGCGCCGATCTGTGGCGGCTCCACATCTGGCTTCCATTCCGCGGCCCTGTGAGAGGAACGCGGCGTCACAGAAAGCCCGGGGGGGCGGGGGACACACTGCTGAACTTCTGTGGGATGTTTAGCGAAGATTACATCATAAACACTTTCACACATATCTCAAGTTCCAGAAACTTCTACTGTTTACATTTAGTCTTCGGCAGAGCTGTATAGTATATCAAAAGGACCACATGTTAGGGAGACGGCGCTCGGGACCGTGAAACTGAAAAGCTAAAAAGGAGGGAGACCAGTTGGGGAGATAAGGCTGAGGCCAGATTGGCGGCAGGCCCTCTGGGGGAGGAGCGGCCTGTAAACGCCCCCCCCGATGTTTACGTGCTCTTTAAATAAGGCTGCTGCTTTCTCATTCAATTTTTAATAAAGTTGCTTAAGGTCAATTTTATCCAAAAAAACAATAGTCAGGATCCAGGTTAGACTAGAATTGTTTAAAACTGTGCTTTTGAAATGTTTTTTCCCAGACAGCAACATCAGGAATGAGCTGAGCTGATGTCGTTACATGCAGATGCAGATCTAATTAGCGCCTTTGCAGTTACAGCGGCTCAGCGGGTAGCATCATGGCTTCACGCCTCCAGGGTTCTGTATGTGTGTAGTTTGCATGTTCTCCATGTCGTGTGGGTTCCCTCTGGGAACCCCCTCTCCCAGCTACAGTCCAAAAACATTTTGGCTAACTGGTATCTGTACGGTGCCCGTGTGCGTGCCCTGTGATGGACTGGAAAGCTAATTGGGTGCCTCTGTGCCTGGTGTCCTGCACTTCCGGGCGTAGGCTGCAGGCTCACCCCAACCCTGTTCCGGGTCAGTACTATGAAAGACTTTGAGCTGTGACAGAGCAAGCCTCATGTGATCCACTTGGCTAGTGGAGCCATTTTTTCCTCAAATACTGGGCTGCTCTTACCTCCACCGCATAGGTGTCGTTCTCAGAACCTCAACCTTGGCAGGGGAGAGTAGCAACCCCTACTTCAAGGCTAATGCTTCATTTAGGACACGAATCATGAAGCAAGAATCGAAGCACGAATTCCCTGGTGCACGGATCTGCCCACAGCTCGTAAAAGGCAAAGATTGGACAGCCGCAGTGCTGTCAGTGGCCCTCTACCTCTAAATCTCATCTCTTATTTTACCCATGGCGCCAAGGCCCCCAAAGCCCCAAGGCCCCAGAAGTTCAAACAGACATAGCTGGCCTGGGTGATGCCTGACGCTGCCAAGACGCTGTTACTCAGAGCCAAACAATGAATCCGGCTCCCCAGTCCTCAGTGCCACAGACACAAACACCAGAGAAATCACAAAAAGATGGAAGCTTCCATCTACCAAAACATTTACTTAAAAGGAAGTTTCGACATCATCAGAAATGTATTGTTATGTCACGCCAGATTAGAGAGTTATTCATAGTGCCGGACAGAGTTTAATGCGCATAGATAAATCAGCAGACAGGCCTGGCCGCCATCGTAACCGTTAAATATTTAATGCAGGAAATTGCGGTAAATGGGGGGAAAATAGAAGTCGGGTTAGGAGAACGGCTTTTTTCGGGACACCAGGCCCTGTTACTGTGGGTCATGTCAGAATGTTCCGGATAAGGGGCAGGCGCGCGAACCTGTATTATGCCATCTCCCATTTTGTCTTAACACCAATTCTTCCCAGCCTGAGGTTAGTGTCCCTCCCCAGGAGTGCTGCCCCCATCTGACGGTTTGATAAGCAGCAGATTCCTCACCCCCTCTATGTAAATAAATGAAGCACACACTTAACAACACAGCTCGTCATCTTCTGACTGCCGTTGCTGACTCATTTGAATCAGTTCCCCGGTGCGTCTGCGCCTGCCTGCATTTCTAGGCCCACAGTCTCCTCCTCAGAGCCCGAGTGGGAAATCCCGCAGTTTGTTCGCGAGTGTGCGCATGTACGTGGGAGCGCGTGTGCGAGTGCCTCCGGAACACAGGGTGCTGGAAATCGCGTATCCAAAATCTAGCATAATTCAGTCAAATGCCTTAAGGTCAGCTCATTACCGCTGATGTTTTCATAAGCTAATCAGTCGGGAAATGGAAATATGCAAATATGGCCTCTGAGCGTCTCACCCTATTGTTGGGGTCTCCTTTGCCATCGATTCCCCTGGGAGATACGCGTTTGTGTGGAGTGAAAAAGAGTAACGCTCTAAATGCCACCATTATAAAGGGTTTCATAAACACAATAGCCAAAAGATGGCCTCTTCTGGTGGAAGTGTAATATGCACTAAAGCAGTTATGCTGTGGGGAATAATCGCCCCATGCAGATTGGGGGGGAACAATGTTCAGCACCCAGCCCGCTTGGCGGGGGGGGTGGGGTGGGGGGGCGCGTGATGGGCGTGGGGAGACAGAGTCAGCGACGCGTCTGCTGTCTGAGGGCAAGGATCCGCACAGCCTCTATCTGTTCATCTAAATGCCACATTTACAGCAAAACAAAGCTTGAAAACAGACTGCTCAGAGGAAACACAGCAGATCACAGACATACACACACACACACACCACAAAACACACAGACACACACAGAGCAGTACACGCAAACACTGCAGGACACTTACACATCTGAACACCTATAAGAGCTGGATTCCCAAATCTCCACAATTAATAGATTAATCACACTATATCGTATTAGTAGTATCATCATGACGATTTATATTGTGCCTCTTATGGCCATGTTGTATTTATTTGTTGATATCAGGCCTGCACTTTCCTTCAGGATCAATATATTTTCATTCATTCCTCCCTCCCTCCCTCCTTCCCATCCGTTCATTCTAAGGTCTTTTCAGGTGTTTATACAGCACTAATACCATTATTGGAGGGGCAGCTGGCCAATCAGAGTGGCTCTGGCAGGTCAGGGTGTCAGAGGGGCAGCAGCCATAGGAGCTGTACTCTAGCGACAGCCCGTGCGGCCTGCTGGTGACCCCATTCCCCTGTGCCGTGTCTGATTGGCATGGGGACCGGTGGGTGTTGGCGCTCTGGCATAGCCAAGGACTCGTCATACAGGAAGTGACATGGCACTGGGGAGGTCAAGGGTGAAAGGTCACACTTACCCGGTGGGGCTTGCAGCCACATCTCCCTGGGCCCAGTGCAGCTCCCACCTAAGCCGTGGGATCCAGTCCAGGCTGCGGACCCAAGCAGAGAGAGATTCAGGGGATACAGAGAGAAGGAGACAGCTCCCACTGGACCCCACACACCCAGGCAGGCTTAGGCCAGCAGCCGGGGCCTTACAGCCCCATCTGTGCTACCATCTGTGGGCTGCTGGGGGCAGCACATGCAGCCTGTCTCTCTGTATGTAACATGCTCTTCCCCACCCAGAGGCGATCTGTCTCGTCAGGCACAGACGTGGCCCCCATTTCGTATTCAGGCCCCTTCCCTGATATCAAGGGGCGTGGCCCACTGTGGGATCACTGCCCTGGCATCTTTATTTCCTCAGCATGGCAGCTTCTTTCTGTGCAAGGTGGCCATTCTCTCTCCCCCCCCACCCAAGAGAAAAAACTCGGCAGGGTGTAACAGTGATTCTGGAATCTGGAGACTGGGATGGGGGTGGGGGCTCGAACAGCTACCTTGGGTGGGCTGCCCAGTTCCCAGGTCCCGGAGAGGCTTAGTCCGGTCAGGAAAGCCCCTCCTGATTCCCAGCATATATACACTATACTGCTGAAAGTATTGGGACACCTGCCTTTACACCCACATGCACTTTAATAACATTCCATTCTTAATACATAGGCTTTAATATGGAGTTGGCCCAGCCTTTGTAGCTATAACAGCTTCAACTCTTCTGGGAAGGCTTTCCACAAGGTTTAGGAGTGTGTTTATGGGAATTTTTGATGATTCTTCCAGGAGAGCATTCATGAGCTCAGGCACTGATGTTGGACGAGAAGGCCTGGCTCACAATCTCCACTCTAATTCATCCCAAAGGTGTTCTATCGAGTTGAGGTCAAGGCTCTGTGCAGGCCAGTTAAGTTCCTCAACACCAAACTCACTCATCTATGTCTTTATAGACCTTGCTTTGTGCACTGGTGTGCAGTCATTTTGGAAGAGGACGAGGCCAAACCCAGCCCCTGAAAAACAACCCCACACCATAATCCCCCCTCCACCAAATTTTACACTTGGCACAATGCAGTCAGGCAAGTATCTTAATCTGGCAACCACCAAAACTAGACTCGGATTGCCAGACAGAGAAGCGTGATTCGTCACCCCAGAGGACACGTCTCCACTACTCTAGAGTCCAGTGGCAGTGAGCTTTACACCACTGCATCCAACCCTTTGCATTGCACTTGGTTATGTATGGCTTGGATGTAGCTGCTGGGCCACGTAAAGCCATTCTGTGAAGCTCTCTACGCACTTTTCTTGAGTTAACCTTGGGCCACACGAAGTTTGGAGGTCTGTAGCTATTGAGTCTGCAGAAAGTTGGCAACTTCTGCACACTGTGCACCTCAGCATGAACGCTCTGTGATTTTACGTGGCCTACCACTTTGTGGCTGAGTTGCTGTTGTTCCCAAGTGCTTCAACTTTGTTATAGTGCCACTAATAGTTGACCGTGGAATATTTAGTAGTGAGGAAATTTCATGAATGGACTTATTGCACAAGTGGCATCATGGTACCATGCTTGAGTACACTGAGCTCCTGAGAGTGACACATTCTTTCACAAATGTTTATAGAAGCAGTATGGATGCTTAGGTGCTTGATTTTATACACCAGTGGCCATGGAAGTGATTAGAACACCTGAATTCAATGATATGGAGAGGTGTCCCAATACTTTTGGCAATATAATGTACATTGACTCTTGTACACTGTAGGTGGCCTCAGTCTGAGATATGCGACCTGCAGCTGTTTCTATAATATCCATCTTAGACACACTGACTCATTAAATAGACACTAAACTCAAGCCCCAGGTGACTCAGGTAGAGAGAAAATGGACAGAATGAAAAAGACTGTAGGCCAACAAGATGCATAATGATGTGAGACTATTAGGTTTGTGACGGTGGACCTTGCCTGATGGTCCCGGCTGCAGATAGACACCGGACTGGGTCAGCCCAGATCTCGGGAACCCTTTCTGGATCAGAGCCCAGAGCTGACGAAGTCCCTGTAACACGGCTCTCCACAGAGCTCACTGTAAAAGGTGACATCCCTTAGTGCAGTTAATTGGGAAACCCCACAGCCAATACTTAAAAACACTAAAATGTGTTGCATCTCAGGAATTTGCATGACGGCGCATAGGATACGCCACATAATCGGATCACTCTCGCAAAGCTCGGACCCAACACTGCAAATTCCATGGCTATCAATGACCGGGGCACCTGCATTACTGTGCAGCCGGTGGGTTAACCCTGCTGTTTGGCTGAACAGGCTGGAAGCCTACCCGGTTACAGGCAGAGCTTAACCCTCTGGAGTCTGAGGCCTGTTAGCCACTTTTCAGATAGTTTGACATGCCTTGACATTTTTATATACAGCTCTGGACATAAGTAAGAGATCACTCCATATTTTTAAAAAATCAGCATTTTTGAATCTTGGTTTAATCCTGGCTTTGTTGGCAGAAGGCTACACTGAGTGACAGGCTGCTTGCAGGTTCAACGACAGCAGTACACAGGAACAAGGTAAAGCAGGAGGCACTGAGAATAACCAGAAACTGGCCAGGTAGTGGGAGGAAGCAACTTTCTAACGGCAGAGATGACTGTCAACTGATCCGGCAGTGCCTCACGAATTGGAGGATGAGAAAGTGACCTTCAAAAGAATTGGGAAACATTAACTGATGTGAAGTGCACAGCTAGGACAGTGTAACTAGGAGTGTAACAGCCTCCTGATGCAAGGAAGAGGAACTTCATCAATGAGAAGCCAGGCTGGAGTTTGCAAAAAACAAAATTATATTTTACACAAACGCATAAACATAAATTGAGAAATGAGTAAAACTATAAATTTTGCTGTGGTCTCAATTTTTTTAGAGCTGCATATTACCTTAAAAACGGCATCTAAAAAGTATTTTATGCAAAAAAATATCCCAAAGTGCTAAATAAGATTTTACTCAGCACTAACTGAACTCAGAACCAATCATTTGAGACCATTTAGGATGTCTTTAATCTATTTTTTGTTTAAATCAACTGTAAACACACACTTTTTGGTGCCGGTGAGACTAGGCCACCTGGAGCCGGATCCCTCGCGAGCACGTTGCTGAAGCCTGGGAGTGATTAAGGTGCCATGACACCTGCAAAAACGACATGGTGCACTAAATGTGACGGCTAAACCCACAGGCGGGTGAAGGGAACCAGTAGCACAACCATTAGCAACCCGGCTAAACTTAGCCCACCTCCGCCATCGGTTTGCGGGACTTTCTGGAATTCCTTGAAGCCTTTAAATAAACGTCTCATTAAACAGATAGGATCGGAGGCTTGGGCCGAAAGGAATACGCCATGTTGCTAGAGGAAGCCCTCCAACACTTCAGTCCCGGCAGACTGCGGGCATCTCTAGATGAGATGATTGGATCGATGACTCCCTCAAAATGCAAATGCAGCTTATGCTCAGATAGTCCTGCTGGCTTTGTGAGTGGAGTCTGCCAGACACAGGGAGCATGTAGACGAGCGTCATTCCAGGGAAGTAAGGCGAAAACAAGGAGCTGAAGCTCGGCTGCGGGCGGGAGGGGCGTCCGCAGCTTTGTCTCCAGATGTGAAACAGTAATGGCCGGCGAGAAGCCGTCCAAACGAGCCCAACGCGAGAGAGTTTGGCACGAGGACCGAGGCCTGTTTGGCATTAGCGTGAGGTGAGGGCGAGCCGCAGGATCAGCAGCATTTAATCACAGCATGAAGAAAGAGCCGCAGTCATAGTGGGATGTAACCGGCATCATAGCGCCTCCCAAGCCTGCGAGGGAGGGACGGCAGTCAATCGAGATGCCGGCGCCAGCCGGGGTGACGTCACGAGGCAGCCGGTTACGAGCGGGGACTCACTCCTGTCACCAAGCAGCCAAAAAGCGAGGCAGGTGACAGGCTACGCTTTCAGTGAAAGCAGGACTGACAGATCAACAACACAAGACATCTAGATGCGTTTTAGTGCTTGTGTGTAGGTAGGAACAACAGCAAACAGACCTGTGTGTTTTTAATAACACGCAGAAGCTGCCGCCGCTCCCCCGAGGCCGCGCCCTGAATGCTGTGCTTTTCCAGGCCTGCGCACATGAGACGCCCGGTCAGAAACTGACTCAGGGTCAGGTGGAAATGCAGCCACCGTGTACCCTGACGGCGCGCCCTGCCTTAAAATTTCATCCGCAGGCTGCTTCCCTAGTTTTCGGGAAGAGCGCGGCTCGCCGTTGTTTGCCTGAGATGACGCTTTGCCAGGAATCTCGCAATCCTCTTCAGACGTAAATAGTGAGGCGTCCGATCCCGGGCGAGCTGAATCGCACACAACACAAACACAGACACCCCCCCCCCCTCCTCCACCCACCCGGCTGGCTGCTCCTGCTGTCGACGCTAAGCCTGGATTGGCTGGGGGCCGCAGGAAGCCCCAGATGGGAGCCACCTGCGATACGGCCTGTCGATCAGGAGAGGCAAGTGGGGGGTGTGTGCTAACGGAGCTTAGGAGGGCGAGCGACGGAAACACAAAAGTACTGCAGAGTTTAGCGTGGTGGGGGTGCACTGCATGCAGTGTATGTGGCCTTCGCAGGCCGCGTCCTTTGCGGGATGCAGTGTTTGTGGCCTTTCCAGGCCGCGTCCTTCGCAGGATGCAGTGTATGTGGCCTTCGCAGGCCGCGTCCTTCGCAGGATGCAGTGTATGCGTCCTTTGCAGGCAGCGGGATTCAGCTCCCAAATTTGGACACAGCCTCACTCTCTCCCCTGCTATGGGGAGCTTGTCCAGGGCAGGTAGAATGGCGAGTAATCCATAAGCAACCTGTATGGACTTCCTGATTTTAACCGCAACCCTAACCCCTGAATGTGGCCGCAGATTTTATACAATGTCCGGACAAAACCATATCGAAGATGATAGTGAGAACAATCTATCGCACACTTAAAATGACACCAGCGCCTCGTTAATTTTTGTGTGACGCTGTGGCCATAGAGGGTGCAGGATGTTTTTGATGCGGCAGACACACATACAGAGTGCAAATAAGATGGCAGTTCTTTTAAAATGGAAGCTGCTCTCCTTAATAACATCCACTATTGGTTAAATTCTAGCAGCAGCACAAACAGTGAAGCTAATAATTCACACAACACTCATGATGACACGCTAAGGAAACGCATGCATTCCATGACCAATATCACACAGGTATAACATTTACTATTTACTATTAAAATAAATGGATAAACACACAGTTTAATATACACTATTTACATGCAAACGTGGGGCGGTGCAAAGCATGCTGGTAACTGTATTTCATTCCTGCTGACCAACCCCATGGTGTGACACTTATGTCAGCCAATCGCGGACAGGGGGTGGGATCAGAACAAATTAAAAGGTTCACCTGCAAAGGCGGGGTATCGTACGACGGCGTTTTAGTGCCACCTTAAAAAAAATTAAAAGTCTAAGATTACGAGATTAAACTCGTAATATTTCGAGAATAAACTCGAAACTACGACAATAAAGTCGGAAGCTTACGAGAAAAAAGTCGAAATATTACGAGAATAAAGTCGAAATGTTACGAGAATAAAGTTAAAATATTTAAAGAAAAATCACAGAATTGCGAGAAACTATGGATGCGGAGGATCTGGTTAAGTCCTACTTTAGGTTATAGGATTTAGCAATGAGGAAATTCTTTGTCTGTTGGCCCATCAGCACGGACTTATAATTAGTAAAAGGACACTGCAGCGGTTATGTAGGAAACTTAATTTATTCAGAAGAAAAAATCAGACAGACATTGAGGAAATTGCCTCTTTTGTGCAAAGTTTTGTCTGAAATGGCGACCAGTGGTCGACACCACTCTGTTGGTTTGCCGTGCTGCATCCATACATAAAACTTTTCTCTCCTGCATAACTGTCTGTGTGGTTTCTGTGCAGGTAAACTTGCATGTCTTTGACGTGTCCATTTTCCGTTCCTGGGTCGGCGCGCAATCGCTCTGGACAACCCCCGATGCGGGTTACAGTGGAAATGGCGCAGACGACGTGCTTGTACAGAACTTAACGTAAACATTCACGTAAAAAGACGACTTTATTTTTCAAAATACGATTTTAATCTCGTATTACTACGAATTTATTCTCGTAATATTTCGACTTTTTTCTCGTAAAATTTCGACTTTATTCTCGTAAGCTTCCGACTTTATTCTCGTAGTTTCGAGTTTATTCTCGAAATATTACGAGTTTAATGTCGTAATCTTAGATTTTTTATTTTTTTTAAGGTGGCACTAGAACGCCGTCGTAGTATCGAAACGGTGATATCTGCAGTAATTACGGCTCATACAGTGTTGTGTTGTTAAAACGATATCGAATCCATCTCACAACTTAACCCTAATCCCAATACAACATGGGTTTATCCTAACCTTCCCAGTGGAGGCCAGGCAGCCCAGGCAGACCTACGTGACACACGGCACACGTTTCTCTGGTACTTTGCTCAGACAGTTAAAAATTTAATTCGCAATTTAAACCCAAAGTGAACACCCCCAGATCCAGCGTGGGCGGAGGGGGGGGGGGGGGCTCCTCCATGCCATCCATCACAGAGAACCACACCTTTTTACCAGAGGGCACAAAGCTGAACAAAACCCTGACGGAGGGTAAATTAAAGAGGCTAACTCCATACAAAGGGATTGAATTAAGGGGGAAAAATCGTGTTAAGAAGCAGTGCAATGTGCCAGGCATTCCAGAGGGATGAGGCAGTGGGAACCAGTCAGTCAGGCACATGGAGGACGCCTATGGTGGGGGCCTTGCTCTCCTCCGACCAGGCATGGCTTCCAGTTCCTGCCCCGACTGCCTGCACAGTGAGCAGTAACAGTAACCCCCCCAATCCCAGCTATCTCACCCTCAGCTGTTACTTCCCTGTGGGGACAGCACAAGATTCCCAGTAGGACAAGATTCCCAGTAGGACAAGATTCCCAGTAGGACAGAAGGCAGAGAAAATTCCATGAGAGATGGGAACAATGACTAAGAAAAGTGGGTGTGGCTTAGAGCAGACCCTTTGCAGGGGGAGACAGAATGATGGCAGAGAGAGAGGACAGCGCCACTCCGTCCCGAGAGCGGTGACTGCCACCCCGGCACCGTTTCGCCAAGGCTGCACAGCCGCAGCAGAAGGCCGAAGGCACCACAACATTCATCTCGCCAACGATCCTTCACAGGATTTACGGGTCTCCAGGATCATCACCGTAAACCCGCCCCTGTGGCTTTTCGACGACCTGACTGCATTTAATGGCAATGACGCCTCCAGACCACAGGGGGCGAGATTCAGCGAATGTGCCACAGTGAGGTTTGTCCAGCCACATTCCATAACCACTTCTCCAATTATCAATTCACTAGAAAGGACGTCTTCGGACTGCGGGGAGGGAAACCCGGTAAATGCGGGATGAATGTGCAAACTCAATGCAAACACAGAGCAGGGCCCAAATTCGCACCTGCAGCCCTGGAAGTGTCAGCCTACAGTGCTACCCGCTGAGCATCCTTATAATCCTTATCCCTAAAATTATTCAGCGAAGCACAGCTCCCCGAGCCGAGCACAGTAACGCTGCTGATTCTGCAAACCTCCCCAGGAGCCCCCGAGACAGTAAGCAGCTGCCAGCCGCTGGCTCCCGCCTCCCCCCTGCACCTGACCGCCTTTAATGTCCCGCTGCAGCGCCAGCTCCCTGGCATCTCAAGGACCGCTCCCCGTTTGTGTAACAGATCCATTCGGGGCCCCACTGCTCGGAAGGGGGCCGAGAGCCGGGCCCCTCACTCTTCGAGGGACCTCGATCTCGGAGATCCGGCTCGACTCCCCCTCCGATCCGCCTCCTCCGGCTGGATCAGCGCCATAGCAGGCTGCCACCTGCAGGGGGTCTCTCACAGTTCTGGGTGTGCAATGAGGTGATTCAGGTTCAGTGTCTCGCTCAAGGTCAATACCGGCTCTCCTCCTGGGACTTAAACCGAGCCCCCAATCACAGGCCGAGCTCTTTAACCACACTCCCGTGACTCATACAATATCTATATATGCATTTTCCCAGCTGTGAAAAAACCTGGGGGGTGGTGGGTGTGGATCTGGGCGTTCATCAATCACAACCCGACTGCATGGAATGACTGATAGTATAAAAAGTCTCTAACAAGCCCAGCACAGCAAATGGTGAGGTCACTGCAATAACAGCTGACCGGAGCTGTTCCCTCCCTCCCTCTCTCCCTCCCTCCCGGGGAGCTTCTTTCATCAGTAGCCCATAGCCCATGGGGGGCGCTGGCATGGTGTTGCAGCCACACCCAGGCTCTGTGGCCCCCCTCCGCCCGTGACACCCTGTGAGAGGACACTGAGCATTCAGTGTATGTGGTGCTGCTGTTGGGTCAGATGGTGGGGGGGGGTTACGAGCCTGACCTCTGCTCTCTCACACTTGCCCCGCCCTCCTCTGGCACCCCCATGCCCCCCCCCACCCCCGGCCACTCGCCCGCCACGCCGATGGAGTTTCATTACAGAAATCCATTAGCTGATCCCACAAAACATAATTAGAGCTGCCACTTTGATGGAACGCACGACTCGTCATCCAAACGAATACCGGCGTCAGCGTTTAATTGGGATCTCGCCGAGCGCTCGGCTGCGAGCTCCCTCGCGCTATGCCAGGCGGGCCGGACGAGGTCAGCCTGCCGGGTGAGTCACAGTGCCACTGAGACTCGGAGTCACAGTGCTATGGAGGCTGCTGGTGTCTACAATGTCCTTTGGTGGGGGGGGGGGTGAAACTGGGTAGAGTAGAAACTCTATCAAGAAAAGGAGGGATGTAAATAAGAATGTGGCCACAAGGGTGGCTGGGGTCAGTCACTGTCTTAAGGGGTCCCCTTAAGTTTTGGCCAGGCTGTGCCCATAGAGCTCCTGTGACCGCCCCTCCCCCCACCCCCGACAGGCAGACAGGCGGCCTGAGCCGCCGTGCCCGGGGTTCTGGGAAGCCCGGAGCCCGTTTTTATCCAAGTAATAGTTTTTATGCAGGATAGAGGGGAAAAAGTTCAGGTCAGCAAATCTTAAGTGCCGGGCAAATGGTGGTGGCGTCCCTCCCACAGACCCTGCCCGGCATTCAATTTATTGTTTCATTTCAGAAATAGACTGTGAAAAAGCTATCAGTCAGGGCGGTCGCCCCGACACTGTGGAGATTTACACGCTCTGCCGCGTTGCAGATATCTTTTTAAGCACAAAACAAGACAGGGGTGCGTAAACACAGGGGAGGTGAAGATCCACAGATTCTGGAAACAAGCAGAATGAACCACCTCCCAATCAGGAGAGAATCTATCGATGTATTGTGTTTGTTTCATGGGATCAGATTGCGATGTGACGCTTGAATCCAGGTCTGGGGGGGTCAGAGAGGCATCACTTCATGTTGAAGAAGCCTAATTTCGCCAACGAGGAGATCTAGGAGGTCGCATGACCACTGTTGCTAAGACCAATGAGGACTGCAGAATAGTAACGTAACCCTAGAACATCCCAGACTCCCATGAGACGCAGTCTCAGAGGGTGGGCACAGAGAGTGAATCATGTGACACACAGCGGCCAACGCATAAAGGGCTCACACCCATGGCCCATGGGGGCCCCCTCCCCTCCCTGCTGACCCCCGCGCACCGCTGGCTCTTGGCCCAGGTGGCATCTCCTCAAATGAAGTCTGACCAGGGCAGACAGCCCCTCCTGACAGCCGGGTACTCAGCCCAGCTAAGCGGACGTGACACCGCAGTTTAAATGCCATCTGTAATCGGGGAGGTAATGAGAATCATCTCGGCCAGCAGAGCATTATGTGGACAGGCCGGCTCATTTCTCGTTTTGCCCCCCCCCCCCCCCCCCCCCCCTCCCCGCCGCACCCAACCCCCCACCCCCCCACGCCGCCCCAACCCAAAGGCAGACACCCCCCCCCCGCCCCGCA
>JAODKM010000095.1:240757-259441 GCA_026780845.1 Petrocephalus sullivani | reverse complement strand
GGCGCCCACGTTTCTGCACGCAGAGGAGGGGGCCGGAGAGGGCGGGGGGGGGGGGGGGGGGGGGGGGGGGGGGGGGGGGGGTGCACAGTGCCTGGCTTCCTGCGGGGTCGCCGTGACATGTGCGCGATGCCCGGCGACCCCCCCCCCGGCTGGATACTTGCCCCCCCCTTGCCGGCTGCATGCTGAGGTACCAGCACTGAACGTGGGGAGGAATCCTTGGTGTGCAGGCGAAGGGGGGGGGGGGTGGGCGGGGGCATGCAGGCCGGGCGCACGAGTCTGTGTGCACAAAGACGAGTCTCTCAGGAAGATAAGAAAAGGAGCAAAGGCCAAAAAGCGTATGCCTCGGCGTCGGATGTCAAACACCCCCCAACACCCCCCCATGCGCTGACCCAGCACAGAGAAGGCAACCTCGAACATGAGCAGGAGAGAGTCGATTTTATCTGCCGTTATGGTCAGAATCAATAGCCGTCAATTAGGGCACCTGCCCGCTTTCCTGATAATAACAGTAATGATGTTTCTGCAGTCTGACAGACGCTTATGCTCCTCCTGGGACCTCCTAAGACAAGCCATGACTGGCATTGATCTCAGAGGCTCTGGCTATATGGATACAAGCGTACTGGGACCAGTGTGGCCTTTACACTGGGTCTTCTGCTTGACGTGAGCCACACCAGCTCGCAACCCAGGGAAGCCTCCTGGGCTTCAGGCCACCATCAAGCGCACTGTGTCCCCTGCCTGAGTTCTCCTGCATGGCTGTTCACGTGCGGGGGGGCACTATTAGCGCTTACATTCACTGCCATTAATAGTTGTTTAAAATAAATGTTGGTTTATCATTTGCTACTCAGGTCATGGTTTTAACCACAATGACAAATGTTCATAGAAAATCTGTCTGACTCTGTAGGGTTTGAGCCCCGATCGTGGTCTCAAAGACGCGGGTGCCGCACAGTCCTCGGACGGGGAGGGGGGATATTAGTTTGGTAGACCCACCTGCAGAATTCGTTTGCCACCGGTGGGATGTTTCTCCGATCCGTGCTGGGAGGAGTCTCTGGTCACCACGGCAAAGCCCGGAGCCTCATGAGCTGCTGAGGAGGAGAGAGGATCTGCGGACTTTTGACCGCGGTCAGAACGTGTGCGAGCAACCTGTCCTCCGCTCGTATCCATGCCATAACGGAGCAGATGCCGTCGCCGCGGGAGCAGGGCGGCCCCCCGCATGCTGATTGGGGCTTACCCCCCTCTGCCCACAGGCTGCACTTTGGCTTTACCACCCCCCCCCCCCCCCCAGCTGGCTGAGCTGCAATGATAAATGTTTTCAGGGCTAGGGGCTGACTGGCAGATTACAGAAGCTTGGATTTAAAGCCAACGATTTAATTTCACATGTGAATAAATCGTACAGCGTGGGGGGACAAGGGGGACCCAGACAAGTGAACAGTGACACCCCACCCCTAGAATGTGTCCCCTAGAAAATAGCAAGCTACCAGAACCCAGCCCAGAACCTGGACTGAACAGAAGCAGCAGCGGGTTCTGATCCCTCTGACTGGTGTGACTAGAGCTACTGGGCACCACTTAGGGCATCAGCTCGCGGACAGGGAGCCTCCATGCAAGCAGGACAGTGCAGCTTCTTACGGCCATTTAACTCAGGCAGCCCGCTGTCAGCGTGAAGGCTGTAATACGTCAGCTATGCCCGAGCACAACGCGCCGGAGAGCGGCGTCTGGCAAGGAGAGGCTTCCGGAACAGGAGTGGTTATGGGTGGTGGGGATGCGAAGGTCTGGCAGTGGCAGGAACCCGAGCCGCTACAGGCACGGCTGTCCAGGGGCAGGAACCCGAGCCGCTACCGGCACGGCCGTCCAGCAGCAGGAACCCGAGCCGCTACAGGCACGGCCGTCCAGCGGCAGGAACCCGAGCCGCTACAGGCACGGCCGTCCAGCGGCAGGAACCCGAGCCACTACAGACACGGCCGTCCAGCGGCAGGAACCCGAGCCGCTACAGGCACGGCCGTCCAACAAAGAAGACGCAACACGGCGAGCAACTTTACGGGCCGAGTGGTTTGTTTCCTGGCTGAACAACAGGCTGATTGTCTTGATGATTGTTGAGTGATGTGGTGGGGGGGGCGGTACCGAGTAAGAAGTCCTTTCTTTTAAAAGATGACATAAGCAATCAGACACTAAATTGGCAGGCAATGAGGATTCACGGCCTTGGGTTATCGAGCGATCACTGGGCTCGCCTAGCTGTGCAGCGAATGCGTACAGCCTGTGCCAGCTTAATACATACGAGAGGGGTTAGGGCACAGGCACGAATGGGACACACACTCATTACCTTTGTGAAGGTTGGTCTTCAATCTCTTGCCTCCCTCTTTCCTGTAAAGCTGGAGCAGAGCACCTTCCCTGCACTAGGGGCCCCAAACAGTCTTCCCCAGGCCAGAAGACCCTACAAGATGAATTGTGTTGAGCTGGCCAATCAGGTTTGTCTCATGCTACTCCTTGCTGTCATCCTGTGCCCTGGAGGAAAAGAAACACAGATAATGAAATGTATTTCATGGGGGCTTAACAGGCTACATCTCAGAAGCATCCAGCTTCAGATTCTGGGGGGTGTATCTCTGAAATGCATATAAGGGTAAAAGATGCTTTCTTGAGCTGTGAATACAGATCTGTTTTTATGGCAGAAATGAACAGAAACATTTCAATTCAGACAAAAGAGTCCTCCCTGCCCTCCGGGTATCAAAAGCCCACCCTAGGAGCTCCAAGCCAAGAAACGATGGAACACGGGATCAGTCACGCTACACGGGACCATCAAGCACACGGAAACACAGCTTCGAGGAAAAGATTTCAAAGCAATTAACGTTTCGATTTTCAACGGGGGCTGACACCCCGGTGGGCTGGGAAACATACATTTTGACTTCGCCGAGTGCTCTCTGTCCCACGGGCTGACTGCCGTAAAAATGGAAACGTTCCACTGAGCGAAACTCCCTCCCACCTTCACATCCACAGGAAACGCACAAAACATTCAAAACAAGCAATATTTTCACGGCATCCGACGCACTCGTCGATCAATGCGCACTTCTCATGCCCACTGAAGTAACGACGTTCCCCACCCACGCAAACATGCAAAATTACTGCAGACTGCCACACTCCACCAGCATGCAGGATTAGACTCACTGTTACTAAACAGTGCTAGAACCCTCACACACGCCACTGCAGCACACGCAGCAGAATCACTGAGCACTGGCATGTCCGTTCTCTAGGAGTAATGGCCTTCGCTCCAGTGTAATTCTAATACGCACATCCCTGTCTCACAAAACCTCAAGCTTTTGGTCAAAACCCTCCAGGTATCTAGTCCAGGGTGATACAATAGATCAGGGCTAGGCAACCTTATCTAGAAAGAGTTGTTATGTGTGTGGGGTTTCATTGCAACTCCATAATTATTTGACTAATTAGAGGATTGATTGGCTGAAGAGTTCTCACACCTGACCTAAAGGTTATCCCAAAAACCTGCATCCAGACTGGTCCTTTGAGGATAAGATTGCCTACTCCTGCATTAGAAACATTGGTTGTGTCCGAATTCAGGGGCAACAACCTTATAAGGCTGTCTTTAAAGGCTGGATGGATCACAGCAGTGTGACAGGGCCGCCCTGTTTGGAAGGCTCTCACAAATGCAGCCAGGAAAAGCATCCTTCTTTTCAAAGGGGAGACTCTGGCCTACGGATAATTTCCTCTTTGCATCATTAGCTGATCCCGCCCAACATATCCCAAGATGCATTGTGCAGCGGTAAAGTGGGCAGGTCCCGGCTAAGCGATGGGAGCGGCATTTCGTGACTCAAAGGTAAAGATGGGAACAGCCGGTGATGCAAACAGGCAGGCCAGAGCATCCCATCTGACTGTTCGACCTCCGTGTCCTTCGAAGGATGCCGTCCCTGAATTCGGACATGGCCCTTGTTTCTCATGTCTAAGAGCAGCCAGCCTGAACTCCACACTGCCACAACAGGAAAGAACACATCAGGATTCCACTCTGAGGCCTGTCAAGCAGCTATGGAGAAACAGCCAACTCTATCAAAAAGTCACAGTGAGAACAGAAACCTACACGTGTATTATGGGATGGGCTAGAGAGAGGGAGGCTGCTCGGTGTGCAAAGGTCTGGCCCATGAGTGCAGAGCCACTGATGCTTACAAAGCCGTCATCATCCTGGAACGGGGGCCTCTCTCCTGCAACGGCTGTCCGCCTCCACGTCACGGATGTGCGAGACCAGCATCCTGACGGTGTGCCGCCAAACCGCGTCCATGTACTGCAAGACGCACTTCCATCCTACGCTCCGCAAGCAGCCTGCTGGGCCAGCGAGGGTGGCAGCAGGTGAGCACGGGCAGGAGCCCGGCTGGGGCACATCCATGCCCGCCCCTGGGGGTGCTGCCAGTGGGCCGGAAGCCCAGAGCTGCTCCTGGCCGGACCACTGAGGAGAAGAAGAACGGCTCCTTTTCTATGAAAACAAGAGCTTCTCTTTGGCAGGGAGCGACAGAGGCTGTCAGCCAAGGAAAGGCCGATGAAACTCTTATAACCTAGAGAGCTTTGGGACACTGGGGCCTGGCCACTGGAGCCGGCTCCCGGGAGGTGAGGGAGGACACAACAAGAGAAAGAATAAAAGCCCCGCCCCCTCCCACCTCCAGGGAACCTTTGAGTGCCAGAATGAAACTTTCATCGGACCCCACACTTGAGGCACATGCTTTTGGGGACTGATTCAGCACGCCAAATTCCTCCAGTGAGTGGTCCAAGGCTGTCTGGAAAGCAGAACCTTTCCCTCCGCTCTGTTTACCATGGAACATTCTCCAATAATAATCAGGATGAGTAAGGCCCTCTGCGGCCCAGGGAAGCAGACTCAGGACATTTTAACAGCATTTTCTGATGTTCCTGTGTCGATTGTCAAGGTCTTGATGTTACATAGAGTCACAATCCTGAGAATTCTGCACTGTCTTCACTAGGGCACAGTTTTTTTTATTTAGCTTACAGAGAAAAGCTACTGGTCAACATCCAGTGGTAAGAGAGAAAGAGAGACATCCCTGGACCGTTATGGGCCAAGCCCAGCCCTGACTGGATTCAGGAGCCTGGCTAAACGTGACACACTGTCATAGCTCCAGTCACAACCACATGCAGTGGCCGCACAGCGCTCAGTTCAAAGAGCCTGCCTGCTGAGCTGTTTTGAACAAAGCAGTGCTTCACTGACGTAAGCATGCTGATCCTGCCCATCACTGACACAATCACTGAGGTAAGCATGCTGAACCCAGCCATCTTATGCCCAGGGTGAATCGCAGCCTGACCACCAGTTAATATCATTAGCGGATGGAGGCCTCCAGGGACACCAGATGGAGGGTCCCGAGTCGCACCCCGGGACTCCTGCTGGGGGCGGATCGCTGACCAGACAGGAGCCCAAGCGAGGCTAGTGGGAGCCCCATCCAGCTCACATAAGGCTACTGTACAAATGGCTGGGCCCCATGGTGCTGGAGAGCGTGGGGGACTGGGAGTACTGTCCTGTCTGCACACCCCAGCTCTCACATTCCCCTCCCCAACACCGCCTGCATCTCTCAGGTCTGAAAGAGTAGAATGCTGCCATTTTACCACAAACCCTTAGCGAAGCATCGCGGCCTGACTCCCAGGAACTTGCCGTCTCATTAATGTGAATTAACGCGAAGGTGATTAATCATCATTGTTGACGCACCACAGCACACAACAACGAAATGTGTCCTCTGCTTTTAACCCTTGTGACACAGCAGGGGGCAGCTACGTGAGCCCCCGGGGAGCAGTGCTTGGGGACGGTAGCTTGCTCAGGGTACCTCAGCGGTACTTGCGGGTCGGGGACTCGAACCGACAATCTTTCGACGACGCAGTTGCGTCCCTAACCACCACACCACACCACCTGCCTGCCCCAAAATCAGAGGGCGAGCGCGAACGCAGTCCCTCGTTACCAGAAATTATGCAGGTGAGATTCCCACATTGGGGGAACTCGCAGAGGTGAGTAGAGCCGCAGTGCAAAGGCTGAGCCTCACCCCGGGTGAACCACGTACGTGATCACGGTATCACGGCCAAGCTCGTTCTCACAGAGGAGATGAGAAGACGACAATTTCCCCAAGGGGACCAATAAAGTATCGCAAAATCAAAAAAATATATATCTCCCCTGCCAGGTAACTATCATCATTCAACTCAGACAGCTACCCAAACAAATAAAAACATGACAGTTAAAAAAGCATGCAGATTTTGTGTGTGAGAGACACTCCAAGTCCTTATTTCCATGCATATAGTACTGCTGATAATGCCCCTTTCTGTTACAGTCAATACTACTTCATTACCATTAAAATGACATCCAGTAAAGGCCATTGTGTTGTGTGTTTTCTAAGCTAAAAAAATGTGACCCCATTACAACATCATAAAAGCAATGGCTGGGGAGCAAAGCAAGATGCATGTGGAGTGTCCGGGGGCGCAGGGGAGTATGCAGGACTCACCGGCCATTCCACAAGGACCGGGGCACACACGGGATGTCACTCACAGATAGGCTGAAAAGGGAAACAGGGCCACAGGGCCCGGTGCTGGTGCCCGTGCAGGGCTGGCTCTCTATTGGAGCCTTTTGAGAACCTGCCCACGTTTCCACTGGATTCAAAAAAAGAACAGAACAGAAAAGCACAGGAGCCTTTATTGCCCGCTTAGAGCTGCCCTCTGTGATACCTGCATCTCTCAATGACTTTCCTTCCTGCAGTTTGCAGATCTTGAAGAAAATGACAGAGATTTTTGGCATCACACTAATGACATATAATTAGCATACCTTACAGTGCTGAGTGGGCTCATCTGTCCTAAGACTTTCTCCCGTTTAAAAGTGACTCAACAGAAAAACAGCAGTTCTAATGGTCCCAGTAAGGAAGATGGGGGGTCAGAATCAGCCAGCCAGTACAGGCTTCCAAAAAACCTACTGGTTGCTGGAGTTAATGGGGTCACCCAGATGAGCACACATGTGCCGGACTCTCATTAATCCAAAGCGGACCTTCCCCTTTCATCCCCCCCCCCATTAAACACATCCAAATGGCTCCAGGAGTAGGTCTGCAAGTGAGCAGCCCAGGGGTCCAAGCCATGGCAGGGAGGAGGGACAGGGGAGAGGTGCTAAGGCATGAGAAGAGCAGAGAGGAGGGATGGTATGATAGGGTGAGGGAAGTAGAGAGAAAAGGAGGAGCTTGGAAAAGGGGAAAGAGAGAGAGGAGCTGAGGGTAAGGAGGAGAGAGGAGTGCAGGAACAGAGGATAAGGAGAGAGGAGTGGGAGAGCTGAGGGTAAGGAGAGGGAGGAGAGGGAGAGCTGGGGGTAAGGAGGAGAGAGGAGTGCAGGGACAGAGAATAAGGAGAGGGAGGAGAGGGAGAGCTGAGGGTAAGGAGGAGAGAGGAGTGCAGGAACAGAGGATAAGGAGAGGGAGGAGAGGGAGAGCTGAGGGTAAGGAGAGGGAGTACTGCAAGAGAGGAGGGGAAGGAGAGAGAGGAGCGGAGGGGAAGGAGAGAGGAGCACAAGTGCAGAAGGGAAGGAGCGAGGAGGTGGAGAGCAGAGGAAAGAGGAGCGCGAGAATGGAGGGAAAGGAGAGAGTGGAGCAGGAGAGTGGAGGGGAAGGAGAGAGGAGCAGGAAAGCAGAGGAAAGAGGAGCACAGGGGTGAAGGGGAAGGAGAGAGGAGTGGGAGAGCGGAGGGAAAGGAGAGAGAGTAGCAAGACAGCAGAGGGAAAGGAGAAAGGAGCAGGAGAGTGGTACATGTGTGGGGGGTTATCTCACGGGCGGGGGGGGGGCAGGCGATCTCACTTGGGTGGAGAGCACGTCCTCCCACTGCCTGATCATGTTTGTTTGAAGCTGCTATTAATGGAGGCCAGACGAAAGAGCAGGTTATCAAAGCAGCATCGTGTGCCAAGGGAGACTGAGGATGAAGGGAATTCATTAGCAGGGCTTAATGGCTACCACATGCATTCATCTGTTCGGGGGGGGCGGGATCAGCCACACCTCTGTGCTCGCCCTTCAGATCCACCTGCCGTTCATCTGCGTTACAGACAGACAGATCAGAGAGGGACAAAGGGACAGGAGTACAGACATTACAAAGGCGCTCAACCAGGGCCTGGACGGGTCTGGTCCCGGATCAGGAGCCCCAGGCCACCAAAGCGCTGAGGCTGCAGCTCTATGAGAGGAACCCACAAACAGCATCGAGGGATTTCAGCAGGGATTATTAGTGCATTTTAATTCAGAATTGTGGTCATATCTGGGCTCTTTGAGGACAGGGCACTATGGCAAAGAAATGCTCTACCATTACCGAGGGGACGGCTCAGCGGGCCGCACTATAGCCCAACGCTACCAGGGTAAGGGGTTTGAATCGCACCCCCAGCTTTGTGTGTGCTGTTTGCAGGATTTTATGGGGCCTCCCTCCCACCCCAAAAGTCATGTGACCTGGCTGGTGCCCCGTGCTTCCCGGGACTGGCTCCGGGCTCACCGGGACCCGCTTCTGGATGAACGGCTACGGGCGGCACAGTGACTAATATTTACATTTAAATTACATTTAAAAGACTTGTAGGGCTTATCCTATGTAATGTCACGAGACCTACTTCTTATCACAAAACTGCAAAAAGGCACGAAGAGACCCCTTCAGAGCTGGGCGGGGTGACGCGGGTCATGTTCCATGGCACCCCACTACCCCATCCCCGGGTCATGTTCCATAGCAGCCCACTACCCCATCCCCGGGTCATGTTCCATGGCACCCCACTACCCCATCCCCGGGTCATGTTCCATGGCAGCCCACTACCCCATCCCCGGGTCATGTTCCATGGCACCCCACTACCCCATCCCCGGGTCATGTTCCATGGCACCCCACTACCCCATCCCCGCTTCCTCCCGTCCCCTTTTGTCCTTCTGTCAGACTCAGAGCAGTGATTAATAAGCACCTGTATGCCACCCACTCAGGCCCAGAACCAGCGGAACGCTTAAACTCCCTTCGCAGAGAGGTGGCAGGCCACAGGCCAGGCAGCCAAGTTAAGCTAAATTCACCCGGCGGCCAACACATGATTTTTATTCGTATATCGCAGAACACCTTGGTTAGGGAGGGTTGCCATGGAGGAAGATAAATGTTTCCTGGGTAATAAACACGGGTCAGGCTTCCGGACTCGGGAAGAGGCGGGCATCGCGAAGCCCAAGGCTTACTCGCAGCCGCCCCGGCATCCTGTGCCCCGACCCCTGACCTCTCTCACGCTACTGTACCTATTAAAAAGGCAGAGCGCAACACACAAGCGGCAGCACGGGGTGAGTGAGGTCAGCTACAGCTCCAAGCAGGACCTGCTTCCAGCACCAAGGTTACTGGTTCAAATCCCAGGCAGGGATGCACCGTTTACCCTGGAGCAAGGTATTTACCCTTTACCACTCCATTAAAATCTCTGCATAAATAAAATGAAAATGAGTGAGTAACGATGTCCCCACACACAGAAAACGTGCTGCAATATGTCAAATCCAGACCACAAATATCAAACACAGAGTGGCACAGATAAGCACTGCTAGGAGCTGGTGGAACGTTCCGGAAGAGGCGGCTGTTTTTGGATGTCTGGGTCCCGCTTTCCCTGCCGAATGACATCTTTGCGTACTGTGGACGCTGAGGACCGGGCCACTAGCCCCGGCCTCGCGACGCCACCTGCTGGCCAGTCTGGGTATTCTGTGCCCCCCCCACATGCCGACCCTTGCTACCAGAGCCTTTGAGTAAGATGACACAGGTACCTAGGGTGGGGGTTGCTCGGCTCAGCATGGAACCATCATATAGTGGCCGCTGTCTGAATGAGGTGGCCGTAACTGGGGGCCTGACACACACACACACACACACACACACACACTCTCACTCCGGTCCCATTAATCCTGGGGAACAAAGAGGGGCCCACCCCGTATCCCTGGAGGGTACATCAAAGCCCAAGCGCTGACTTACATGCCCGTTTGTGTTTCTAGAACAGTCTCGTTCCGCTGTGGAGCTTCACTAATGACTCAGTTAACCTTGATCTCTCAAAAAATTAAATAAAATAAATTTTGAAATAAAACATAAAAAAAAAATCTGATGACTTTGAACCTTGGAATGAGGTGCAGAGAGAAAATACTCCCAGAGACACCTGTGCACATGCCACACACACACACACACACACACACACACTCACACAGTCCATGTATTCATATCATTATAGGGATTCTCCGTTCATTTCTATGGACATCCTTACAGAATACGATGATCATGACACCACCCCCCCCAGCTCACATTACCAAATCTGACCCAGTTCCTTTGGCCAAACCCTAGATTTCCCCTGACAAGCCATGCAGCCCCAATACAGCGACAGTCGGCCGGGGAACTGCTACTAATGTCCGGCCCCCATTGGCGCATTTCCACAGTCAGATATACAGCAGGGCACTTCTCTCATTACACTAAACATTTACACATTTATTTACTTTGTGAAGCTTCAATAAATTGGAGCCTTTAAGGTGTGTGCATTATAATGTAAAAAATCCACTTTTCTAATTTTCTGTAGCACAAGAAAAAACACACAAAATAGCAGTCCATAAATAAAGATCGCTCAAATATCTAAAATCATTTTCATCTATCTACTAGGCATCCTTCTGGCCTTCACTTCGTTCTTTTATGCAGACTATAAAAGACGCCCCCTAGAGGCCACACCTGGGAATGAACCCACAATAGAGCTCCCTACCACAATCGCAGTGGCCACTGCATATCTGACGTGTGGCGAGCATGGTGCTCAGAGGGGCGGCCACACGTCGACACAAACACGAACAGGCCTCGCCGTAAAGCCTCCCTCTCCTCACGGGACGACCCCTGACTCCTGATGGGCCTGGGGTGTGGTGGTGGCCAGCGACAGCTCCCACAAAAATCACTGCCACCCCACCACTTCCCTCTGACACAGCCGTCCTTAAAGGGCCTTCCTGTGTACACGTCCATGTGCTGGAAAGCTCCGTGCCGCTGTGAGCGTGTCACCTGCCAGGGCCTGTCAGAGTGTGAATGATGGAGGCCTTCGCTATGGGGGCTCCCGAGTAAGAGGATCATGGGGGCTCTGACATGACAGGCCCAGCACTGGGGGGGGGGAGGGGAGTCAAATGCAAGGCCCTAATGGGCTTCCCCAGTGATCCCTGACCCCACAGCATTGATACAGTCATCAGCAGGATCCCTACAGCTTGAGGGTAACACTACTCTACAGGGGTGTGTGTGAGAGGGACCCAAAGCGAGGTAAGCAGACCTCCATCATGAATGGTGACTCCTGATGGAGTAACTCTGCTTTCTAAAAATAAAAACTACAAAGAGCAGATTAACTTTATAGCTTTAAGAAGATACTGGATGGAGAAAGACAGGACACGCTGACCCAGGGTCAGAAATGATCTCCACAGCAAGTGAGAGTTCATGGTAGGACGTCTTCATTCAATTCAGTTCAATTCTTTTATTGTCATGTGTACAAGGACGAGTACCATGTACAATGAAATGCTTGCTGGCATATAAATAAGTAAATAAGTAAGACCAGAATCCTAGGAATAAATAGAGACAGTGGCAGAAGTATATGTGGGGGTAGCAGTAGAGGTGACAAGGTTACTGATTGTTCATGAGCCTGATTGCAGTTGGGTAGAAACTGTTCCTGAACCTGGAGGTGCGCATCCGAATGGACTTCAGTCGCTTCCCAGATGGGAGGAGGGTGAAAAGTGACAGTGCAGGGTGGCTGGGGTCCCGCCTGATACGGTTCACTTTCCTGAGAGAGAGCGTGTAGTGTGGATGTCATGGACCGCAGGGAGCTGTGTGCCCGTGATCTTCTGAGCTGAGTTCACCACACGCTGCAGAGTTCTGTTGTCCTGAACTGAGCAGTTTCTGTACCAGGATGTGATGCATCCTGTCAGGATGGATTCCACAGTACACCTGTAGAATCTGCGCAGAGTTGTGGGGGACATCTGGGCTTTCCTTAATCTCCTGAGAAAGAGAAAGACGTTGTTGGGCTTTCTTGACTATTGCTGCAATGTGACTTGACCATTTAAGGTTGTCGGTGAGGATGATTCCGAGGAACTTAAAGCTACTGACCTGCTCCACTGCCTCACGTCTAATGTAGATGGGGCTGGCTTCAGTAGCCTTCTTGCGGAAATCCGCAACCATCTCCTTGGTTTTGTTAATGTTGAGGGTGAGGTTGTTGTCCTGACACTATTCTGCCAGGAGTCTGCAGCCTAGGCATAACAGTTCTTGTTTTCCAGATGAGACATGATTCCATGAAGTGGCACGCTTCCTGTGAATGCACCGGAACAACTTCCACACAGGCTCAGGTAACCGAGAGACTTTCACTGGCCATAAATGTTGCATGAAAATCTACCCTGAAAGCTCGACGGCCCCAGTCTCCCTGGGAAGCTTTTCTTGCGATTTGCCGAGAAGCCCATCAAGTTTTAATCTTGATAACAGGGATAAACTGTGTATGTTTTCTTTAACCACATAAATAAAATATTAACAAATAACCTTAAACTTAACCCAGGAGAGCTCACTAATAAGGCTGCAGTAAGCGCTCGACCAATTTTTGTAATATACTGTCAAAATGGTTGCAGGATATTATGATGCATCTTCTAAGCCATGCATGTCATCACCAACCGAAAATGAGAGGCTGAATGACTGTTCCAGAACAGTCTGTAGGTTTAGTTAAATAAATCACAGTCAGACACTGATGTCAAAGGGGACACATGCACCCCCCCATCTCCGGTGGCCCAGTGTAGGGCAAGGCACCAAGCCAGGGAGGATGGGAGGTCCCCCCCTGCTCCCAGAAGAACCATTACACACACCCCCACATCCACAGGACACAGGGCCCCCGGTAACCGGAAGCCCAGCCAGTATGAGCTTTGAAGCCAAAGCTGACGGTCCTACCTGCATCCATGCGGGTGACACAGCGGGAACGAAGCAGCTACCCCACACGACAACGCCAGAACCCAGTCTCACCTCCTGCGCTGGAAGAATTAAATTACAATCGAAATGAGGGACATCAAAAAAATAACTATAATTCTCTTCCAACTATTAAACCCAGGTGGGTTTTAGTCACGGAAAATACTCCCACAGCAATTAAGAAGCTTGGTGATTCCTCTCACTGGGATCCCTCGCTAATGACCTGTGGTGCGGCTGAGAGACAAATAACTACAGCAGTGTGAAGACGACGAGCCGGGAGAGAAGCCGTGCGCCGGCAGAGCGGGCTCAGCCCGCGGGCTTAATGACAAGCTTCCGGCACACATTACAGCATCAGGCTGCATCCTCAGCGCACATTTTACACCTTATACCTTCTAAGCGCGTGTAATTAGTCCAGGAGATGCAATTATCTGCTTCTGAATACATTTATTCAGTACATAGACAAAAGAAGATGTACTGGAGTAAGGAACGAGACAGCACTCTAAAGTTTAAATAAATATTATACTGATGGCTACCTTTAACTCCGTAAAGTTTGCCGCCGACGTGACCGTCTGGTGCAGCTATGTTTTGCTGGACAAAAGGGAGTCAGGGTTTGAAGCCTCCTACAAGCAAGATGCCTGCCTAGAAGCTGCAGCTGGCACCGACTCAGCGCAAGACGCCCTCGCCGCGTATGGAGGAGCGTCTCCTCGGTGGCACTCGGCTCCGGTAAACAGCCTTTCGACACCTGCCAGCTGTCTGTCTGGGCTTGACCGCGAGACGCAATGGCGAGCTCCACCCCCCCCATCTGAGAGGGACAAATGGGACAGCCAGAGGGACCGGGGAGGGAAGGAGAGGGAGGAACAGCCGTCACTCATCGCATCCTTGCTCCGGAAGGTTCTTTGGGCTTCACTGTACAGTACCAGGTGTCACAGACGGGCATGATGAAGGATGGATGATCCACACTGTGGCTCACAAAGACGGAACGTTACTGAAGTCAAAAACAAAAAAGCAAGACACAAAAGAACCACAAGGGGTCAAACACAAAGCAGGTAAGGAACAAAGACTAAAGCAGGGAGCAACACAGGAACAACTAGAGGAAATACAGTGCAATGCAAGAAATGCAACAGCTACAAACACCAACAGAGTGAGGGTGATGGCAGCCATATATAGACACGGATAACCAGGGTAAGACAGGGCAGGTGTGTGCCAATTACAGCCAAACATTAGGGCTGGGAACAAAAAGACACAGCAGAGGCTCATAATCACACTCCAACACTTAGAAAGGGGTGTCCGGCGACACCTGCTGGCCAGGCAGGGTCTGATCCTGACAAGCCGGGGTGTGGTGTGGTCCAGTCCATGGTGGGCATACTGTAAGGGAAAGGCAGCCTCGAATCGGCCATATGGTGCCAACCATTAGCCCTTCAAGCACGGCTTCCTCAGAAGCCCAAAGTCCCTGCGGCCCTGCGACATGAGAGGTGCTCGGAGAGGCCTTCACCTAGCAAGGCGGCAAGCACAACTGGCCAAGGACACTTCATTAAATGTCAAGGTTAATAATTCCAGGACATGCTCACAAAGTGAAGTGGTACTTTTCTGACCACAACACAGGCAAAGTCTAGGACTAGTTTACAGTCTTTTAATCTGGCGCTTAATGAGCGAAAGACGAGTACCTGCACTATCGGAAGAGCAGACTTGTTGCTGAAAGTCTCAGTGGGACTTGAACACGACACCTGTCCTAGACTCTAATCTGTGATTCTGCGTGCTCGCTTCACTACCACCACCCAAAACAATCGCCCCACCCCCAGGCCCCCCAGAATGCCCAGTACAGACGGCTAGTGGTTGAGGGATGGAACAATGCTGATATTTACCTGCTTTGCTTCCAGTGGCCACAGATTCAGACAAAGAAGCAGAAACAGTCCCCACAACACAAAGACTGGCATGCACAGTCAGCCACACACACAAACACACACACACACACACACACACACACACACCGGTGAGAGCTGCCACTTTAATTACCCCATGAAGGCTGAGAGGGGACACTCACTGGACAGATGTTAATAGGGGGTTTGCAAGTGAGAGGCTGCTTGATTAGCCATGGAGCAATTTTAATCTCTGTGTCCGCTTCTCTTTAAGAAATGTTTCAAAGGGGCAAGAGAAAAAGATTAAGAGAGAGAGAGAGAGAGAGAGAGGAACAGGATCAATGCCCTGTCAAGGTTGTTTCTGAGCTTGCTGTTAGTGAGAGATGGGCTCAGCCTGACTGTGTTAACCTACAACCTACTAGCCATTTTATTGGTTCCCATGAGGCTAAACAGGACAGCGGTTGGTTGGTTGTCCCTCCCACTGTTGATATTAAAGCCCCACCTCCCATCACCCCACCCTCAGACCACCAGCAGCCATGGCCTAATCCGGAGTCTGCCACAACCTCAATCAGGAAGGGCCCCCAAAATGCAAAGTTTCCCAGCAGCTGACATCATGCTGCTGACAGACCAGACAGAGCTCCCATAATGCAGTGCAAGTACCGAGGGACTCCTTGGCATTACATTGGACAGAGCGCATGTGAGCGAGGGGAATCTGCAGCTTTCTGAGGACACACGCTAATTACTGACAGCCTTGCACCCGAAATGAGGGGTAAAGCAATTAGAAACTGGGCTTGAGCTGAAGCGATGCCCCTTGAGGACCACCTTCACGGAGCGTCGCCGTTTGCAGGCATGGTGTGAGCCGGGGGGTGCACACTGTGGGTCTGGGGCAGGCCCCTGCTCATTTGCTCATTCAACCCCAGCCTATTAACTGCTTTCCTGAAGTGATTCACTCAGTACTTCACCTGGAGTTTCAGCTAACTTTACCAGGCATTAAAAGGCTACAGGCCTAAGCCTTAGGCAGACCTGCTCCAAGCCCTCGGCAGTGACGTAAAAAGGCTCCTGTAAGAGAATCTGCCCCTCTGACACCTGCCATCGCGCAGCAGGAGCAAAAGGCACCGTATAAGAAGTCGTCTGCCACAAGGCCGTCATTCCGGGCGAATAAGTGCAGCTTTTCCAGCCCGGGAGGTAACCCTGGGCGGAACCACAGGTGAGTCACTCAGGAAGAGGGGAAGACTGCTTTGGGCCCACCCACGTGGAGGAAACAAGGGAAGGCGGCGGGCCTGACCAGCGCCGGTTGCCATGGTAACCAGCTCACTCGGAAACGCTCCGCCTGGCCGAGTGAGTGAGGAGCCGAGGTGGGGGGCCGGTGGTGGGGGACTGAGAGTGTGTCACGGGGCCGCTGAGCACAGGACTCCCACTTCCACAAGCGGTACCACGGCCCAGGGAAGGCACAAAGGGAACAAAGACACGCTGCTATTAGCCTAATTAGGCTTGAAGGGCTTCAGGAACAATGGAGGGCCGAGACAAACCGCTATTAAATAAGCGTAGTCATCTTCAGAGAACAGGCTTCGCAGAATATTAAAGGACGGCCATTTCACTTAAGTGACTGGCTTCTTACAGCACAGAACTCTCATTGTCTCCTGATGAAACGTTTAATCTAATTAAGGGGGCGCTCCCGCCCCTGGCTGGGTGTCACATCCTTACCAGGCAGCGACACTGCAGGCCAGAGGCCTCCGGGACACACGGGGACACGGACCAGTGACCGTGCGGCTTGCTGCTGCGTTTACTCAAGGAGCCCTGCGGCAATCCCGGTTTAATCGCTCTTCCCACACAGAGCAGGAAGCCGCGAGACAGTGTGAGTGATTTAGAAAAGGCATCGATCCCAAAGAGGTCCACTGGGAAGACTGTCTGCAGGGATGGACAATGATTATGCTTGATTGCTCTACACACAGACTTAGCCAATAGTCAAGAAGAAAGTTCCACACGCTGGTGTTACCCCCAACCCAACCCCAACCCCCCCTGCAGAGACAGGCACTCCCATAGAGTGGATCGGCCTAAACTCATTGCCCGTCACGGAAAACCAAACAAAGGCGTCAGGGACAAATTAGGATGCACAGCAAAGCGATTTTATGCTGGCAAAGTCTGACCCACGTCGTCCACGGAGAAGGTGTCCGAGGGGTGCCGAGATAATTGATTTTTGGAGAAGGGCCACGGGGCTCCATGGAGATTAAGGCCAAGTCCCCACACACAGCCTGCCAAGCCTCACGCCAAAAAGTAAAAAGAGAAATCTTTAAAAGAAAAAGAACAAAACAAAGACATTAAATCCCCAACAAAGTTTTACATCTAGAGTTTGGCCAGGTTTCCCAAACCACATAAAAGAGCTTCAAAGGGCTGAAGGAAACCTCATCGGAGCCCTGAATCAGCAGTAGAACACCTGTCTGAACCGTCACAGAGCTGCCCGCTATCCCGTTATGTACGCTTCTACAGCCTCAGCACCCCTCCACCGGCCCCTCCCATCAGAGGCTACACAGCGCAACGCCACTCCCCCAATCAAAACACACGGCACTTAGAAAACAGCACAAAAAATGCTTTGGAACTAAACACATAGCACTCAATCGCACATAAAAAGTTTATTGCGCGCGTGTGTGCGGACGGCGCTTGTGCAGTCGGCGACCCTGAAGAACAGCACTTCCTCCCGGAGAGGATGAAAGAGCAGGAAGTGGATGCGTGTCGGCAGGGGGGAGGAAACAGGTGTGGTGGGGGGGTGGGCAGAAGACAGAGTTACAACTGAGCTGCTAAGGCAGTGAAAACAGGGCCATGAATGGGAAGCGATGCAGCGGGGACAGAACAATGGGCAGGCAGGGCTTGCTGGGGCCCCTGGAGCGGCCCTGTGTTCCGGAGCGTTCCGCTACACTGACAGAGCATTGTGCTGCGCCACTTTCCGCTCCGGGATACGCGGGTGTCCGTGTCGTCCGTCTGTCAGCCCCAGAGAAAGCTTTTCCTGTCCCACTCCAGGGCACCAGGACAGATGTGTGACTTCCGACCCCAGAGACGGGAGACAAAGGCCATCAGTCTTCGTTGCTGGGTCTTCTTTGGCTGGTGGGGGGGCAGATGCCTTGGAAACCTCGCGACAACAACGCGCCCCCCAAGCCTGGAGCTCCCTCTGGACTGAGGGCTTAAATAACCGCGGCCCCCCCAGCCGCCGCACGTGTAGTGTGCGTGTTCCTCCTCCAAAAAGGGCCACGAAGGACAAACAAAGTGCAGAAATCAGACAGACAAGCAAGAGAAGCTGCCCAACTGCCCTGTGGCACCTGGCCTAGGCTAAGGCCTTAAGAAGGGTTTCAGGCCTACACTGTGAAAAAGGATGGACAGGGTCTTCACTCCAAGGAGACACTCCATGGCAAGCAAAGCACATGCAAGGCTAGTGCTTATCGGGGGGGGGGAGCGTTAGCGGAGGCCAACTGTACGAGAGGCGGCTTCTCAACACCAGAAGGGATCAGGAGCCCCTACAGGGGCAGACCCCCCCCACCTAACATGCTACGTGCCATGACACACGCTCCTATTCAGTGCCTGACGTCTCCGTGGCTCTCCGTGAGGGACGAGAGAGGACGCCAGCTGGTCCAACTCAGCCTATATGTCTGTGCAGCTAGGTGTGGCCACATGCTTACAGGCTGCTCACAAACAGGCATGTGCCAAAGGAGGTGCACACACGCGCACACACACACGCACACACACAGTGCAGCCCTCCTCACGCACTTAAAGAGGCAAACATCATCGCTGCTCCTCGTTGGAAACAGGAACAATGAAATGATAAAAGCCACAGTCTTAAAAAATGACTCACAATGACTGGAGGGCTGAGCAAAACAACCCCATCTATTTCCAGTCTTTCCATTAACCAAGAGCAGGGGGT
>JAODKM010000095.1:208971-222681 GCA_026780845.1 Petrocephalus sullivani | reverse complement strand
TTGTGTAAGGATTCTATAGAGTGCGGTGTAGGGTTTGTGTAGGGATTGTATAGAGGGATTGTGTAAGGATTCTATAGAGTGCGGTGTAGGGTTTGTGTAGGGATTGTATAGAGGGATTGTGTAAGGATTCTATAGAGTGCGGTATAGGGTTTGTGTAGGGATTGTATAGAGGGTTTATGTAAGGATTCTATAGATTGCGGTGTAGGGTTTGTGTAGGGATTTGTTCAGGGTCTTGGCAGAAGGAGTACTGGAAGACGAAACAGCATTCACAACAAACCCAGCAAACACACTCTCCGCCACCCCAGTGTAACATTGATGCTCCTAAGCCACAATCCATCAACTAGAAAAATGGTGAAAATGCAGGTATGCCGACTGTCTTCAGAACATCGCTCCATGTGACACTCACTATACGAAGAGTACTTTAAATGCATTTGACAAGCTCATTTAACTACATTCATGAACTAAGGCTCTGATGGGGGAGGTAAAATTAAAAAATGCCACCCACATTTACTATTCTGAGAAGTACCTTTGGGGTGTTCTCCAGTTTTAATATACATTTCACAAAAACGTTGCATATATCTGGATCACATTGCCTGGAACCTGCATAAATGGCAAATCCATTTCAATATCCCCTCTCATCTCTTTCCAATGCATTATTTAAACATTTAATATCATCCAAAGATTATCACGCCCCAGACAGTGGCATCCGGCTCTCCTGGATATCTGCTGGGACCGCTGCTTGCTCTGCTCCACATGTCTGATCCCCCCCCCCCCCAAGGGGAGTAGCATAAAACGGACCCTTCACTGTCTCAATTGAATATTTGATCATAATGATGACAATGGCAATGCGATGACAGCCTGGGCAACCGGTACAAAAACAACAAATAAGTAGGCACTTTGAGCTTGTGAATGTCAGAGAAACATGCTTTAAATTTTCATTTTCATGAAAAAGAATCTCGGAGCCGCCTTTGCGCGGCAGGATGAGGCCCGTGTGGCTCCTCTGAGCGTTTCATTCGTGACACGTCATTCCCACCGGCTTCGGAATCCGTCTCGGAAAGACGGATCTGCATAAAAGGGGAAGCGATTAAGAAAGGCGGCGGGCGCGGCAGGAGGAGCGATTACGCGCGTGCCCTCCCGCCGCCACTGTGCCGAGGGCCCCGGAAGCCGGCATCGCTCGCCGGAGTAAGCGCCCTCGCCGTTGCCATGGAGAGCGGCGATGGTGGGCCGAGGCTGAGGAAAAGGAGGAGAGAGATGTCAGAAACGAATCCCTGGGCAGACAGGCCTCTGCTCGGGTACCTCCGCTCGGGCCGGGGGCCTCCCTGACCCGCCTCATCCTGAACCATAAACGACACCAGTTCTGATTCTCTTCAGGAGACGCTCAGCTGGAAAATTGGTAATCTAGACGTGCGAATGCTGAGTCCCGGGTAAAGGGGCCCTCTTCACCCAGGCCAGCGGAACATCCCGGGGAAGGGGACGGCGGGGAGCGTGATAAAGTTGTCCCCTCAGCTGGCACTAGGTGCGAGGTCAACTCTCACCACTGATTGGGCCTAATGAAGTGGAAACACAGGAGGTCGCAGTTTTTAATGCGCCCGCACTCTGCTTTTCACCTACTTCGAAATGACGGAATCTGAGTCAAGAGCTGCAGCCGAAAAGGTCGGCCGAGAGGTATCGCCCCGGGACTCGCTGTCTACATTGAGAAACAATCAAAAATCCTCAAAGGTCCAGGGAAACTACAAAGTCTCTCCAGATGTGTGATTATTTATGTTCCGTTATTTTAAATGCGTGCAACATGCTTGAGTGCCTGAGTTTTAAAATAACATGCAGTGCAATATACTGTCTGACAGAAGGTCTGGAGTACCAACATGCCCAGAGGCAACGTGGAATAAATTAAGTGGGAAATTTAAAGGTAATGCTGCCTAATCAAGAAAGCTGTTCATTAAGATAATTATTCAGTGGTGTGGAAGATTTCATCAAATTGAAATAAAAACAGGCATTGTAGAACGGCCCCCTGCCTAGAGAAGGCGCTGGTGAGCGCAGGTGTTGCTCTCCTAGCTAATTGACAGGAGAAGACGGTGGCACACCGTGGGCCTCCATCTCACACTTGCCGTTCATTAACCCCTGGCGAACCTGTCGTCAGTTGTTTACGGACCACGTGTTTAACAAATTACATCTCAACTTATGAACCCTAGCAGAGGGCCGTGTTTTTCAGATTCATTATCCCGGAGGGCTATTTCCCGCACTGACTGAAGCCCACCCCCGAAAGCCCTCCCCATAACACGTGCCTTACGTTTAGAGCTGTTTGATTAACAGATGCTGTCAACCTAAAAGACTGGCAGCCAGATATCAGGTCATGGCCCCACAGTCTTAGGCTTCAAGACTTATTTTGTACAAACTCTGGTCCAAACACTGGCTTTGCAGTATATATAAAAAAAACCCTTTGTTTGTGGATCCTGTGACTCCAGCAGCAACAGGCTGGGTAGGGAGGGGGCACAACACTCCAAAGGACAGCCTTAATTAAAAGACTAAAAAGATTAAAAAAGGCATTGGCTTTAATTCTACCGAGACACTTAAGATGCTTTCCAATTAAAGCATACTTCATTATGGCAGAAAGTGTTGTTTAAAGCTCAAGGCAGCGATGATCTTCAGACCATTTTACCCTGTCCAATTTTAGGAGTCCAGCTTGACATCATCTTACAGAGACTCATCCCCTAGCGAGCAGCACCCCCCCCCCAATCCTCTCACTTTACCCGCCTCCCCTTTACCTCCATGCTCTCAGCATCAGGACGCCCCACAAATAAACCCGACAGATGGCTCCCCTGTTCACACATCACGCGCGGGACCCACGCGCGACCGAAGATCAGCCCGCCACTGCTCGCCTGTGCCGCTCGACTGTGCCGCTCGCCTGTACCGCTCGCGGATGAAGAGCCACGCCGTGTCACGCTAGTTAAACCCAAAACAATGCCGTGTAAGGCAATGAGTTAAAAGGACCTTTTACACCACTTCCCTTTAACCGTAGCTATTCTGCCACCCCCGGTGTCTGTCTGCAAGCAATGATCGCGTGCAGCGTAATTTACAATTCCCCATTCATTCACGCCCACCCCCCACGCACCATACAAATCCTCATCAGCCTTAATTCAGAAGCTGCACATGGACGTCATCAGGCAGTGGGCCAGACACAATGCCAGCCTTGTTTAAATTGCGCATAATGGCTTTTACCTAATGAACTCTCAGTCAGGGGTCACATTACACACAGCTAATATTCGACACGGCCTGCCTCTCCCCATTAGCTTTTAATGAGCTGCTTGATTTGGAAACGCAATTTAAGATAAGGGAAGGGGTGCGAGGTCAGAGGGAAGGCAGCAAGTCCACGGTGAGTCCAGGAGCACAACATACAATCGTCGTTTTGGTTTTCTCATACAATTAAAAAGTTCTCTAATAAATTCTCATTCATCTAATCTTTGCCAGACTGAGCTGTTATTTAATGTAATTTTCGCTTTCAGACTGAGCTGTTATTGGCGGACGGAGTCTTTGCTGTCAGACTGAGCTGTTATTGGCGGACGGAGTCTTTGCTGTCAGACTGAGCTGTTATTGGTTAATGGAATTTTTGCTGTCAGACTGAGCTGTTATTGGCAGACGGAGTCTTTGCTGTCAGACTGAGCTGTTATTGGCGGACGGAGTCTTTGCTGTCAGACTGAGCTGTTATTGGCGGACGGAGTCTTTGCTGTCAGACTGAGCTGTTATTGGTTAATGGAATTTTTGCTTTCAGACTGACCTGTTATTGGTGGATGGAGTCCTCACTCTCATGCTGACCTGTTATTGGTGAATGGAGTCCTAGCTCTCAGACTGACCTGTTATTGGTGGATGGAGTCTTCACTCTCAAACCGAGATGTTATTGGTGGATAGAGTCTCTGCACTCAGACTGAGCTGTTATTGGTGGATGGAGTCCTCACTCTCAGATTGAGCTGTTTTTTGCTGTTTCAGCCTCCTCAAGTGTAATATAGTCCTCTCCTCTGCTCGTTCAGCCTAAACACATTCAAGTTTTCTGCATGCCACACAGCCACATAGATGAAAACTGCACATTCTGAGAAGGCTTGCCTGTTAGTTACGGATCTTTTCCAGGGATTGTGGGTAATGCTCTATCATTGTTCCCAGTGACTCTTCATAGACACAGTTTGGTTACCGGTCCTCAGCTGGGAGACAATACAGCCACAGATGAGCTTGCCAACATGGTGAGTGGCCAGGACCAGGCAGCCAAACCTCTTCCCTGATCCCTTTTCCTGTTAGCACCTGATCCCCCTCTCAACCCCCACTCCCCAAAAGATAAAGTACAGCAATTATTTTAGTCGCCTCCACTTAGTCCTTACAATGACGATCAGACGAAATAAAGTAGGAAATGGTATAGCGTACTCTCGGGTGCTCCAAAGACCCCCACAGAGCGGAAAGGAAAGGCCAAATCCATACACACACCTCAGGCTGAGAGCGAGGAGGCAGGCAGGCAGGAACAAAGCGGGGCACACCGCGCGCTCCATAAAGAACCACAAATGACTGTAATTACTTTAACAGCCCCAGCGTCTCAGACCACTTGGGTAAAAGCTCCAGTCCGCTGATTACCTACTATGCCGCTTAGGCCGGGCAGCTCAGCTCCACACTCTGAACATTTCAGCTGTGCTCAGGTGACCCGAGATTACACATCAATTTGTCCATCAATGAATGAATGACTCGTGTAATTAATCATTCAATCAATCAATAAATGCACAGTTTTTATAGGAACAAAGAAGTCTACATATATATAGGAACATGACAAGTCTACATATTGCAAAACCCATCATCCACATTTTTAAGGCAAAGATTTCGGACTTCCCTTTCCTCGATATTTTTTTATTTTCTTCAATACAATCTATGGGCTTAACTCCACACATGAACATATATGATGCTGGTCTACAAGCTCACATGTTCTGGGCTTCATTTTAACTCTACGGACCAGAGGCCACAATGCACACAGAATAAGACAAGTACTATTCCCACAACCTCTAAATCAGCAAAACAGCAGTACAAAGTCGAACAGAGTGAAGGAAAACGCAGACAGATTTGAGTGTCAGGGTGTCACAGCTAAAGGGGCTAGTCAGGCAAGAGACAGATTTATATTATGACTACCGTATATTATTAAATGACATTAAGGGGGGAAAAAACGCCCTTAATTATATGTTTTAATGATAAGGCTGCATGATCATACTTTTGAAAAGGGATGTAATCTCTGACCAAGAAAAAAAAACAACGGTTGCCAGGCAACTGAAAACAGGTACTAAAAGTGCCAGGTAGCTGCACATCGGGGTCCTGCCTAAATGACTGGCTGGACAGCTGATTCATTTATGTTTATTTGGACATATCCATGAATTGAACAGCAGTTAAATACCTCTTATTTTAAGCAGAAGAGTTACACGAAGACGGTGATTCGCATGCAGATCTGCATGTTTTAAAATCCAGCCCTGTACCTGCATGCGTGGGTTTTCATGTGTGTCCCTACTATACGGCGCATTGGCCAGACTGCTCCCGTCCGTCTAATATCTAAAAACAAACCATAACAGCTTCTTGATCCGCAGCAATAATGTTTTCCAAACGGGAATTATCGCGCTTAAGAGGGGGGTAAAATAAGCAGTGAGACGCTTAATCAGGCGGTTTAGCGCGCTGAGGGAGCAGCCCGTTCGGAGCCGTGCGGGCTTCGGGAAGACGCGGCTCCTGCTCCGCGCCAGCGTCGAATAAACACGGGGCTGTGCAGAAAGCCATCATCAGCTAATGGGCTTCCCAGCCCATAAGCAGCTCTGGCAACGGTAATCTGATTAGCACGCCGCAGCGTCGAAGTGTTAAAGCGCAAAGGAGAAGTTTACATTTGTACCAGTCGTTACGGTAATCTAACTCGAGCACGCCGTGGATCGGCGGTAGGTGCGCTATCCCTTCCTCTAGACTCAGAAAGAAGCGGACATTTCAGATGTTCAAAAGTATTAATGTGCCAGGAGTATTCCCTGCATTCATAACCCCAACACTGGTCGAAATTCATTAACGTGATAAAAATTAAAAATGATAAACATTATTTTTATTAAATACTAATAAAAAAAACAGTTTTCATTTCAGTTGCAATGAGACATTTTGGGTCCCATGAAAGCATACTATCATGGACCCTCAGCCCTGAACAATCCAACTGTACTTTTAGGGCCCCTAAGCATCATGCTACCCCCCCCCCCCATTTATAACATTAAACAGCTGAACTGTTCATTGTTTTTCTTTGTATGCTGAGTGTATATGTCCATCTGCTATGCTGTGCTATTGGACTGGCAGTGTCTGCATTACAGGTATTCGGTGACTGGTTAGTAATTAATGTGTCGAGGTGGAGTCGGGGGGTGTACAGCCCCAGAGGAAATTCACCACCACATACCTCCATCTATACCCTCCTTGTACAGTTCCGTGGTATAAGGGTCGATCAGATTGACTTGCCCTTTCCATAAATGAAATTCATAACATGTTAATTGCTGGTAACAACTTTGTGCAAGTTTGCAGAATGTTGCTGTGTCTCTGTCGATAATGCACCTACCTGGGGGGGGCTCCTGTTTCTATTTCCTAGGCTTGCTAATTAGCTGCGAGACAAGTTTGATTCGACTTCAGCCACGTGGACACCTGACAACAGCACATTATTTCAGAGTAGCTGCCTGAAATCGTCTCAATTGTTTGCATGTCGCTTCAGTCACATTTCCACAGCAATGCTCCTTTAAAATCAGCCTCAGCCACATAAATATTCGGATACAGCCTGAAATTATAGGCAGGATTGCTATGGTATGCAAACCTGCCTCTCCTCGTTTGCAGTGGAGCCAGACCCCAAAGCAGCTTATGCTATGCAAATGAGAGTGGATCACCTCAACCCAGCTAGTCTCTGCACAAAGCAGGATCACTAGTCACCCGTCAATCTTTCAAGTCAGGTCAGCTTTTGTGCATCCTTGGTGAAAAGCCACTGATATGTTCACATCCAAGCAAACAGTACCACATGCTGTAAATGACCATTTAGTCACATATATGCAGATATTAATGCTTGCAATAATTATTTGAACAAGTGACATCAGTTTGTGTGACACATGGTTGTGGGTTTGCATCCCACTCATAGTCCCCTGTGTCTATTACTATGTTGTCACAGTATTTGTAGTATTTCCTCCCACAGGCAGTGGGAAGTGGTGTACCTAAATTGCCCTTAGTGGGTGGGCATGTTCCCTGTGATGGACTGGCATTCCATCCAGTGTCCCCTGCCCTGCGCTGGCTGGGATGAGCTCCCCTCCCATCCTGAGCCTGGACCAGACAAAATGGACAGAGACGACAGATAAAGAAAGAAAAACTAACGTGCGCCAGTGATAATGCAGAGCTTTTATTTAGAGCAAGTGGAGACAAAAGGATGAATTGCTCCCAACGAGTCAGTTTTGCTGAAACAGCACTTGGAAAAGGAGTTTTATACACCAAACCGTACGGAGAAATCGAGATGAGCAAAGTAGGACAAAGTCCTCCAGGTGGAGAGGGCCCTTCGATGACGGCGTCTTAAAGACACGGCGCCAGTCCTTATAAATTACTGCCATTACAAATTCCCAATATTATTCCTTTCAGCAGGCTGCCTTAAACGAAAGGGGCATTTTTCAGGAGGTAATTTAAATATGGACGACATAGATATTGGTCTCAAAGCTGATGAGAGAAAACGTTTCAAAGCAGCAGCTGCAGAATTCATGGATCTATTTGCATATTATAAATACTACGCTTTGATGGCTGAAACGTTCCATAATGAATAGGCAAATTAGGTGAGGTGGAGACCCATTAGTTTGCATTTTGATTAAATTTTCCATGAAATTATTTTCCTAATTTCCAAATTATTGTTTTTTTAAGCTGTGATATCCTTCAATGGTAACAGGGACGTTCAGCGCTGGAGTGTCAGAGAATTGTTCTGACAGCTGATATGAGACTCTTTCCTGAGTAGGTATCACCATAACTTGAGTCTGACAGTGACATTTGTCACAGTAACAACTTTAGGAGTGTTTTATTGGCGTTTTCAAATAATTTTCGCATGAATAAAGTTTACTGAAGACCTTGGATTTCATATTTGTGCCCGTCCTTTTAGCTGACTGTATGTTTGATCAGTGCATTATGCATAAACAATCTTTGGGACACATGAATGTTACATAATGTCAACTTTAAAAATATTCAAATTTATTTTGGGTATCAAATGCTTAATTTTTTCTACAATGTCTGTATAACCCTCATTAAAAACAAACAACCATTCTTTGTGCATCATTGTTTGTGCAAAATTAGACAGCCTAAGACAGGGTTATTTTAAGGTATAAGGAAGGCACACTGTATATGAGTATAGTGAGTATATATGAGTATAGTGCAGGTATGTATACCTTTGGTATGTATGTACTGTATGTAAGTACCTTATACTGTACTCTACAGGCGAAGGAGCCATTTCCCAGCATCTAGGCAGTGGATCCTCAGTCCGGTCATGTCAGTAAGTGGTGGTCCAGTCCCCTCTGTGTGTGATATCACCCTGAGCCCAGATCCATTCATCCATTGTACAAGGTCAATGAAAAAACATTTCCACAAAGCAGGGTTATCATTGTTCAAGAAAACGAACGAAATATGTAACTAACACACCTGAAATCTTGAAAAGCTGTATCTGAACAGGTGATTTGTTTTTAATGCAAGGACCTGGACAATGATTGGCCACAGAGCTGCAGGGCCTGTTTCTAGAGCTGCACAGCCCAATTTATTAAGAAGTTCATTTTCAGCTGCTTCATCTTTTTTACATTTTTATACTCTCAGATTTACAGTACCTGCAATGCAGCTTAGAAGCCGGAATACACACATATTGCCCGTAAAGGCTGGTTACGTACCTGTGCCCATATCTGCACATCATGTGCTGTCACTGTGTCCACGGACACTTGGGTTTTGCTGGTCGATGACAAAAACACTCTGGCTGACACACATCTGTAGTAGTTGTTTTGTTTTTGTGGATGGATGTTCATGTGTCCAAAATGAAAAGAATTTCCAAAACAGTAGGCCTATATTTGGTTGAGTTTTCATTACGCAATACTTTTTCTGACAGATTTGAATATCACCTCTGACAAATATGTTATATTACCAAAAACTAAAACTAATAAAAACTAAACTAAAACTAATCAATGTCAAGAAATGAAACGGAAGTAAACTATCAACTCAGTCAGTTTAAAACATAATAAAAACTAAATTGAAATTGAAAACAAATAGTGAAAATGAAATAAAAATAAAAACTAATGAAAAATGCAAAACTATCATAACCTTGCCTCAGGCGCTTGACTGGATATGTGTGGATGTGTGTGATTGAATGTGTGCATTTGCTGTGAGTGATTGTGTGACTAAGTAAGCGTGTATGTCTGCACATCTATGTGAGTGTGTGTGTGTCATGTATATTTCTCATTGTGGGGACCAACCCATTTTGAGGCTGTGGGAAGTTTTTGGTCTCCACAAGGGGAAACTGTGACTGCAATAAAAAATGTTGTATTTTATTTGGTTACTTATGGTTAAGGTTAGGGCTGGGTAGATTTGGGTAAGATTAGTCCTCACCAAGATAGCAATACTAATGTGTGTGTGTGTCTAAATTATCCACACAGCAAAACAGAAGCCAATCCCAGGAGGTACGAAGCTGGGAAACACACTGGAATGGATGCTAGGCCATGACAGGGCAGAGACACACACATACATACATACATACATACATACATACGGACACTGACACCGGATGGGACATTTAAAGATGCCAGTTCATCACCTAACATCAAGACTGCAGGAGACAACCCACAACAGCACGGGGAAGACAGGAAATCCCCACGGACACACAGCTGGGCTGGGACTCATAATGGGAGGTATCAGGTGTCAAAATTTAATCAGAAGTTTTCTTTTAAAAAATGAGAACAGGCATCAAAGGACATTAATACTGTACATTTACATGGACTGTTTGCATTCAACTGATGCCAGGCATGTGAGTGTCATTGCTCAGTACCGAGGCAATAAGTAACTCTGAGGGCTGGAGAGATGGCATCTACAAGGCAGCCCCCGCCTCCATCACCCGCTCAGGCGGAAGAACAGCCCCCACCCTCACCAGGGCATCTGCACATGTCGCGGATGATAATCTCACACCATCGGTGAAAGAGGACGATAAAACACGGACCCTGGCAGGGGCGTGCAAAGGGCTCCTGAGGGCGAATTAAACCGAAGGAGAAGCCGGGCGCCGTGAAAGGCTGAATCACGCGGTCTGACCGTGTTCCGCAGCCATGAAGCTCATGGATAATAGATATTCATGGTTTTTCCAGGTGCCTGGCTGTAAAATTTCACACACACTGCTGACAGGTCCCCACCCTCCTCTGTGCGCCTGGAGCAGCGTCTAAGTGTTTAATTGAGTGAACAAGCTGCCCCCCCGGCGGCAGGCACTGGACTCCACAGGGCAGGGGGCAGAGAGCCAGGGGGGTTTAGGGACTCCACTGAAGCCGCCTCTGTGCTCATTCACCTTTGTGCTGAATATTCATCAAGTGAGCAGGACGTGAGCCAAATGCAGGCCGGGTGCCAGGGGCGTCCCATCGGGCTTTAACGTGCCTCACTGGCAGGAGCTGTCATCAGATCCCATCCTTCAGCCCCTGCCCACTGACACTGGGAAAATGAGGCCCAGAGCGCCGTCCTGCTGCCTGGAGCCTGCCACTGCGCTCCTTCTGCTTCAGTGCCTGTCAAAGGTTCCTCAGATTAACGTGGAACCTAGGCAAGTGTGTTACAGAACCTGAAAAGAGAGTGTTGCGTGTCCTTAAAAGAGCATGATATGGATCCTTAAAAAGAGTGTGTTACACATATTTAAGAGTGTGTTATGTGGATTGGTGCCATGAAGGCCAGGTACAGGTTGTACCATTACATCCAGCCTAATAGCTGGGCTTAGAACCCAGAACCACTCAGAACAGACACCCAGAACCGCCACGCATCAAACACACAGACTCCTAGAAACACTAGGCAGGGGTGCTACAGGTTCTGAGCCCATGAAAGCATGACTTAGGTTCCAGTTTTTTTAGAATCCCTGTCACTTAGGGCACTTGGAGGTTTCATCGCCCAAACGCACCTCCCGCTTTCCAGCACCCCTGCGGCTGTGTTGTACACACAGACACCCAGAACCACCAGGTGTCCTTCACACAGGAACCCAGATCCGCCACACAAACCCAGAACCACTGTGCCTCATGAACACAGACACCCAGAACTATTGTGCCTTATAGACAAGGGCAACCGGAACTGCCAAACATCAGACACAAAGACATTTAGCACCCACAGAACCAATGCACGTCACAGACACCCAGAACCACTGAGCCTCATGAACACAGACACCCCAGAACTACTGTGCCTTATAGACATGGGCACCCGGAACTGCCAAACATCAGACACAGAGACATTTAGCACTGCTGCACCTTACACACACAGATACCCGGAACCCCCACGTCATGCACACAGACACGCAGAACTGCCGTGCATCACAAACACGCACACAGAACTATCACACATCACAGACACAGACACCAGGAACCACTGGGCATCACAAACACACACACACACAGAACTATCACACATTACAGACCCCAGGATCCGTCTTGCATCTCGCATACACCGACTCCAGGATCCACCTTGCATCAAACAGATGGAACCATCAGGAGTAATGCACACACTGGAACTCGGAACCAACTGCATGTTGTACCCTTTTTTAACTTTTTTTTTTTAACTTGTATTCATCAGTAGTCAGTCTGGCTCAGCAGCACTGCAGACCCAAGAATCAATCACGCCAATCCCGCGTTGTGCTTCAGATCACGCTTAAGCCCAACTCCAGGGCCACCGGGAACGTGGGGCTGGCCCTTAGAAACCCAATCCAAACCGACCCGCGGGTCAGCAGCGAGACGAGTGGCGCTTTCCTCTCGAGCATGGGCCCGGTGGCGCGTGACGTGACTGAGAGGAAGCGGGCCACGGGCGGTCCAGCGGGCCGACCTAGCCTGATTGATTCCCGCCCCCCCCGGCCACGGGGCCGACCCGATTCATGACAAATGACTGCAGGTTTTAATTAACCTTCTGAACGTGCACGTCACTGTCATTTCAAACACACACCTCCCCCATCACGTGGCAACCTTTATGGGAGAGCCAATCAGCACACCCCCTTAAATATTACATCGGGAGAAAGTTCCGGGCGGTGCTAGAGGGCAGTCAGGACCATGCACTGAAACCCACGAGCTGCCGGAGTGATTCAAAGCACGTCACAAGCCCACCACATCTGGCCTAAATGACTCTGTACAAGTTTAAGAATTTAAAATACATGTGGAATATTTGTTTAAGACTGAACTGATCAATTCATGCTGCTTATGGCAAATATGGCTTATACGCCTTGGATGTGTCTTTTTGTTTTGTTTGCTTGGGTGTAAATTTGATAGTGAAATTTGAAGCGTTCCCATGATTATCTCACTGTAAAGCCCCCTACCACCATTGCCAGGGTCACGATGGGGACTGCACAGAGGCAGCTGGGATTTTGGGATTTTGGGTGGATAACCAACACTGGCATCAAGAACTCCACCAGTCAGGCAAACAAAGTGGCTGTCACTGGACTGGCATTCACTTGGAGTACTGGGAGCACTGGGAGAACCTGGGAGAGTCCTGCAGCTGTACTGGTCTTCAGTAGAAGAAGCCCCACCACTGAAGCGAGCAGCAAGCCTTGACAGGCTGACAGAGAGGAGGTCCATGAAAACATGGCCGTCACCCGCTTGACAGGAGAGGCTGAGCGAAGCCTTGATCCAGGTCGACCCACCTCACCCGGAACATTCTCTGGTGACCCCCTCCTAGGCCCCCACCCAATTGAAAAGGGCGCTCCGGTCCACTGACACGTCAACCGTCAAGATTAATGGCCATTTTAGCTGAAATGAACAACAGAGTTACTGCCTCTGGGAAGAGAGAGAGGCTGAAGTAAGGCCCCCTTGGGGCAGCTGGAGTCACTGCAAGCTCTGCGCTTTGGCGTATTTATGATTCGATCATTTCCATTCCCCATTAACAATGCGGCGTGTTGGGGGGGGGGGGGGGGGCAGTGCACACAGGGCCTGTAGTGTGGTCAGCGGCGGCCTGGGCGCCGAGATTCTGGCCCTGGCATTTGGGGAGGCCGGTTGCCATGACAATGCCCCTTATGGAAGAAGCGTGGGCTCCTCGCCTTGATGCTGCAAGGATTTGTGGGCTGCGCGTGCCTCACCGGGCCGTCCGGGAGCGCGTGCCGGGGGGGCGGTCAGGGAAGCGTGAGGCCGTGTATGGATTCGGAAAACGGCCATATACCAAACGCATGGAGACTCTGACCTGCTCACCTAATCTGGATGTGTTACCGCAACTCTGATCTCCTGAATTAGACTATTCTACCTAATTACGGGAAGAAAATGCTTTTGAAAATGTAGTATGAAAAAAAAACAAGATGAGATGTGTGCATTTTTAAACTCATGCATTATGGATGAGACGCTGTCTGTACGGACATTTAAAAATACAGTGAACTCCAGAGACCAACACACTGTTGCCTCACACGAAGCTACCTCAGCATAGCTCCTGACAACCCCACCCCCCCCCCGCCCCCCCCGCGCGCCCACCACCCAAAAACCCCCCACTCCC
>JAODKM010000095.1:183560-194675 GCA_026780845.1 Petrocephalus sullivani | reverse complement strand
CCCCCCCCCCCCCCCCATCCACTTGTTACATTCAATCTCAAAGCAGTAAATTAACTAGGGGCCCCAGGTGCAGTGGTGCAGTGGAGGGGGCACACTGGAGGTTTGGAAGGTGTGCGCGCTGGTGAGACAGCCAGGGGGCGATAATAACAGTGGTGGGGGGTGGCTAACCACCTTTTTTAACAGACACAGGGACCAGGACGAGTCAATAGCACTGCTTGTCTGCTGTCAGATAGAGTGTCCCTGTTGTGACTGCAGCAGGGGTGGATCCAGGCGCGATGAAGCCGCCACCTGCCAATAACACTCATTTGTGTCTTAAGAAAGCCTCCAGTATGGATTGCTGCGAGATTTACAAAGAGTGCGTGTGTGCATGTGCCCGCATGTTCTCTGGCTGGTGTGCATGCGGGGGCCTCGCCCATAGAGGGGGTATAGCAGCCCCCGTCCCTCAGAACTAAGGGCTGCTATGGTCTTACTTCATCTGAGAGGGATACATTTCTCAGCATTGCTGACGGTCAGCGTATTGTATGCGCTGCGTGTCAGACGTCTGTTTCTTTAGCAGGTCATTTACGTTAAATTAATATTTTTTAAGACGAGGGTGCGAGACTCAGGATATGAAAGATTAATGAAAATGGCGTGGGGAGGGCTATTTTCATTTTATTCAGTGGCTTTGGTGGGTTGTGACCAATGTTTTAATGACTGTAATTTAATTTCCATTAAAGAAAAGCTGCAATTCGATTCCCCCGAACTCAGCCGGCATGGTGTTTACATTAGCAGCCTGCTCTGAGCTCCTGGGGGGGGCACCACAATGGTTGTATTTGGGATTACAGGTCAGCCAGGGGAAACGTGGCGAGTCCCACCGTCACAGCGGGGCTTTGTCTCTGTGGGTCAGCCGAGAATGCCAGTAATGTCCCGTGGGCTTTCCCAAGGTAAATAGAAAGAGCTTGAACGTGCAGGAGGCAACAGGAGAGCACTTAAGTCTGGACTGATCAGAGCTGCCCAGTTATTTTTAAGCCCATTGTGCCATCTGGCTCCCTGCTATGATGTGGGATTGGGCTTTTATTCAATTTGTACTAAACAAAGGCTCCACTCCAATCCACCCCCCCAAATAATTATTTATATATATATATATATATACACACATATACATGGGTTGACGTAAGTGGTACACAAGTATGCATTCACCGTATGAACGGTAAAATGCGCTGTACTTTCTTGTAATAACAATGCAAATGTGTACTTATTTACGCGGCTTTGACTAGAAATTACAGTATAATTAGTAAAGTTCATAATGCTCTGTAATTTCATCATAACAGCGCAAATGCATTTATACGCCTTATTATACTGCCAAGCATTTTGCAGTTTATACGGCAAATGCGTACTTGTGTACCACTTATGTCAACCCTTGTATATATATATATATACATAGATATATATTTTTACATATTACGAACTTGTTGCAATTTTCAGCATGTTGTTTAATCGATTATCACCTACAGAACACGTGACTGAATTGTGAATACTTTGTGAATGTAGTTTCACTCTCCATTTCTGATGAATGACGGAGTCCCTCAGCAACTCAGTTCCTGAAACAAAGAGCTGCTCTAGTGACTTGCACCGAAGAATAATAATTCTGAAATGAGGATCCGTGGGATTGTTGATAACAGGAAGTGAAAGGTCTTGCTGCCGAGGGTGGATATCGACACGGATCTTAGAGGCCACAGACTGGTTTTCCGGTGGCAAACAGGGTGAAGGGACACGCTTCTGAAGCCTACTGAGTTTTGACTAACAGCGATTACTGCCTCCTCCCTTTGATCCACGCAATGGTTGAACTCTTCCCGCTATCCTTGAAGGAGTATCTTTGTACTCCTTACATAGGCAATAGAAGTGAAATGGCTCACGGGTGGTAGGGAGCTGAAAAACATATTTTCAAGCTTATCGCAGAAAAAGTTGAAAACGTTTAGGTGAGAAGATCTCTATAGACTTCTTTTAACAAAGCAACAGCTTAGGTTTGACCAAGGCACATGGGTTTGAGCTGAGGTCGGCATAGGATCACCCAGCGATGCCAGATGCTTGTTCACAGACACAGCTGCGTTGTTGGCCAACTTCTGTCAAGCAGGTGAATTTGGAAACATTTCTCCGTCTTCCCTGAAAATGTAGTGAAATAATACCAACCACATTTCTCAGTTGACAAGAAAAAGAAGCATGAACACATTAACGCAGGAAAAAAGCTTCTCCCTTCCACAGCATTGCGAAACAAGCCTAAACACACAGCATCAGCTATTAGCAGGCAACTTCTCGAACAAGGAGGCAGTGTGCTCCTTCTCCATAAGGGATGCTGTCGTGTTGGTCCTATCCAGCAATGCCTTCATAGACAGTACCCTGAAATCACAAAAATCTGCCAAAGTAAATCTTTGTTTTCAACCAGCATCACCTTTATCTCCCAAAACCAATGGAAACTGAGGCATTCAAAGAGTCTTTAGCCCTTAATGACATGTAATGAGACATTCTGTACAAAAATAGACATGGGTCAATGCCAGGAAGCTTGAATGTCTCACTGTGAACACAATCATGTCCTCCAGGGATGTGGTAAGGGCCACTCAAATTCACACCTGACAATGGATCAAATTAGCACACGCATCAGCCCTTTTTTGTTCATTCTTTCTCTCCTCAAGGGTGAGGAAAAGAGGCAGTAATTAAAACTACATTTAGAGGCAAGTTTTTTTTTCCTAATTAAAGTCTATTATGTTAAACACAGATTTTATAAGGGCATCATACAGTAGTTTGAAACCATGGCAACAATTGAATAACTACTGCGATTCTTCATTCCCAGCTGGATGTACCATCGATATGAACAATTGTGCACTAGATTTACATTATATACTACATTATATATATTACATAACACATAAAGATGCTTTTCAGTTGAGAAACATATGTATATTAGTCAACAAGGACCATCAATAGAAGCACTTGATGAGTAAGTTTGTAAAGTGAGGAGCAGTGCTGCTATGCGTGTGAAGTGGTACAGCATGACTCCGCAGTATGGGAGCGGAAAGGAGGAGCACACAGCACAGAGGGGCGGTGGGAAAGCAGAATGCAAAATGATGCATTAAACACCGTAAAAGAGGGACGTGTAAGCATGTGTATGGGCAGGAACTCCGGCATGCCAGGTCCACCCGGGAGAGAGAAAGCGCATCTATGGTCCCAGGGCAAAAATGTAGCTTGTTCCATCACATGGGCATTGGTCAAAAGAGAGAAGGTTTTGATTTCCAACCTTTACAGTATGAAACTGTCAGTCAGCCTAATGTAGTGGAACATAATGACCTTGAAGGGATGTCTGGTTTGAGGAGATCCTGTGCGTTAGCCAGCTGATTAAGACGGGGATGGACTTAATGCAGTATTCTTCAGTACAGTGGACTCAGTAAGATTTGGCGTTTAACTCAATCCCAGGACACTGTCACTGTGAGACAGCATGTAATGGAGGTCAGTAGAAACAGCTGTCACATGTTATATGTGACAAATATAATGTTGTTAATGCTATATTTTTATCAGGAGTTCTTCTTTTGGTGGATAGCTACCATACCGGTCTCACCTGGGAAAATTACATGGCATTTGGATAATGAGGAAACACGTCTCCTTTTCATATTTGTAAGGCTGATGAAGATCTGACTCTCTGGAAATATGTAAGGTCATTGCTTTGCCAGCCATTATTCTGAATAGAATAGTGATACTTTATTAATTTCCTGAGGAAACTCTATTTTTCACGTTTCAGTAAATTCATATTTGCTCTCCAAGAGACAAGTGTGAGCAAGGTTGGGGGGTCCCAGAACATGGTCAGCCGACGTGCAGCACCCCCGGAGCTGGGGGTTAAGGGTCTTGCACAATGGCCTGCAGACCTTGCGCACTCACAGGCACAGAGGTTTAGCCCACTGAACCACACACCACTCCCTTGTGCTTGTCTTCTATCATCCATCTTCATAACTTATCCCAGGAAGTACAGGACCCAAGGCAGAAAACACTCTGAATGGGACGCCAGCACATGTACAGACCAGCACTCAAACATGAACTCATACACTAAGGCTAACATCGGCAGAACCCGTAACCTGTGCTTACAGTTTACAACTGTGCCACCCCTCCAAATGTTTCACCGTTTAATAAACTCAAAGAGTTTGGAGCTTCGATCAAGTTGGAACTGAACAGATACCGAGGAACCCTATTAGAGGGAAGAGTATAGCTGGGCCACACCAAGAATCCGTCTTCCATTTAAAAGATGACGTAAAGGACCAACTGGCAATGGAGCACCAAGATCGTCAGCTGCGTCAAAGATTACCACAGAACAGAAAATCCAACTGATGCACATCACTGTGCTAGGCCTACTCAGTGTTTTGATGGACTTGGTTTCTTCCTGGCGTTAAGGTATCCATGCAAGCCAACAGCAAGCCTGCTTGTTTTTATTAAGATCTTGCAGAAGGCAAGAGGTGGGATACAGACATTAAAGTTTCCATTAATATTCTGCAAGGCAACCTTTAGTCGATTCGGTCAAACCCAGTGGTGAATCGATGTTGTTTTTCCCAAATTCCATACAGTGGGATGACTGGGGAGTTAATCTCCTGGAGAGAAATGAAATGGTGACCCCTGGGTCACTGTGCTTTCTCTTCATACAAAAAAATCAAACATTTCAATGTATAAGGCAATTTACTCCTTTGTATGGAAAGGGGGTCCTGAGCAAACTGGACCGAAATTCACAGGAATCACAGAGACCTTTTTTCTTTTGTCTGCAGAGGTCACCATCAAATTCCCTCACCCTCCACAGCTGTCTTATTGTCAATGATGTTCTTTGGTCTGAACACTGTCAATTAAGTTATGCAAATTTATTAATTGCAACGGAATAAGTGTCTCGATACATCTCCTAACCCCAGTGCCCTAACAAAAGCCATTTATTGCAAATTCAGACCATGCCCGGCACAAAATAATTTCTATGAGTCGCAAAAGTCATTTCAGTCCTAAATTTTGAGACTCGGAGTAAAGGGGAAGATGAAGACCCCATTCTGCATAAATGAGAAGAAATCAAATCTGTGGACTGACAATCCTCTTCTTTCCACGTCTTCTCAATAACCCTGTATACAATTGTCCTCTATTAAGGTCTGAGTCGGATGAATAACTTGGAAATGGTGATGAGTTGCATTTATAGAGGCCCTGAAGGAAACCCTACAGCCTGGGAGAGCGTAAGCCGTGTGTCACGTCCCCGTGGGGAGGAATGACCTATAATGCAGGCAAAACCCCTCACGGGGCGTTTATTTGCAGGCATAGAAACAAACAGGGAACCAAATAATACGACGGGTAACATCCACAAGGACTGGACAGGGATCACAAGACTGAAACGAACGTATATAGGGGGCTAATCACAGAGCAAACACTAGGCAATGGTGATCAGTTAACAAGGCAGCAGGAACATGAGGCAAAACTAACAAGGCTCAGGTGTGGCTGATTAGGAGTCACGCCTGAGGGAAACACAGGGAATAGACTCACAGAGTGGGGCTGATCATGACACAGTGGGCCTGGGGGTGGGTGTGTGAAATGTCCAAGAGAACCAGGCTGAACGGGAGATGCCCATGTTCGAAATACTCTAGTCCTCGGGGACCACGTAAAGGATGCAAGCAGAGAGAAGAGGTGTGGAGGCAGTCAAACAGGGGTTGTGTTCATGAATCACCATGTACTTCAGAAACACCCAGCACTTCCTTCCCATCATGTCAGGCCTACAGGTCAAACACGTCAAGATCGTAGGACCTGTTCTGAACAACCACCCGATGTTGACTGCTGAGCCACCGAACGGCAGTCTGGCTGAAGTGGGTCCAGCTGCTCTGGAGGCGTATTTACTGTAGACCACCAGCATTCATGTACAGTGGCTGCCATGATCATCTCCACAGCCCAACAGTGGCAGGACCTCCGCTTGGCCCTGATTTGTTTTAAAGGCCGCAATCCAACACGGTGCCTGCCAGTGAGACTGACTTCTCTCCTGAACTCACGCCCTACTGTGGCTTCAATGCACCAGTGCAAGGGGAATGTTGCTATGGTTACAAAGTAACACACGCTCAGTACTCCCAGCACTTATTGTACTGTTTGAATGCAAGCTAATACATAAACAATAATACAATAACATTTATATATTAATATTTATTTATGGCGCACATTAAATATTTCAGTTAATCCTTAACACAATACAAAAGAAGGACTACATTGTCATGTCAGGAATGGATGAAATATTAAATCAGATAATACACGTGTCTCAGTGAGTGACAGCTTCAGTACAAAGCAATAAAGGAGCAGTCACTGACAATTTGGGCATTTAATTGGACCCTAGAGGAAGGCAGCATCCCAATACTGCAGCAAGAGGCCCCAATTTGCTTTATTCTTAAGGACAGGAGCAAACAGTATGTTTTATCGTGCAAAGCTAGATCTTAATTATAATTACTAGGTGCCGTCAAGGGAATGTTGGCTACTGGAAAACGCATAGACAGTATTCCTCCTGAACTCTCTGCTTTTTGGCTAGGACTTCAGGCCTCCAAAAAACATTGTGATGCTGGTCATCCTCCTTTCCCTTCAGCTTTTCTGAACATTCTGGTCTTTTCTAGACATTGGTGCTTCTCAAAACAAGCCCAAAATGAGACTTAAGCCTGGTCATTTGTGATTCAAGTGAAAGTTATATGGAATTAGATCAAGAACCCATTTGTTTGGCTTCCTTGCTGTGCTCGTAGTTCAAAGGCATGAATATACGTCTTCCTTGACCAGCTTTCACATCTGTAAAGAGTCACAGGAAATACCCTATTCTCAACAGTTTTTGTCTTTGTTCTTAGAGATCAGTCAGTAATTTTTATTGCACCCTTCATCACTACTCTCCAAAGTGCCAGTCGGTGAAGTATTTCTTGACTGCGGGATCACTGTTATTGATGACTCTTCCAGGAAGACAAAAGCTGTCTATTAACTTATATGTCTTCCCCATCATAATTAAAGTTGGCAGCTGATCCTGTGGTCATAGGGTTTTAACTTTCTGTAAAATTAGGGATAGTCCCAATTTTTCAATCTGTTCTTTGACTGTACTTATAGTATCTCCAGATCTTCTTAAAAGTATGCTTTCATCATAATATTGAAGGTTATTTATGTTTTCTCACAGTCAGCGTCATCCTGTCCATTGTCTTTCATTATATGTTTTGCATATAAGTTGGATAAATATGGTGAAATGGGCCTTTGTCTAAATCCTTTGTCAGTCTGGAAACACTACATATTACATCCTGACTGTGGCTTCCTGTCCAACATGGAGATTCTTCTTAAGGACGGTAAGAAGCCCTGGGACGCCCACATTCCAGGAAGCATTGCATGGTTTGACATGGTCAGCACATCCAAAGGCTGCGCCAAAGCACATGCTGACCTTTTACTTAAATTCCTCGTTTTGTTTTCATTACTCTGTCATGTGTCAGCAACAACGGCCCATGCTCCTCAAAGTTTCACATATGCAACTTCTACATCTGGCGATTGTCATTCTGTGCAGGGCTCTAATTTGCACTGAGTGATCTTTAGCATAATCTTCATGTCACTAGGGAAATCGTGCGATAGATTGCACACTCGGCCAGGTCTCCTTACTTTTTAGTGTTGGAATATAAACCGATTTTCCGATCTGTAGCCCGCTGAGCTGTTTTCCAAATTTGTTGGTAGACTTTGGTTAACACATTGATTGCTTCTTCTTCTGCTGCCTCCAAGGCAACTTTAGTCAATGAATTTCTGTGCAGGACGTGTGTGTGTATCTATGCAGCTACACTGCTCTAGACTGCAATTACCCAGGATGCATCCTGCCTAAAACTTCAACACAAGGGGCCTCGAGATAAGCAGCTTTTGCAAATGGACGTTTGCATGCGATGATTAACATTGAAAACAGTATGATGCCGTTATTAGTGAGATATTGCTTTATAAAGTACTCGAGATATTAATTTATGCCTTGCAGCCTCAGTAAATGTTTTAATCCAGTGTTATGTCTTGCAATTATTTTGTGTCTAAAAAAATGATTTATGAATTTACATTTACTTTATTTAGTAGACACTGTAGTCCAAAGCAAAGTACAAGTGAGACAAATAGCACATTACAAACATACCTGCTGTCAAGAAGTCGACTAAGAATAAGTGCAGATAGGCTGAGCTTCCAATGAATGCCCAGGTACAGGACAACAAACTACAATGAGATGTGAAGCTGGACCTGGTCCTCAGACTGGTTCCTTAATCACCATACCACCTTGTGCATATTTGCTGCAGTCACGCTTGTACAGCACGAGTCACAGATATGGAATGGCTTTTCAAAGCAGAGAGCAGGACAGAGTGATTAATGACCTCACCAAACTATACAAATCGACAAGGGGGGGCAAGACCATTTTTAATGTATCGCCCAAATCCATTCCACCGTCTGCCCTTTACATTGAACTCTCTGCATTATTGATCCGAGACTTTTGATCCAGGAAAATCCGTCAGAGCTTTATGGAGGCCGTGCTGCGGATCACTCTGCAGGCACATTTTCACCCATCAGTACTTATCTTTACGGTCATTAAACCAAAGAATACTCTCAACAACAAAAAAAGAAAAGAAACAAAAAAGCGTACATAGCAAGGGAAGTCTAGAATAATCCCAGAGGCGGGAGGTGGACTGTGCGGTAACGCCGAAATGCCACCATCCCCAATCGTTACCCCGGAACACTCCCAGAAACAGTCAGACGTTCAGCCATGAGCAGTGGGACATGTAGCAGGCATCTGAAACCCCAACGCACTCCGCTGATCTGAAGATTTATTTCAAAACTTATAAAAGAACACTATGGCTTTTAAATATCACTCCCCTGAAGGGGGGAGGAGTAAAGTGCAAAGGGAAAGAGCTGAGCAGGACCTACAGGGGATTGGCAAACACAGCAGCTCACGCCAGAATTGAGCCTCGACAGAGAACATCCCTGGAAAATATAATCCGTTTCTCTACAGAAAAGCGCAGCACCGCACAAGCACACATACAGCCATGCGCCCGGGAAATCGCGGGATGAGTGACATAAACCGCTCAAATAAATCCAAGGCCGGGCGAAATATTACATTACGGTAGGAAAATAACATAGCAAAAATAGAACAGAATTTAATACGAAAAATGATAATTCAATCATTTAATAGGATAATGATGGAACAGTCAGAACTAGAAGAAGCAGAAAGTGAAAATTTAGCTCTCAAATCAACATTTTTGGCCGTTACTGAAAAGGGTAGGTAATAGAGCCAAGCCGCTGTACACCTTACTGGGCAATAATGTACAAATGAGACAAAATATTGGATGATTCATAACTTCAAATTCCAAATTTGTATTCTAAGTAGCATTTTGGTTCTGTAAAATTGAGTCTCCTGGATCTGAAGTGTTGAGTATAAGTAAATGTCAGGAAGTATATTGGTTTGAGATTGGGGGTTTGCCAGTGACCTGGGTCTGGGGGGGCTACAGCTCATGAAGATGAACGCTGCCCCCTAGAGGTTCACACATTAGCTAAATTCCAGAATAAAGAGGCCGTCCCCAAGCCTAAACTCACATGACATCACACTTTTGGCATAGGTGAACAGCGTGGATGAAAACGGCTAAATCTAGGCTGGATCGACGTGAGATGAGGATCGAGGTGAGGTGGCATCACTTAAGAAGCTCTTCAGTATCTCAGTGTTACCGCAGTTGTGTTAAAGTCACCTACAGCAATGCTTCTGATCTTCAGTCTTCCTGGCTTTCAGTTTCTCTCACATACCCATTCAATTCAATGGGGAAAACCCCTCCCCAGCCCGAACCTTAACCATAAGCAACCAAACAAAATAGAAGACTTTTGGCATTTTTAGTTTCTTGACTGCAATTACAGGTTTTTAGGAGGCAGAAGGTCCCCACAGCATCAAAATCACAGGTTTTTATCAAATTGCGAGGACATCTGGTACCCAAAATGTAATATACCCATGACCCCCCCCCACACACACGCACACACACACAGTGGAATGGCAGGTACAAAGAACCAACAGCGGGTGTCACTCAGCCAATTAATTTTTCTAGCTTACTGGGATTTTATGGGTCCCACTGCAGTTCCCAGGAGGCTAACATATAATCCAGGAGCTCAGCTGCAAATCCTCAACATGGCAGAGGTAGCGGATAACACAGAAAATTATACACATGAGCTGCAGATGCATATGAGTGTGAAGCGGAACTTCACTCGGCTATGAGGGTTAGTACGCACTCACCCAAAACACAGCGCGACAGGCCTAGCATGTGGTCTAAACGCGCCACTTCGAGGCAACAGTGGCTTTTAGAGTCCAATCTTTCCATGACTACAACGTCCTTCTTCCACACTCCACTCAGGATATGGGACAAACTAAGTCGGTGGGATTTCAGTTTACACTGGAGAGAGGAGAGGAGAAGAGTAGGAAGGTTTCTGGGCCAAACTGACCTCCTGTTCTTCTGCACCGTCTTAGTTATTCCTCCATGAAGACTCTCTGCACTTCTTTCCTGACACTCCCACCTTCTTAGTGAGGCACAGCGTCCATTTCCATAACCTTGACCTTGGGTATTTCTCCCTGAGCCAAGATTTGAGCTGGGGTCCCTCATGCAGTAACATGGATCGGCCTGTGGGAGGCGCTGTCCAGGCCATTCCCCTTAGCCTAACCACAACCCCACCAGCCCACTTGAGGGTTCCTGACTGCAGCAGCGCCTCAGCACTTCCCAGGCAGCTGAAACTGTTTCAGAATTTTTAACACCTTGTTCCACCACGGAGTGGGAAATGTTGACAGATTAGGATAGTGAAAGCAAATGGGGGCAGTGGGGCCGTTCTGCCACCCTCCCCCCCCCGCCCCAGAGACGGCCGCTGGCCTCTCAGCCGGGGTTACTGACGAATCAGGCACACCAGGGAAGCTTCTCCTATTACCAGCTCGGAGGGGAACTCACACACCAAATCTCCGGAATTTCACTGTGTGTGTGTGTGTGTGTGGGGGGGGGGGGGGCTTTTTTATTATCAAAAAAGGAGAAGGGCGGGTTGTGCTGAAGTACGGCAGACCGGCTCACACTGCCACTTGCCCAACGCAGGGCCACGCCC
>JAODKM010000095.1:168622-183460 GCA_026780845.1 Petrocephalus sullivani | reverse complement strand
TGGGGGGGATGACGGAACACGAGAAACACGGGGGAAGTTTCCTTTAACCCGAGGGGGGGGGAACCCCAAAACAAAAAATCCGCGATTTTATGGGGTGGGGGGGGGGGGGGGGGGGGGGGGGGGGGCTTCTTTATTACCAAAAACAGAAGAGAGCGGGTTGTGCTGAAAGACGGTCAAGCAGCTCACACTGTCACATGACCAAGCCGAGGCCACGCCCACATTTCTCCTACTCTCTCGACGCAGGGCTGCAGTCTGACCTTATCCCCATTCTAGCTACTGGTTTGGAAACACAAATCAAAAGGCATTGTTTACCACAGCGGTGAAGCGACCCGTCCCTGCAATGTAGCGTCAGCAAATCCCAGGGGAAGGGGCGGTGCTGTAATAACAGACAGACAGAGCCTCCCATCTCTGCTTGCCTTTCGAACCCCAAGCCACACCCTACATCCCGGACCTGGAGTCGGGCCGGCCTATGTTTAGGCGTGAAACAAATCTCTACCCTTGGCGTCATTTTACACAGAAAAACAGCTCGATTAAAGCATAATTAGGACAGTAATGATTTCGTTATGTGGCATCCCTGTTAGAGCTGAAGATCTTTGCCCGAACCTGCCGGGACCTGACCCAACCCGACAGGTTCGGTCGGGTTCGGGCTTAATTTCGAACATTTTACACGGGCTCGGGCTGGGCTTGGGCCTGCGCGGTAAATGAGCACTAGGGCTGAGCAATTTATCGATTTCACATTATGTATAATACAGCACGTCTGACCCAGGGTTTCAAACTGTCGTAAGAATAGTTTTACAAATTCATTCCATACTCCTTGTGTGACAGTCAGTCTCACCAATCAGAAGTGCTGTGCTATTCGCGTGCCAGTCATGCTTACCAATCAGAGGTGGCCCAAAGTGACTGCGTATACGCCCACAAACAACGCACACATGAAACCCAAGGAAAACGTCACATTCGCAGTGTGGAAAAATATCGGTGAATTACCTACCGATGTAATGCTCAGAGATTGTCCACAGAAAGGTCCTATTATTAGGGTTATAAGCAGCATTAGCTTATATATGTTTTTATTACTGGAATTGTTTTATTTTCATTACTTTATTTAACCTAACACAGTTGCTGCTTTTGTGATAGTAACTTTATGCGCTATTGTTCTCTGCTAATTTGACCCTTGTGTACAGGGGACTTTCCGGAACCCGAGCGCTGTTTGCAAACGCGGTACTTAAAATGTAAAAATACAATCACTTTACCATGTTCGGGTTGCTAGAGAATTGCTCCATGGTTTATTAGGTGTATTCTCTATATCATTTTTGTTAGAATAAATACATTTTGGATTCAGTTAATATATTCACAGTCTTATCTATGGATTAATGTATAGCGCAGTCCCGATTTCAATGTACTGTTGTGCTCAATTAGTTTTTCATACACATATAGTGAATACTGAACTGAACTGAGTTTTTAAAAAATCGCTAATGAAATCGCAATCGCGGGTTCAGTCGGGTGCGGGCTTAAAGTATATCATTTTACAGGGCATGGGCCGAATTCTGTCGGGCTCGGGCCTTGTCGGGCCTAACTTTTAAGGCCCGATAACAGCTCTAATCCCTGTCTATATATACTTTGGGTGGAGTACCTAAGTGCGCTTTAAAGACCTGCTTAGCAGACAAAATGGGTTTCAAAATAGAAATGCAGTATCCTGTACAAGGCCGCAGGAAGAGGGGTGCTGCGGTGCCCCCTAATGTTTAGGTTTGGACCTGTTATTTGGTTTAGTAGCACTAGTAAATAAATATTTCTTTTTAAATGTATATCTGCATTATGGGAACGTTGAAGGGGGTTATACTTTTGAGTGCAAATAGTGGGACAGTATGTAGGCTATAGTTTTCGTCCTTGGCAATGCCCAGGCCCCTGTCCCTGCACGCTTCATGAGGAAGGAGCTGAAGAGCATCACTTCCCTTGTTCATTCGGCAGACAGTGGCACTTCAGACAGTTTCAGGAGCCATCGGTGGTGCAAGAGGTATGAGCAAATGGTCCGGAGGTCACCCCATATCAGCCTACTGGAGGAACCAATGTCGCATAACTCGACTTAGAAACTGTTACATCTGTGGAGTTTCGAAATAAGAAATGCCAGGTCCTCCAATACCGGAATGTATTCTTTACTCTGTAGTAAAGGAGAGTCCAGCGCGGCGTGCTTCCAGATTAAATTTTCACCAGATTCCGGCGAGATCACAGGACCCGACCGGTCACAGTAAATCCATACGCTGGGCTCACTCTCCATGGAGACCGGGGCGAGCCGTGGTCCAGCTGTGCTCTGGGATGCCGCAGCCTCAAACACATCAGTCTATTTGAGGGTGTTCTAATAAAGTTACCCCTTTTCTTATCTTTTACAGTTAAAGTCTGTATAATTAACTTCCCAGAGGAATTGAGGAGTTAAATTCATGGGGAACATGGGTAATAATTATATAAATCTGAATTAGCATGTTGGACGTGGTGCTTTTCCATTTCGATGTCCATCTGGAGCCTGTCCCTGGCAGCACAGGACACCCTGAAAAGGGTGCAGGTCCATCAAGGACCACATGCATGGGCATACAATGAGCCTAGTGTTCCACTGGAACATGGGAGAAAACCAACATACAAACAGGGGATGGGATTTGAACCCAGAGCCCTAGGGATCTGAGCTATAGTCAACCTAAGCAGCAGCCGTACTTTGGTTTGAAATCGAACAACTAATGTGTGTAATTCTTGGCATTTCGTGTGTCATGTGATCCAGAGGCTAAGTATGGCAGAATGTACTGGTGAAAGAGCTAAACCAGTTCAAACAGGTTTCCTGGGATTGCAGACAGGGATGGGGCAGGGTGCCAAACCCCAGCAGCCAGGATGCGTTCGCCTGAGACCACACTCTTTGGATCAAAGTCTTCTTTTTTTGTCCTGCCTGCCAGAGCAGCGGCCCGAGACGGTTCTCTTTTACGGAAACGCGGAGCGACTTTGAAGTCCATTAATGGGAAAATGGAGACCGATGGCTGGGGATGGGGATAGGGAAACGTTTCCATAACAAGGCGCGACTGAGCGGCGTCAGGCACGTCACCACTCACGCCCGAGATCCGGCCAGCGTCACGTGAGACTGACGGAAAATGGGACGAATGTGGCATCCGATTGCTTGCATCCAGAGCTGGCCTGGGGTGCCGTTTTGAGGAATGAAGTGTGGGAGGTGCCTCAGAGGCTCCAGACCCTGCCTTGAGACAGCCAGTGGTGATAAGAAATGCTATTTCGGTCATAATCATAAAGTGATTGTCAATTCCCTAAGCCCAACCCACCTGCTCGGCCTTGCCTTTGAATGTGCGGATGAGCTGACCCCGGACGAGCCCGGAAACTTATGACTAGCATGCAACTCATTACGGCCTATCTCTTCCCAATTCACCTCCTTCCTATGTCCCCACGAGAGAAGGGAAGAAGACAAATTGGGCCTTTAGACAAGGAGCCCTTAACTCCAAATCATTTCCGATATTTCACATACTTTCGCTGACACACAAAGCAATAAAAAAGAGCTGTGAATCGTTCTTTCCTTCTATCCTCTTAAAAACATTTGGTCGCTTTGTCTTTATGAGATGCTCTGACCCAGCACTGACCACCACCAGACCCCACCGGGCTGGCCAGCAGACTGGATCACTAAAAACGCAGTCTCGTATCGCTCAACACTAATAGATTTCTAAAGTGTTGCCGGGCAATTACTTTGCCACAAACCGCATATGCAGAGTTTCTTTTTTTTCGACCCAGAGGACTGAAGTGTGGAATAAAGGATGGCGCGCTAAGTCGCAAATGCGCTGAGTCGCTAAGCCGCTAAGTTCCCGGGCGACTTTCGGAAAGAGCCGAGTTTCGGGTTCAGGTGAGCTTTAATTACCGCGCCGGGCGGGCGGGCGGCCGTGGGACGGCGTGAGCAGGGCTCGGGGCGATGTCCGAGCACCTCCACTCATCTCTGGATCCCAGCAACCCCCCCCCACCCTCTGTCAAAAGTTCTGGTTCAATGGAACGAGCTAGGTGCCGCAATCAGTCATTTTGCCAGAGGGTGGCGCCGAGATGGCAAACCTGTCCGATTCTGACACAGTGCAATTACAGGAAACTCAGATGGGACACAAACACCCATCCGGCGAGCAAAGGGCAGCCTCAGGCCTGACATATCACTACCGTTTCCTGCTAATCCTCCCAAGAGGCCAGTGAGGGACGAATAAATCTGCCCAACTTTCAGTTTCGCCTTATTTGGAAGGGGGGGTGGACAAAATCAGGCAAATGCCTCCCTCTGGCTGCCCAATCAATCTGCCTGGTGGTAACAGAAGCACCTCCAGATAATGGGATGACAGCAGATTATCCAGCATGAGATTTGTGTGTGTGTGTGTGTGTGTGTGTGTGTGTGTGTTGGGGCTATAATATTATGGTCTGAGATGGAAGCTCACTAGGGCATCAGCACACTGGCCTCTTTCCAGCCCTATGCCATACCGCTCAGCCTCTGCGAGGCCCCACCATCCAGCCCAGACCAGTCCAGGCTCCTGACACCATCTTCACCAAGTGCAGAGTCCCAACCAGCGCGGCTGGAGTGCGCTCAGCTCTCTGCCTGTGCTACATCAGCCTGTTCCCTGCCATCGTGTTCCTGGCTGATACTCCATCTGCAGGATCAGCCCAGCTAAGCTGACACAGGAACGATTCAGGGTAAATGATTTAATCACAGCCTGAACTCGAGCCCCCCGGCTTCCTCTCCGCGGCATCCATTTCCCACTATGTCCTATTTCACATCAGAGGAGAGGCCAGGCTGCCCCAAATGCTCCATTATCTCCCAATATCCACCCTTGACGCACACTTCTTGCTGCTTGGTCATGTGACGAGTCAGGTGACTGTCTGTACCAAACTCCACTAAGCCTCAGCTCATTAAACTGTACAAGAGCTGGTAAAAATGACATCTTCATGCTAAAGTTGTTATGTAAACCCCATTTGGCTCTAATTGCAGAGATTCACTTTGGGTCATAATGTGTACGGATATGATACGAATGTGCCACTTGTATTCAAATGTAACTACCATTGTGTTAACATCAGTATAGCTGCACTACTGATTCATAAAGAATTCAGTAAAATATTACACATAAATATAGCATATTTAGAAATAGCATAAGTTTTCAGAGTACCCAGTATTTTATACCTACACATTTATATAGTACCTTTATCTTGCTCTGTATTTGGTAATAGATAATGCGGGAGAAAAGTATGGTCTTAATTCAGCCTTACTGTCATCCGCTCTTGGAGCTGAAGTGAACCTAAAATTTCGGTCCAATTCAGCAGCACCTACAGTCAGCAGAACGGCTGACGAGCGGGAATCACAGCTGCGGGGGGGACGGAGAGGGGGAATGGGGTTTAATGAGGGGGGTCTCGGCAGGTAAGGACCAGAGCCGGCTGGCTGCTGTTATGCCACTCCAGTGGAAACAATCAATGTGCACTGGCACCCCCCCAATTGGAAAAAAAAATACCTGTAATTTGTATTTCTGAACATGCGCTAAATTGTGCACTGAAATGTCAGATCTATAAAAAGCAAACATCTTTGAAATAACGTTCAGCTTTTAGCTGTTTTTCCCTCTGGCCTTTGCAATCAGCCCAGGCTGGCTGTTCATTTTGTCACTAAATTATTATAATTTTTGCTCCGTGACGGGTTCCTTCAACCCCTTTTTTAAAATATGAAAGTCCAAGTTCACCTTGCGAATTTTTTTTTCTCTTTTTGCTAAGGCGAAATACATCTCCAGGCTTTTTAAACGTATAAATAATCCCCGGCACTAAACAGGCACGTCTCTCCCAGTAAATGGGGGTATTTGCAGGTGGAAATGTGCAGAGTGGGCTTTCGAGTGAAGCCGCGGGGGCTCCCCTGCTGACAGAGACCCATTGTTCTGCCGGTACACCCACGGTGCCCCGTGTTACCGGGAGGCCAATCAGTCCTGGGCTTTGGAGTCAGCGCTGTGCTGATGCTAGTTCACGCAGACTGCCCGTGCACAAATGCACCGGGAATACTAGGAGAACCGACTGCATTGGAGGCTAACAGCCATTAAATAAGGGCACAGTAAAAAGCCTGGTTCTCTCGGTTTGATTTACATTTCACTCGTATAGTGCCATGTTTTTACGCAGAGCATAAAAGCCTAGTACATCCTATCCCTTGGCATAGTCAGCATGGCAATGATTTCGACACAAATCTATATTTGTATTTTTAGGCAGACTTGCAGCTTGGCAGACAGGAAATGGATAGTCCAAGGGTGACTGGAAACAACAAGTCATAAAGGGAGAGCCCAGTATGACAGGTGACCTCCACAGGCCGCCAAGTGAGGAAGTCATCCTCCAAATCTCCTCCCAGGGATAGAGGTGGCCAGGTGTCTAGAGAGTAAAAGTCCAGCCCACGATTTTGTTTCAACCAATTAGTTGAGAATAATGAGTCACAGTCACAGAGCACTCAACTGGTTGGTTGAAACAAAATTTTGGTTTGGAGTTTTACTCTCTAGACACCTGGCCACTTGACACAATTACTCCACCACCAGCCCACCACATTCAAGTGATCAGCTAAGCAGCATGAGCTCTCAGTCTTTGGAATGGAAACAGACAGGGCTGGTCCACCAGTCTCACTTTTATATATGAAGAATCCCTTCCGTCTAAGGTGCTGCACACTTCATGGCCTCCAGTATGGAATAACAATCCAAAGAATCCAAAGATAGATGAGCAGAAACTGTAACTCTCACCCTCCCACTGTTGACCTGAATGGACCCCCCCACACACACACACACAAACAGTCTGCATATGATGAAGTAATTTCCAGGTCCAACAAGTAATGTTCCTTCCCCTTTAATTAATGCCTTTTTAATCAACTCGTCTGGGCCACTGGGGGGGGGGGGGTGGTGGGCGGTTAGGGTGGGCTTTGAGCTGGAGCCCCCACCTCTCTGGTCCCACCACAATTGCTCCCCTTAATTAACACACAATGCTGTGAGCACACCACCCCCTCCGGGGATGGGCTTGGTGGACACCCAGTGGTACAGAGAAATTAAAGGCACCAGGAAGGTTGGGCATAAAATGCGGAGAATGGGTGTGCTAGTTTCCGATTCCGTCTGTGAAAGGCGGACATTTTTTGAGGGAACCGAAAGCCTGCTAATCCAGACCGGGGCTGACAGTGGGCTGTGGGGATGCTTCTTTACCTTTCGTCTATTTACTTGCTATACAAAAAGATATCCTAGGAATACAGGGATTCTGCAGCCAGCCTGGGATGTATTTTGTTTGTGTGCATGTTACTACCACACACACGTACAGGTCTCCACTCTCTCCCTCATTAAGTTCCTGCGTCGCCGTGTTCAGATGTGAGTTCAGAATAATGGCACCAGCCTGGAGCAAATTGCAAAAGCTCAGTAGCGACAGTAAGAACAGGATTTCTAAACACACAGTGGGCAGGATTAGGATGCGCCATCTCTGGCTGGTATAACCTGCTTCCCTGATCACATGGTTTCCATTGGGTGAGTGACAGCCCCTAGCAATGCCACCCACTGCAGGGTATGACGCCTCCGTCTGACCATCACTAAATCTAAGCGATGTACGGCTCCTCGTAGAAAATCTGCACATACATGGTAATCTCCTTTGGGAAGGTAGAGAGTGGGAGGAGCAGCCCTGATTGGCTGTGAGCCACCTGTAAGTCTCCCCCACCTGCGGGTTTATAACTGAACACAACGCAGAGTGATATTTAATCATAACAAATATATGTACTGCAGATGCACACCGTATATTCGTACACAAGCAAATACATCCCCAAATGACACGGATGAAATGAAGGAAAGCATTATTTGGTCCACAGGGAAAATAATAAATTATCCAGCAATTACTAAAAAGCCATTAAGCATTCGTCAATTACTGGATTATCCTTTGCGTTTGACAAAAAAAAGTCTTCATTAGAAAATACTGCAGTTTGGAGAGTAGGAAGTTTAATGGAGAAAACATGGGGCAGTACGTCGCCCCGCCCCAGCTCACTCACGCAAACACACGCACATTTGTGGGATAGCTGCAAGGAAGTCATTTGCGAAGTGCTGCATTAGTAACAATTAGCGATACCCTGGCATTTACAGAATTGATTTGTCCATATAATAAATTATAACTTAGATTAGTAATTAGCACGCTGGTTATGGGGGAAAAAACCTCTGAGTGATTAATGGCACATTACAGGAAGTCAATTGTTCCAGGATGGGGACGATTTGTTGTCTATTATAGTGCGTTATTAAAGCCTTGATTATGTTAGCAGTAAAAGGCCCCTGCGTTTGGTCACACTGCACCGTTTCTTAGACTGCACAGTAGAAGTCTTGTGTATCTTATTCCTGGGCCCTTTCTGCGTGGCAGCGGAGGATGGCAGACTCGGGTGGGACTTCGTCCCCTCGTCCTCCCCATTCTCTCCCCGTCTCTCCCTCCGCCTGCTCCGCCGCTAATCTCACAAAGTGCCAGGTCATACGTACTCGAAAAAGCAATTACGCCAATTATAGCTGGAAGATTAGCAAAAGCACACAGTTAATTGACTCTACTTGAATGGCAGTGTCGTGGACCTTAACTGGTTAGTTTGAACAGAAAATGAAGGGGGGAAAATCCCCGGCACTTTAGCTGCGACCCGGCAGGCTGACGCTATAATTGCAGTTCTGGCGGCTCCTGCCTGTCGAGCCGCGTCACCGGGCTGCGGCCCGGCCGACACACCTGCACCGGCCGCCTAACAGCCAATCCGCCGGCTTGCGCACCGCCGGCGCGCCTCTGATTGGCGCTGCCGGGGGCAGACTGCGCGGCCCTTGATTGGATGATTACGGACAGCGGGACATCCAATCAGAGGCTGGGAGAGCGCGTGGTCCGCCGGCGCCGGGGAAGCGTGCGGCCGGTGCCCGGCGCGCCGGGTGCCGCCATCGGTGTCCGCTTTCCTTGGCAGACTCCCGGTGCATGCCTCGCACAGTTATTATCATTGTCTGCCCAAGTAAAAACGACATAACCATGGCAACTAAATGAGACCAGCGCTGTTTATCTGAGCTATTAATGAAATTCCAAGCCATTTTATACCATCTTCGTTCCCATGACTTATTTTTAGATTAAATGCATTCTCGACTCTCGATTTTGCCTCATTTGTGAGCGATAAAATTATGTATCCCAATTATGATGTGATGAGCAGCATCCTCACCCCAGACCCCTCATCGCGCATAGGTACTGTCACTGAGTCAGCAACACTTAACTAGTCCCACATTGAATTAATCACTCCATCGGGAAGAGGGAATTTCAAACTTCGTCCTCCCTTTATCAGCTTTCCCCCAATCCCGCACACAAAGCTATCTGCTTTACTTATCAAAACGAAAATTCCGCAAACGGAATTGTGTACTTCTGCAGGGTTCGTATAGGCAGAGCTAGTCAATCCGGCTGTATGGGGCAATCTCACTTACATGCAGCCTGCACAGCGCCCTATATAGAGAGACATTTGCTGGCCATAGTGCCCATAGAGGTACTTGATCACTCTGCGGTGTCGGCATAGAACAGCTACGCGATTTGGGGGAGGGAAAGGTGGCAAGGAGGCTGGCAGCACAGTGTGACCAAAAATAGCTAATAGGGCTGTCAAAGGATTATTGTATTTCGGTCGCGCACCTTTACAATTAATCGTATACACGATTATGTCACAAGACGATTTTATGGTCTGTATATTATGCATTGAAATTAGATTAGACCTACATTCAAAATCTTTGCTTTTTCTATTCTTCCATTGATTGGGATATCAAAATTCACCCAATTTACGTTAAGGTGTTATGACTTCAAAGCATCTGTTATTTAGTATGCATTTTCATTACATATTGTTATTTTTTGTTATATTAATTGCATTATAATATAATATTAAACGACGCACAATCTTCTTTTTTCTTTACTCCCACGGTTTAGCCTCGACAGGCCCCACTCACTGCAAACGATAAATGTCTGGAAAATGCGTTTTCAACATTTTTTCGAGTTTCGGCAGAACAGTGGATTTACATTCGTGGGTGACTCCCGGGGAAGCTGCAGGGGCCCTTTGGACTGGCGTGGGTTAGACGGCAGTGGGGTGGCGAGAGGGACGGGACGGTGCCGTGGGGCCCTTGGTCTCCTCTCACTGATCTCCTCACAATGGAGACACAAGGAGGACCATCGGCCGGGGCGCTGCCGAACAAAGTGGAACCAGCCAACTTTGATACAAACATCTTTGTTCAGTCTAGTTGGCACAGATGTGAGCACACTGACTGCCTTCTTACCCCCTTTCTATCCTACGGCGGTGCCTCCAACCACAGCTAGTTGTGGGAATCCGTGGAATCGTTAGCTGTAAACTAATTGTGCCTGACAAACTGCGTTTTCCACTTGCAGCAGGGAAAAGTGCTTTGAATTACACGAGGGGGAAGCCATTCCCATTTTATTTTATAGGCTGTCCTCGGAGCTGGCACATATTCACATGCTTTTCCAATATGACTCCTGATTATACGTCCTGACTCCTAAGATACAGAGAATGGGTGAAAATGACTTTCTCTGTAATAGATGGCTCACACAATTGAGTCCACGGAGTGCAGAGACTTGGTCCAGCACCCGAGCGAGCGCTGACGGAGGAGGTGGGCTGGGCGGCGTGGCGCACCTTCGGTCGCGCAGTGCCATCTAGCGGCGGGGCCGCGGCCTGCCTCCGCATGTGGCGGCGTGCGGCGCTTTGGGGCTGCGCTTTCATGTCTTTCAGTGAGTCATGCGTGCTCAGTTCAAACACCCAGCGCAGCATCTGCACCTGAATATTCACTGCATTTAGCGTGCGCCGACAGCAGAACCCGCCGTCCGGCCAACCGTGACACCTCCCATCTCCACCTCGGAGAACGCTGCAGCTCGCGAAAAATCTGATTTTGTCATGCTAATGTCAGTGCTATAAAGAACGCAATCTGTTATTCCGCTGTTACGACGGCAGAGGATATAGGAAAGGCTGCCGTTCGGGAGATGGGGACGGCACCGCTGCCCTGGAAGACGCTGGAAACAGCGTTTCGCTCCACACGGACGTGCAAAGCTTATTATAATTCTTTTGCATATTTGCCCCGGATAAAAAACGACGTCAGGATCAAGGAAACACTAAAGTAAAGTGAGGGGAGAATAATAAACAAAGGGGAAAAAAACGCCATTACCCAGTCCATCATTTCCCTAACTTTATTGCATTTGTGAAATTGCACTCCCAACAGGCTGAGGAGCAGCGAGTCATCCATCAGGGCTGATTATATCATTTGGGGGTAATTGCAACCCCCAGCCACCCGCTTCCCCGCGTCGGCTGCTGTGTCCCTCTGAGCGCCTCCCACTTTGATACCCCGCTAACCGGCAATAATATTTCTGTTTATCCACATAACTTACCATACGCAAATCCACCGTGCCCTGTGGGCAATCAAATTAGAGTCCCCGGACGATAAATCACTGACAAACTGTTTATCAAACAGAAAGGGCTCAATTCAATTATTAATGAAAGAGATTAATTTGAACCCTGTTGTCCTACCAGAGATAGTAGCCGTCGCTTTATAAATGGTCTTGGGTAATTTGGCGCACGGATTTAATACACATAGCCTGACACAAGATCGGGGTATTATGTGAAATAAACAGTGCCACTAATGAGGCATTGTCCTGAAGGTTTTTTTTTAAGATTGGATTTGCCTAAGGGAATTTGTAGGCAATATGTATTCCTGTCCTGTCAAATATATACTGCACGCACTTCCTCTATTGGTCTTTCCAGTCCAACTTATGGAAGCGATCGCTCCATGTGTCCTCCTGGCAACCAGAGCCATGGACAGGGAACCACCACACCACTTGATCACCTTATATTGCCTTGTGAATTTATTCTATTTTGATTGACTGCCAAGATCAGAAGGCAGCTGCAGGTCAAAGACGTTTAGTAGGCGTACTTCTACAAGCATCTACCAATTGCAAATTGATTAAATGGAGGTGATGAACGGTAATAAAATACATTTTCTAATCTCACGTAGAGTCGGCTTTGAAATCCAGTAAGGAGCGACTGAAGAGCTATGTAGCTTTCTCATCATATGTTAGCTTTTGAGGTTGCCGGCGTGCTTAAATGAAGTCATTGGAAGTAATTGGTGTGTGTTTACGTAAGTCCTGGTGATCCACTGGAAAAAAAACAAGCGACTTGAGAGCAGTAGCACATGTTCTGTTATGGGAGTTGTGTTATCAGCTCCCATGCAGCCCCATTTTGTGACCGTGTCCAGTTTAGGTCACTGAGTAGTACAGCCTTTCTGAAAGACCTTTCCCTCTAGATCTGGCAGTGCATAGGCTCTGGGATCTGGGATCTTAAAACTCTATCTTTGGGCAGATCTATTTGTATTTGGAGAGGAAAGCTCTTTGTGTGTTAGACACAGGTCAACTTTGTGTCCTGAAAGGGTGTGTGTGTGTGTGTGTGTGTGTGTGTGGGTTTGCATAGATCACATTTGAGCCTGCAATTTTACTACCTTTGAGGACGTTTTTTCAGTGCCCCATTTGGATAACCTCAATTTTATAAAATTCTGTGACTGCAATCAAAAGTTAAAAATGCCAAAAGTCTTGTATTTGGGTTGGTTACTTATGGTTAAGGTTCAGGCTGGGTTGGGGTTAAGGGTGTTGTGATTGGGATTAGGGTTTTTCCCATAGAAATGAATGGAAGGTCCCCATTTAGATAGGAACGCGAGTCAGTGTGTGTGTGTGCGTGTTTAGGAAGGGTGGCCTGGCAGCTATCAGCTACGATCCGAGGCTTCTAAGCCCCTCATGAGAAACTGCATTCAGTGTACATGTGGCATGGCAGTACATCAACATGACCGCGGCGGTAAATAGTGTCTCGGTGGGATTCATTCACGTTCCATCTTTTTAGGCTCCTGCAGCGTCCAGCATGCGCTCCATCTCTGCTCGTGTCCCTGGCTCGTTAGGTATGTCACCTCCGCGGGTCTGATGCTAGCTTACCCAAGAGCAGTCATGTGCGCTGAAATGCTCTGTCAAGGAACCAAACATCATACAATGAGCTATGAACTTGCTATGGGGGGGAAGTGGGGTGGGGGGGGGCAGGACGAGAAGGGAGGAGGGTGCTCTGTTTGGAGAAAATCAATCTAAAAGGCTAAACGGCCTTTTTAGAGTGTGATCCGTGCAAATAAACATGTTCACAGTTACTGTAATGGCTGTTTAATATTTACCACTTGCATTTACATGTTCTTAAATATTGATTGATGTTAATTAATATTTAATATAAATATTAATTTAATGGTTAAATATTAATCTGTTTTCCCTAGACAAAATTAAGGAGCTTTGCATTTTCCACGATAAGGTCAAATATGGTTGCCGTTTGTATGAATTTAGTCATGATGCTTAGAAAAGCCTCAGTGCCAGCCAAAAAGGAAGTGTTTATTTCAGGAAAAAAAGGCAAACAAAAAGATTTTCGAAGCAATTATATGAAACCTGGTGGTTAATATTTGTATAAATGTTTCCTGTGACTTGTTTGATTTTAATTGTCTAAGGTTCCAGTCTGCCACAATTAATTTAGTTTGTAAAAATCTCTCCCCCCCTCTCTAATTTAGCATCAGAGTGCTTTATTGGCAGGAATCGCAAAAGGTAATTATTGCCAAAGCATAGTGATTCTGAACATATTCAAGATACGCTCAAATAAACATCCATCCATCCATTTTCCAAACGGCATCACATGAGTGCCTGGAGCCTATCCCAGGGCATGAGAGGGCGCGGGGACGGATGGGATGCCAGTCCATGGCAGGGCACACACTACCGCTAATTTAGTGATGCCAATTAGACTAACTGCATGTATTTGGACATTGGGGCAAAATCACGTGACAGAAGGACTACATGCAGATTCCACACACAGAGCAGAGGTGGAATTCAACCCTTCTAGCCCTGGAAATACGAGGAGACAGATTTCTCTGAGCCACTCGCAGATAAGCATATAAAACGGAATGTTTTGCAACAGGCTGAACAAATGTCAATAAATGATAACATATTAATAAACAGTAAAAAACAGTACAGAGATCATCAATCATCTTTGGCCTCTCAGTGTCCCCCAGCTATGACCGGCTGACATAAATCTCCATTGCTCCCCCTCTCTCCCTCATTTGCTGTGGTGTGGTGTTACAGGCGTGGCTTTGTGGAGTGTGTTTATGTGTCACAGGGCTGGCATGATGCATGTGTTTAATAAGCATGCTTTAGCACCCTGGGTAGCAATGCTAACAGCCTTCTCGGCCAATCGGGTAAAAGCCTGCACACATCGTCCTTCAGCCTGAGACCGTCACCATGACCCCCGCGTGCCTCTCTGATTTCACATACAGATGTGTAGCATAATCTCTTCCGTGAAGCCCTTGGCCCAGGAGCTGGGAACTCTTCTGAACTGTGGCTTTGGCTCTCCTCACATGTAGGAGACGTCCGCAGTGAGCCTGAGGCCGCTGTTTGTATCTGACATTTCCTAAACAAATATTAAGGGGCGCCCAGTGGCTCAGAGCCCCCATTTCGCCGGGCGCCTTGTGCTTTCCGAAGGCGCAGCCCAAAGAGACGACGCGTTGGGATGAAGCGTGCGGATAAACATGGCAAAGTGCGAGCAGATGTGGGAACATGTAGGGGCTGGAATGAGGTGGGGGCACAGAGACGTATGGAGCACGCGTCTCCGTGGCTTTCATAAAAAGCTGTTTGCCTGGCCTCCCGCTTGCCCGCTTGCTCACCCACTCGCTCTCTGTCTTCTTTGATGTGCCCACCCCCCCCTCCCCTCCGCCTTTCCCCGGCTGCCTCTTGCCCTTTCCCGCCCGTCGCGCCGCCTTCTCT
>JAODKM010000095.1:136486-146860 GCA_026780845.1 Petrocephalus sullivani | reverse complement strand
TTTAACACTATTGGTAAGATGCCATCAGGGCCCTGAGATTTATTTATTTTGAGCCTAGCTAGGCTTTGTAAAACAAAGCCTAGCTAGGCCGCTTCTTCGGTAGCAAGTGCAGAAGCCAGGAAGAGTGTAAATGATTTCCATTTCCATCTGCCCCAGGCAGCAATGCTTGCAAGGTTTTTTCCTTTCATTAACGGGGTCTCTTGTCTCCACTCCTCCGGCTCGCTGTTTACGCACAGCCACTCCGCGCCCTGGGAGTTTTCCTTTCCCACTTTCATCTCGGAAAGGCACTCGGCTGGAGAACGGGGCCCTCTTTCAGGCCAGACAAACATCCGATTTCATAAATTAGCCAGTTGGTCTTCTTAAGTTTTAGCGTTGCGCGATTTCCTTGGAGCTTTAAAGTCACGTGCTGACAAGGGTCAGTCTCAACGACACAGATCGGTTTATGTGACGACGGGTGGTGGAAACAAGCGGGAATCACTGGGAATTTGGTGAATCTTCACAGGTTTAAAACAGACAGTTTCCCCAGGAATTTTGAACCATGCATTTTGCAAGTGACCTGACTATTCTAGACATTAGTCCAGGTTAAATTAGACTAGATCAGCCTCTCTTTATATACGCACAGTCCCTCTATATCATGTTCCCGGTTTCTGGCTAGCACTCTCACCAGCTCCTCATAGTTGGGGGCGGACACCTCGGGGTAGCCGTAGGGCACCAGGATCAGCTGCCCGAAGGAGTGGATGGTAAGGAAGCAGAGCACCCTGTCCTTCATGCCCTCCACCAGAGCGGCCACCGCCTGGGCCTCCTTCTCTGAGAGGGCGCTGGAACCGCAGTAGTTCACCTTGCAGCAGTCCCTTGACACTCCGATCACTGGGGATCAAAGGAGAAGGTAAAGATATAATGAAGCCGCCGTTATTTCCTATTCCTTTTGCTAGCAGGATTTCCATGTCCGCAGCAGGGCTGTGAATGCCGCCGAGGTCCTCCTGCAGAAATGCGCTTTTGTTGTGGCGTTTGTTCGACATTCTTCTGTCTGCTAAGTCTGATCTCAGCCCTGCCGTTTGCGGCTGACTCCCGAGGGCGAAACGCACGATATTTGAGTTATTTTTATAGCATACAGCCCTTCTTCAGACACACTGATAAAAGAGCACTGCATTCAAAAGGGGGGTGGGGGCACATGTTTCATTGATGTTGCAAAATCGATCTACATAAAACATAAGCATAAAGTGTCCCTGCTTGGATGACTGAGCTGAGCAGTCTGGGTGTGTCTTGGTGACAAGCAGTGTACACTTACTGCCCCAGTTTGCATTGAAGTTGCTGTTCAGATCAGCACCGTAACAGGCACAGTCTTTAGGGGGGGTCGACCTTGACTTCCTCCACAGGCGAGTCTGTGTAAAGGAGAAATGAGTCCTCAGTCACCTCCTATGTGTAAATATACGGGCAGGATGGGGCAGCATAACTGTGCCACCCTGAAAGCGGAACTCACGCTCTCGTTCTGCCAGGTATACGTGTAGCCATCGATGTTAAGGACAGGCGTGACGTAGAAGTCGAGATTCCGGAGGATATTACTCATCCTCTCCTCTGTTTTGTATGTTCTTAGGATCTATTTGAAGAGACATCAGTGTAAATATCCAGCCAACTAACCATCCTATTCAAGGTGACGGGGTGGGGGGGGTCTGGAGTCTGTGGGCACAAGGCAGGGAACAGCCCAGGATGGGGCACCAGCCCATAGCAGGGCACAGGCACATCTAAAGGCAATTTAACCTCATCATGGTTTTGTACTCTGGGGGAAACCCCGAGTATCTGGGGGAAACCCCGAGTATCTGGGGCAAACCCCGAGTATCTGGGGCAAACCCCGAGTATCTGGGGGAAACCCCGAGTATCTGGGGGAAACCCCGAGTATCTGGGGCAAACCCCCGCAATGACATGCAGGCAATATGCAGACCCCACAGATGGTGCCCTGGCAGAGACTCAAACCCTGGGCCCAGAGGTGTGAGGTAACAGCACTAACTACTGCACCACTGTAAAGGCGCATACTGCAAACATGAATGCACCAGGTCACCTCTGCTCACACGGCTTTCTCCAGCAGCTCACCTCTTTCACAAACCACTGGCAGAAGGCAGGGGAGATCCATTCCCTGGCATGAATCCCACAGTCCATCCAGATCACCTTCTTCGTTGTGGTGGAATTCAGCCCAATCTGTGGAACAGATCATTTAACCTGCTGCCTTTTTGTCAGTCCGGTTCTGCCCAATGGACCATTTGGGTGTCTGCCTGCCTGAGCTGGACAAGCAAAACCTTCAGGGATGTAACCTCTCAGGGCTCTACATCAAGTACCTTCAAAACACTGATGTTTCTTCTCTCAAAGGTCTCTCCGTAGACCATAGAGGAAGCCACTTCTGGATTCTCCTTGACCACCATCGCCATCCACGAAGTTATCTAAGAAAAAAGAAGAATTCAGGCCATGTTTTGTAGCACAGTGGAGGTTGCTGCTTCACCTCCTAAGCAGATACCTGACCCTAGAACAGGGTGCCCAGCTCAGCAATTCAAGGTAAACTTTGCCATCTCATACTACTCTGTTAAACATGAAGGGATAGTGGTTAACTATAACCAATTCACCAAGAAGTTCATAAAAGGAGCTGATTAAATACCCACCTGTCAGATTATTGATTTAAAAGTAGATTTTTTGTTTCATTCACTAGGAATATCTGCTAAACAAAATGCAATTGTTTTTGTTCTTCTGCCCCTATGGAGTCGATGTCTCACCTCCTCCATGGGATGGTACTTAGTATAGTCGTAGCCCTGCAGTGTGACCAGTGGCTCAGTGTCCGAAAGCCTGCCAATATGTGACATGTCAGAAAGATCGAGGCACCGGTGAAGTGATAAACAGGTTTAGACATCGCCTTTCAGAGAAAATTAGTCTCCAGGATTTACATTTTACTCCAGCTGAACAAGATCTGAACAATTGCCTGACGAAATTCGCGTTTGGAAGAGAAAGTCCGCGTAAACTCCCAGGTGTAGCGACATCGAGGTGTCTCACTAGCAATAGAGGAAGGAGGAACGCAGACTCACACGTGGCAGACTCCATGCAGAAGCAGGGTCCCGAGCAAAAGTCGGCTGAGTCTTAGCATGCTGCAGCTCCCCGCACCTGCGCCGCACGAAAGCACCCCAGCAAGTAATGTGAGAACAAGCGACGACTGAAGATTAAATCGCTCTTCTTATCTCATAATTGGGTAATAGCATCCCATCACCTTTGCCCTTTGTGGAGTAAGTACTAACAAGTGGGTTCAGTCACGGAAGACGTTCAGATACCTTATTCAAAGAGCACACCCAACGCTAAAGTCGCTACCCATCCCATGTTGAAGAACAAAGTTCTGTGCTCTTTTTTAAACCCTGTACCCCCCTGCTCAGTAAATGTAATCATTGGGGACCCGGGGGGTGGGAGGTAATGTCCCTCCTTTCCTCAGATTGAAAGTGGCAACCCCATGTATTGATCTATCGTATTTACACACCTACAGAGACGGTCCATAAGCAAAATACCAGGGTAAGGACCAGCTTCACATGGCCTAAAACCTTTAAACACATCGGCACATAAATACTTCACGCATTTTAATGGCTTTCCCACAGATACAGTAATACTACTTAATAATCTTTAATAACGCTTAGGTAATTATATATGTTAGTTACACGTCTATCTTCACCCACTCAGTGAAAAAGCAATTGCCATGCATAATGGAGTACTATTCCACAGTATAAAAAATAAAATCACCTGGTCAGAGTACAGCACAGCTCTTAATTACAAAGATAAAAGCAAACAGTAGTGGGCTGGGGAGAGGGATGTCTCTATAGCACTGCAATAACGCTGTAAAAAAGTCATTTATGGAAGCAAAACAAGTGGAGCCGGCTCCTTACTGCGGGGTAAAGTGCACTAGCATGACTACGCTTTATGTGACTAAGTAAAACTGCATTAAAAAACTTTTTGTGCTTTATTAAGTATGTTCAATAAATTTGTACAGCATAGTGATACAGTGTTACATATTACACACAATGATACAGTGTTACACATTACATACAGTGATACAGTGTTACATATTACACACAGTGATACAGTGTTACACATTACACACAGTGATACAGTGTTACACATTACACACAGTGATACATTCTTAGTTTTCAGATCTTACAGTTATATATCCATCTTCACTTATACCTTCGCCTGCTTATCCAGTGACCAGGAGCCCGTGCCAGGACCACGACCAGAACAAGGCAGCCCTTGTCATATCAAAAATGCTTCTTGTCTAGTTGGCAAACTATTCTTAATATTAGACTCTACTATTTTAACACTGTCAGAGAAAATCACAAATAAAAAGCATGTATGCTATGCTGCAGACTCCTGTCATTTCCAGCCGGGCCGTGGTTGTGCTGGACTTGTCCTGCACTCAGCTGGGGATTTGGAGCAGCGTTTGAACCAGCCGCACTAAACCTTTGTATTTATATTGAGTGTGTTCTGTTCATCTTCTTTAGGTTACATTTGGCCACGTCAAGATAGCACACGTTTGCATATTGTGTATATTCACTGGTGTAAGGTGAGACTTTTTGAAAATGATTTATTTTTTGTAAACACATAGTATACACAAAACATGTAAAAAAAAAAAAAAATCTGTAAAAAAAAGTTTAGGGAAAAGCTATGAGAAAGCAGGCAATGATTTTTAAAACCAAAAACAACAAACAAAGGTAATAAATGTATAGAGTCTCTGACGTAACTTAATAATGACCGACGGGCTCACTGGTGTGTCACGGTGCCTCTGATTAGAGGAAAACATCCAATGTAACTGCAGGACCACAGTCCTCTCTGGCTTCCAGGGGAACATCTGCAAGACTAAATGCGCTCGTCCATTTCAATGGGGCTGTGGAGAATCTTACACTCTCTCTGTTGCTTTGAGCACAATTCTGGGGATCGAGTAGAAGAGCAGGACGTTATCTGGAGATGTGGGTAAGACGCTGGGGCGCGGGGAGCTCCTCTGCCCCACCCTCTCTATGGCAGCTGTTTATTACGCTTATCTGACTTCGACAATTAGTCTGCACTTTATCAAACAGAACAGTAAACGCATACCACAGTGTTTCAGAAGGCATTCCACGTGTTATGAGTTGCATCAAGTTATTGATTTGTCATTATTATTATTTTTATTATTGTTATTATTATAATTGATCATGCCTCTCCATTGTAATAGCAGTAACGCCAAGAACTATGGCTTTTCCCACGACTGAATTCTGTGCACAGTCACAGTACTTTTGTTTGCTTTGCTATGCGGGTGATGTAATACACCCCCGATGCCATACATATCTGGCCTGTTGTTTACTGAAGACGACTCATCCAGGAGGTGGTGGTGGTGGTGGGAGGCAGGGGGGGGGGGCTGCGCCCGGCTAAGGCAAACAAAACCCGGTAGCTCTGGCCCAGTATGGTGCTGTCTCACTCAGCAATGGCCTAGGCAGAATCTAAGACTTCATTCCAAATCCTGAACAGGCCTATGTGGCTCCGCCCATTCTCCAGGTCTCAGGAGGGCCATGGGTGTGACCTGGAGGGGGGGGCAGGGGTGGGCCAGGGGTGGAGCCCCCATGGAAGCGTGCGGGCTGCCACCCCCACCGTGGAGACTGACTCAGCCGACGAGCTGCGTACTTTAATCGTAATGAAGAACCGGGCGGACAAAGACACAGAGGTGAGTGGGCGAGGCCGCACATAGCACAGACACCCACAAACATCACAATCCAAGACAGCACGTCGCCATTTAAACACTGTTCCCGGGTCCCATTTTAAGACCCTGTCAGCTTTATCACGCTGCTGATGAACTGATTGGGAATCCTGGGGAACTTCCGTGGGATCACATGACCATGATTCAGAGATCTGAGCGAATCAGGCAAAGCTGAAAGGCCCCATGTACGTGTGCGAGAACGCGGGGCTCCTCACAGGAAGTGGGGTGGCTTCCCAGGAAATAGGAGCATAAATAAACAGAAAATGAATCCGGCTGATATGACAGAAAGAGAGAATAAAAAGTGCTTTAAACTCTCTCTATGGGGCCTAACTGAATGAGGCAGAGGGCAGGTCCTCAAATGACCTTCTCATGGCACATTGGGGTGGCCGATGTCCGAGGAAGAGCCGGAGGGGGATTGGACCGTGCGATCCGCCCCGGGAATGTGCCGCAATAGCGGCGGTCACGTCTAGAGCTTGAAATTGGGGGAATTCTTTTCCCATGCGAACAGCCTGAGACACACACTGTTAACACAAAGATTATTCCTGCGTAGTCCTCTGAGAATTCAGGCGAACTTGTGGCTCTCAAGACACTGAAGGAGCCCATTGTGAGATGGGAAAGCGAGATGCTGACAGAGGGAGAAGAGGGGAGCCTTTCTGTAAGAGGACGAGTCTGCAGGGGCAGACGGCCGCTCCCTGCTTCTGCTTTGAGATGGTTGCGGTTGTTGTCTTCCTCGGTTTCTCTGGTGAGCTGCTCAGAATCGCCAGCCGCTGAATAACCGCTGTGGCTCATCCCACCAACATGTGATTTTTCATGGAATGGGGTAAAACGGAAAAGTACTTTCCGGCCTTCACCACCACCCCGCCCTCCACCCCCCAGCAAGGGTGACAAAGTGTCTCTGCAGTATGGAGACAGCCATATGATATCTAAATACTATATATGGACAAATGTACTGGCACACACCTCTTAAGCAATAGGCACTTTTCTACCACTGGAACCAGAACCAGGAACTTGGCCCGAAGTGTAGTTCCACTGAAGCATTTTCAAAACCTCTTATTTTAGTGCCTACTCTAAACTAGCACTGTGTTCGGATTCAAGGGCTGTATCCTTCAGCCTCTGTAGGCCATGTAGGTCCTCACAATGAATCGTGGGATCTTGGCAAAAGAATAATGCATTTCTAGCTGCATTTGGGTGCCTTCAGGCCTTCAGAAAGAGCCTTTGAGATGGGACAGCCTTGTCGCATTGCTGTGACGCATGTGGTCATTAAAAGAATGCAGCCTCTGAATTCAGACAGATACTTTTTGTTTAAACTAGAACTACTGGGGAGGCACTTGAGCAAAAAATTTGCTGATTGGTCGGCAACAAGCACTTGGATGTTACGCCGAAATGTGGGGAAAAGATATAATTAGCAGAGCAAAAATTGAGCAGATGGAATTATGTTTGTACTTCAGTTACATTTAATTAATTCAATTATTTGCTTGCTTCTTCATATTTCTGCATCGGAAAAGTCAATCAATATTCTATATGTTGCAGCGCCAGTGCATGTTGGGAGAATGTAAATAGCCACTGTGAGATTTCTGGAACTCTGTCACAATGCATATGTTTCTCTATCTGCTTGTCTGTCTGTCTGTCTGTCTCTCTGTCTGTCTGTGTGTGTCTCTCTCTCCCTCTCCCTCTCTGTCTGTTTGTCACTATCTGTCTGTCTGTTTGTCACTCTCTCTGTCTGTCTCTCTCTCTCCCTCTCTCTGTCTGTCAGTCTCTCTCTCACCCTCTCTCTCTCTGTCTGTCACTCTCTCTGTCTGTCTCTCTCTCCCTCTCTGTCTGTCTGTCACTCTCCCTGTCTGTCTCTCTCTCTCCCTCTCTCTGTCTGTCTGTCTCTCTCACCCTCTCTCTCTCTGTCTATCTGTCACTCTCTCTGTCTCTTTCTCTCTCTCTCTCTCTCTCTGTCTATCTGTCACTCTCTGTCTGTGTCTCTTTCTCTCTTTCTCTGTCAGGAGTGGGAGAAGCTTAACTACGACATCCATACGCTGAGGTGTGCCCGGCGGCAGGTGCTTGGGAGGTGGCGGAAGATCCTGCTCCAGATGGGTGAGATTGGCCCCCTCGCACTTTTCCTAGCCCTATCTCTCCCTTAGTCTTCTTGCCCCCCCCGCCCCCATACACACACACAGTGCTTCTGCTTCAACAGAGCAGAGCCATTTTTCCCAGCAGCAGGTGGCGTGGTGGTTAAGGGTACACAGCTGCTAAAGAATGTCTTTACCTAAAGTCTCAACTGTTGTGTATTTGGTCAAACTACCTTAATCTGCATCGGTTTGCGTGTGTGAAACGTATTCACTGTATGGCACATACTGACTGCTTTCTACTGATCTGCTCAGAGTGGGACTAAAACAGCCAAACATTACACTGTGTGCATGGATATCCACACACGTTAGAGTGTGCACTCTGTGGAACTTATTCTTAAAGGCTACTAGAATGAGGTGGACTCCTTGCTGGAGGTGAACAGGAAAGGTGAGCAGGAGAACCTGTGCCGGGCCAACCAGCTGCTCCACACGCTGTGGGAGGAATGCAACCTGTTTCCCACAGGATTCAGTAGCTGGGAACAGTACCTGTCTGTCATGGTAGGCCACGCCCACCTGTCACTGCCATGTACCATGTGAGTGGTCAAGGCAGCCAGTACCTGGGAGCAGTACCTGTCTGTCATGGTAGGCCACGCCCACCTGTCACTGCCATGTACCATGTGAGTGGTCAAGGTAGCCAGTACCTGGGAGCAGTACCTGTCTGTCATGGTAGGCCACGCCCACCTGTCACTGCCATGTTCTCTGGAGTAGTGGTCAAGGTGGCCAGTACTGGGAACAGGGATGGACACGCAACATTCTTATATCGTGCCGGCCATGATCATTTAGGCTATATTATGCAAGCACTAGGGAAAATCCCTAAACTGATCCCGATGGCCAGTCCGCCTGGGAATGATACTACCCCCGTCCAAGGGCTGATAAACAGTCATCGGCTAAGGGATCCTGGGTTAAATCATGAGCACCTTAATCTCACCCAACCAGAGTTATAAAGTATTCTGTTACTACAGGCATCCTTATTAAAAGGATGGGACCTTCCTGGATAATCAATGCTGCAATTAATGTAAAAATGATAATGATGATGATTAAGTTTCTGATTCCACCTCAATCTACTGATCATTGCATTTCCATCTAATAGAAGCAGCATCTCCATGCACGTGAGCTAACTTCTGCATGACGTTAAGTTAAAAAGCCATAAATGCTGTTTATCGTTTTCTGCTTTTCAGGATCGCCTGGTATCTCTTGACAGCGCTGAGGAGTTTGTCCAGCTGGCCAAAGATAAATATCCAAAGACCAGAGCTTCGACTTAGCGCACTCTATAAAGCACCTTGTGAGGTTCTTAGACGGAGTGAAATAGAAAGGTATAGAAGATATATACCTCCCAGACAGCTCAGTTCATGCGAACAGTCCAGACAGCCCCTTCGGAGATATGTCAGCTGTGGATTCTGACTGGCAATTCATTATTCATTATCCTAATGGGGAAGCTTTCATTCATTTGACCATGCAATTTGTGAGTTCCTCTGTGGACACATTGTATTCCTGCCTAATGAGTAACATATGCCTCCTCCAATCAGAGTCTGCCGTATTGGTCTGTGGTGACCTGCAATAAGAGGAACAGCCATTGGCTAACTGGCGCGTGTGCACTGGACACATGCTGTTCATTCCCAAGTGCCAAATGTGTACTCAAGTACATGATGTAGATCCTGACACATTTTAATATAGTGTCCACATGATTTCTCATTCTTGCTGGGTTTGGCTGAGTTAGTGTCATGTCTTAGTTACTGTATGACTCATGGAAAAACAGCAGAAAAAGAATCCATCAACTTTCGCCCCCAAAAGCGTGTTTTGAAAACTACAGCTGATTAGTAAGACACCAATTGCAAGACTAGTCAGAAAATGGAAACGACTGTAAATGTGTTTTTTTCCCTATACATTGACAGGTGCACAGGAAGACAGCTGGGAAATATTATATTGGTGTCAGAGTAGTGCCCGGTGTTTCATTTTAAAGCCAACACAGAGCATGAGATGCTCTCTGAAGTGTGACACGCGAATGCCTTGTACTTTCTTAGTATATCCAGCAGGGGGAACCAAACCCAAATTTTCCACGAACGTGAACACATAAGTGCCGGTGGACCGTCTCTGAATAAATATAATTTATCACATACTGGGACAGAGAAAAGTTTTTGATAGCCCATAAAATATGATTGTTCGTTGCGAGTCCTCCTTCTTTTCTAACACACAGCAGACACTGTGCTATATTACTCAGGGTGACCTACATATTGTCGTCATGCTGGCTCGATTTGTGTAGCTAGAAGCAGATGTGGAAGAAAAAGGGCCGGGGGGGGCGGGGGGGGGTTGTTCCCTCAGAAGGTATGGGCCGCCCACACTTGGCTGCTTTGTGGACTGGAGGGGGAGTCGGGTGACACCTTGTTTTCATTATCCTGCCCTGTCACTGTTACAGTGCTGAGAACCCCCCCCCCCACAACAAAAACCGGGAAGCACCGGACAACGCAACCCAAAAAGGGAAACGCCGCCGATGCCATACCTGCGGCTCGCACACAAAAG
>JAODKM010000095.1:96097-109252 GCA_026780845.1 Petrocephalus sullivani | reverse complement strand
GGGGGGAAGGGGGGGGGGGCGGGGGGGGGCCGAGGGCCCCCCCCCCGCGGGGGGGGGAGGGGGGGGGGGGGGGGGGGGGGGGGGGGGGGGGGGGGGGGGGGGGGCAAAGGGGAAGCTATCACCACTTCATCTATGAAGGAGACCTGCTATCAAAATCTTAAATAATAGCAAAATAATAAAGCAAAATATATTTAACATGATAATACTGAGGCTGCAGTGTTAAATTCATCCCTTATTTTGCTAATTTAATCAACTCGTGCTCAGAATAGCTTGCAAAGAAAAGAGGCAGTGGAGTAACAATAATTTAGACTTTAAAATGTTGTTGGTAGCTGTTTTTACTGTGGTGACCGGACTGCCAGATCAATCTGGACCTGGCTGCAGAGGAAGCTGCTCCTGGCTCTGGGGATTTTCCAGAAATCCCTGCTCAAAGTGACTACTGGGTAGATTGTAGGGCAGTGAATTCATATTACACATGCCTTTACTGAGTGAAAATGGGATTGTATGAACCACCCACCCATTCATCCATCCATCCATCCATCCATCCACCCACCCAATCATCCATCCATCCATCCATCCACCCACCCATTCATCCATCCATCCATCTATTCACCCATTCACATAATCAACTATCTATTCACCCACCAACCCATACATCATCCATCCATCCATTCATCCACCCATCCATCCATCCATCCACCACTTTTCCATCACAATGTCTCCTTGTATAAACCAGGGTTCCACAAGAAAACAAAAGCAAAATTAATATTAGCTTTAATAAACACCACTCAATCTTTGAATTACTTCACTATTCAGAATCATGAGGGTATTGTTAGTTAATTAATCAACTAAGAGTACTCACATAAAAAAATAAAATAAAACAACGCACACTACAGTTCATTTTACAGCATCAGATATAATCATCTTTTTATCATTTTATCATAATACACAGAATTTTTCAGGGGAGACTTTACATACTTCAGTGCAGAGTAAAGTCTACATGTGTCTCTTAAAGTATGTTTGTTTGAATTGCTTTATCCCATAAAAGCTAAATCAAAACGTAGATATACAGAGAGAGAAATTTTCTCACAAAACTACGTAAAAGGACCCCACACTTGCTGGAAAACGTGGAGTCCGATAACAGGGCCATTAAACAAAAAAACCCAACAACAAATTAAATAATTTGCATCTGGGGACATTAGAGAAGAGATTTTTACACCAAAAAGAGTCACTATCAAGTCCTTCACAAATGAAAATTTAAACAAAAAAATTATTCAGCCAAAGATATTACACAGTATCCCAGATCCCCTCACCATCATACACACATGCATCCCAGGCTAATTACAGCACTAATGGATTTTAGCTGTGTGCTTCTGCATTATGGCTTCTAACCTAAACACAGGAGGTCTTTACATTTCAGGAGACTCTGTAAGCCAACGGTGTCCTATATGACGCACTCCATGCATGGAAAATGTTCATACTGTTGGCGGAGAGTTCCGGGAAAGGGGAATGACTCAATGGTTCACTTTCGGCACAAGGAAACGTTGTCTTTATGGATCATCACTGGTATCCGGGCCAGACCCAGTACTTGCTTAATGGAATGGCCGGCACCACAGTGTTGGTCCGACCTGTGACTCGGCTGATTCTGCTTCACACTGGGTTGTGGTTTCACCTGATCCACCGTTTCTCAGAACTGACCTACCAGCAGAAAAAAATGTCCCGGCTGTATTTACCTTCGCAACGAATACAACTTTTCCATAGCTGGCGAGACGGAAATATTCACTTAAGGGCTGACATTTTGGAAGCAGAGTCCTCACTGTAGACCACAGCTTCTCTGTAGTAAACATGACTCACAGCAATTCCTTTACTTTTTTATTTTTAATTGGGATGCTGTGAAATGTACCAAAACTTGTTAAGAACTATTTCAGAATTGAGTCACCGAGCCCTTGGAAAAGAATACACGAAAATTCATAGAATTGTATGGGGTTTGTTTGTGTCGTTGCTCCCTCCTCACATAAGTGACTTAAACTCTTTATCAGTCTCTGCAAATCAAATCAGGTTACAGAGGGAAAAACGATACGGTATTAATGTGCTGTTTGCCATTCAGTGCACCCTACTGAGAGTTGTCATCAAAGGGAAATTTCTCCATCCATAGGATTTGGAAGGGTTCCCTCAAACCCCGGAGGCTGATTTAAACTCTCCGCTGTCGGTGCGGCATAGGTAACACCTGATGCACAGCTCCCCAGAAACATACCTACAGGCATCATGCTACAGCAAAGGCCAGGGTTCTTAAGTTCTGGTCCTGGAGGGCCACTTTATATCACGAGTAGCTGAGTTAGATGTGTTTGAGCTGGAAAATTTGCAAGCTGTGTTGGATTCTGGCTCTTCAGGGCCTGAATTGGGGACGCCTAGTGTAGGGTATGTGGCTACCGATGATAGAGGTACTGCACAGAAGTGCACATCAGCCTTGAGATGACCGGGGCATGAGCTCGTTAGGTTATCTACCCCTGTGTGACCAGCCCCCCACCCCTACTTAACGGGGCAGTTTGATGGAAAAATGGTGCAATTAACTAATCTACTACCTTAAACACATACGTATATCTAAGGCCGGAAGGAATAAGAATACATTTTGCTCAGTTATCTGGAATGATTCAGGCCAAGCACTTTCCTTAAGGGCATAGCAGCAGGGCTCTGACGAGGACTTGGATAGATAATTAACCCGTAAGTGTCTACAAGCTTTCATCTGAATATATGAGAGAAGGACATGCAGACGAGCACGTCCATCAGCACACCCCCCAGCACCGCCCCGGAGCTGATCTGCATGAGTCAAACCCTGACTCAACACTATGACGGCAGCCAGCTGATACGCACTGTGATGGGGCGGCGGGGGGGTAGATGTGCTGTTAGTTGCCCAAGGGCAGAAAATTACCCCAGCACAATCCCATAGCCCCACAATTCACACAGAAGAAACGCACCACATTCATATTCACAGTCGAGCTGCAAATACTGAAGCCAGGGCAAGCAGCCTATCAAGATGACAGCTGGAATAACACGGCCAGCTGGGGCTGGTACCACGGGACTGTGCCAGGCCTTATCACCGTTTCCCACCAAGACAACCGAGCGCGGGTCGGGCCCCCTTCAAGGGCGCGCAGATCCGGGTTGGCAGAGACAACCAGTCAGCGGTCAGAGGATGCAGGGTATCTCGGAGGCTGCATTGCTTATTCTGAGAAGGCTGAGGTTCAACCACAGAAAGTATGCTAACAAAAGCTACATGGGGTCCGAGCCACTGGGGGTGGCCTTCTCATTCTGCTTTCCCATTTCCCAGTGTGAAAAGCTCCCTGGATCCAATAAGCTTAGTGCTGGGTCTCTTTCCTTATATCCCCTTACCTGCGACCAAATGTGAGGCTAAAATGCTGTCCGCATGTCATTTCCACATCTGCTTCCTGCGTCTATTACCACTGCCTTTCCTCATAAAGTACAATAGGACTATTTCTGCACTCCAATAACGAGCTCATTACCCTAAATAATTAAAGCCATTATTACACAGTCCTAGTACGTGTTTTCACGCTCAAGGCTAAGAGAGCCGAAAGGGCACGTTTGTCAGAATATCGGGTATTTCGGTCAATATATTATAATGACTTAACAAAACTCAGCATCTAAAAAAAATCATCGGACCTGCATTTAGAAATTTGTTGGCGAAAATAAAAACCAGACATTTAAACGGTGTTGATTAATTCGGTTAATGTCTAAACCACATCTTTTTTCCGGATAAGTGGAATAATAACCCCTTCACGTCTGCCCAGCAGAACTCCCCTCCCACCCGGGGCCGATCCGCGGATAAAAGCGCCGCCGAGCGCCGCGCCGCTCCCACTCGCCGCTGGATCCCTCTAGCAGGAGCGCTGGAGATCGCTTCGGGAGAGGCAGGGGAGACGCTCCATAGCTCCGCGCCTTTGTACTTCTGCTGGGGGAGACTGAGCCTGAGGACTTCGTGCAATAAGTTATATTCCTAAGTAAGATTAAAAATGAGCAGCGGCGGCGGCCCCTTGACGGGGCTCCTGGTGGCGCTCTGCGTGAGCAGCGCTGTTCACTGCATGCCCAAAACCCGGCGGCAGGCTCAGGAAAAAGTTTACCCCAGCATCGAGGAGGCATCTTCTGCTTCTCAAGGTGAGTTGGCCGAAATACTGTAAGCCTCCCAGAGTCCCAGTCCATATAGACATTCATTCTTTTGGGAAACCAAAATAGATATTTTTAATAGTGTGCATTGAGATAAATATATCATTGATCAATTGTTAATAACAAACTGCCTATTTTAAAATATTTTTCGCAACTTTTATTGTCCGTGTTTAAATGAAATTGCATAAAACTCTTTGTATTTCATACTAATGCATATCTCTACTTTGCATGATTAATTTTAAGTCCAGGGCAATAGCGTTGCAGTTATTGGTGTTTCTATTGGGTTTCTATTTATGAAATATCTTCCTCAGATGGCTGTCTCGAAAATGGGCGATATTATAGAGTTAATGAGCAGTGGGACCGACCGCATCTGAGTGGAACATTGCTCTGCACATGTCTGGGTTCTGCAGGAATTAAGTGTAAAACCAAACCCGAGGGTAAGCTCTCCCCTTTGTCCCTGCGATGATTTATCCAATCTCGGTATTTTATTCTTCCGTCTAGATCTGTCTGTAAATCCACCTATTTTTCCCACTTCCCCGTGCTGGATCCCACTCTCCTTGCTTGAGCACTGCTGGAGAATCGTGCGATTGCTTTCCTATTTCTGCGCCGTTTCTGCGCGTTTCCCCGGCTGACCGCGAACTGACCGCCGCTGTCCGTCGTTTTCAGCCGAAGAAACGTGTTACGATAAAATCAACGCTCGGTCGTACCGGGTGGGAGAGACCTACGAGCGCCCGAAGGACGGCATGATTTGGGACTGCACGTGTATCGGCTCCGGCCGGGGCAAGATCAGCTGCACTATTGCAAGTGAGTGGCCCGGAGCTGCTGTCCGCGCATCGACTGTCCTCTGGCAGAATAAGAGCGCTTACACCGGCCCCTTTCTCTTTCAGACCGCTGTCACGAAGGCTCAAACTCGTACAAGATCGGGGACACATGGAGGCGGCTTCACGACACCGGGGGCTACATGCTGGAGTGCGTCTGCCTGGGCAACGGAAAGGGGGAGTGGACCTGCAAGCCTCTGGGTACGGATGTATGGGTGACGGGTCGCCAATAGCTCGGGAAGAACCGTGCTGGTGAAAAAGACGAAAATTGTTATTGTTACTTTGAGACAGTTTCCTTTTTACATTTAACTGTCTAATTATTGATCATTGTCATTATCGCTAAATGATACCTATGGCCTTAACCTCTTACAGAACTTTAGTCCCAAAGTTTTATTCCAGTTTTAATTTCTCATAGCAACAGATAAGATAATCGATAACTACATCTAACCTGTAATACCAAGCCTCGTATAGGTCAAATATAGCCCAGCACCCAGGAAGACATACGGTAGTAACCCCGACCTCTACTGGCCCCACAGCGGAGCGTTGCTATGACAATGCAGCTGGCACCTCCTATGTGGTGGGTGAGACCTTTGAGAAGCCGTACCAGGTCTGGATGATGGTGGACTGCACCTGCCTGGGTGAAGGCAGCGGCCGCATCACCTGCACCTCTAGAAGTAAGGAGTATGGATGGATGGATGATGGATGGGCAAATGGGTAGATGGATGGATGAATGGATGGGAAAATGGGTGGATGGATGGATGGATGGATGGGAAAATGGGTGGATGTATGGATGGATGATGGATGGACAAATGGGTAGATGGGTGGATGGATGGACACACCTGCTGTCATCTGGGACCGGCGCTCAGCCAGTGAAAGCCTGCACAGCTGGAAGCCAGTGGAGATTTTGCCGTCTGCCGCTATGGAAAAACGTTTGTCTGGCTTCTGTGCTCCGGAAAATCCTTTCCTGCTCGGACTCTCCCACTTCTTTTCCGTGTTCCGAGATCATTTTATTCAGCATAATTCAAAATGCGTTTCACTGGCACAATGTTTAACTGTAATTAAGCTGCTGGAATCTGGCAGTGAATGGCACGCGCTTGGATGTTTAAGGCTGTTACAGACTCATTTACACGCTGGATGTCTTTACAGTGATTTATAAGTGAGCTGCTGTGCCAGGTGTGTCATGCAACACTGTTGGCTTTGGTGGAATCCAATCAATCAGTGTCTATACACAGCTGACCTGATCCACCCCCCACCCCCAACCCCCCTGCCCAGACCGCTGCAATGACCAGGACACGCGTACCTCATATCGCATCGGGGACACCTGGACCAAGATGGATTCCCGTGGAAACACCGTGCAGTGCCTGTGCACTGGAAATGGCCGAGGCGAGTGGACCTGCGAGAGGCACTCGTCCCTGCAGACCAACGTGCTGGGTAAGTGGGACCCCTGAGCAGATGTCAGTGTCAGATGTGCCAGATGTAGCAGAATGTTAGCATCATCGATAATGATGTTAAGTGATCAAAACACCAGTCACCGTGTTACATAGGCGTCTTGTTATATTAATTCTATACGTTGCATGTCGGTGTTTCACGCACTTCACATAAGACTTTCTGGCTTTACATAGAAGCACGTTTCACACCTAAAATATTTCATAGAAATATAACCTTGAAGAATTCAGGTCCATCTTCTTTTGGACCCTCGTTGATGCTGGTTCTGGGATTCTGTGCGGGCCACAGTCATGCACGTTTATCTCCTGTGATTTGGTCGCCCGCCTTCCGTCACATAACCCTAACCCTAACCCTAACCCTCCTTCTCCTTAACTCAGGCACGGGGACTCGAGTGGTCACCGACCTCCAGGAGGCGGTATACAGGCCCCCAGTTCCCGGCAGCTGCCTGACGGATGCTGGCATGACCTTCTACCTCGGCATGCGCTGGATCAAGACCCAGGGCAGCAAGCAGATGCTGTGTACCTGCCTGGGGAACGGCGTCAGCTGCGAGGAGTGGGGTTGGTACCGGCTGTTCTTGTATACCTGCAGACCAGTCACACCTCAGGAGCTTCCAATGAAACCATTTGGCGTATCAGCACAGCGTCTGCTTTTGTGATTTAAAGATCCAGTAAAACCTTACAGTCCAATCGGAGAGGCGGCCCTATGTGAATTTTTCCACCTCTGTGTTTTCACCCCGCAGAGGGTTACTCTCAGGTGTACGGGGGTAACTCCGACGGCAAGCCCTGCGTGTTCCCTTTCGTGTTCATGGGCAAGACCTACTACTCCTGCACGGCAGATGGGCGAAGTGACGAACAGCTGTGGTGCAGCACCTCCTCTGATTACGAGACGGACCACAAGTACTCCTACTGCTTGGAGAAGAACGGTGAGCACACCGGAAGCACACTAACGGAAACGACCTCCAAACCTGCAGCGGGTTAGTGTCAGAGGTGGATAATTCAGGCCCAAAAAGTAAAAATCCACATCAGGATTTAGTTTCAACCAACCAATTGAGTACTCTGTGACTCTTCATAGTCAACTGGCTGGTTGAAACAAAATCTTGGTCTGGATTTTAAGTTTATGTACCTGAACTATCCATCGCTGGATAGTGTTTAGTGCCCATGTCAGGGCCTAGGTTGGTGGGTCTGTGTGTTTTTTAACCTACCTTTGTCCTTGGCGTGCACACCAGTGCCCCCTAATGGAGGTCCAGGGCATTTCTCTGTGCTTCCTGTAATAGACTGCAAACCAGCGTGACCCTTATCGTTTTGTCAGCAGGGGAAACAATCTGGTGGAATATATCTGTGTTTTTCGCCTCCAGTGCTGGTGGTGACAAGAGGCGGTAACTCCAACGGTGCCCTCTGTCACTTCCCTTTCCTGTACGACGGGCGTAACTACACCGACTGCACGTCCGATGGCCGCCAGGATGGCATGAAATGGTGCGGCACCACCTACAACTACGACGCCGAGAAGCGATTCGGCTTCTGTCCCATGGCCGGTGAGTTGGGGCTGGCCGGTGAGTTGGGGCTGGCCGGTGAGTTGGGGGCTGGCCGGTGAGTTGGGGGCTGACCGGTGAGTTGGGGGCTGGCCGTGAAGTTGACCGCTTCCAGCCTTATAGGTGCACAAATGACATTTTTTGTGGTTTGTTAATGTTATACACATTAATGATTTATTTGCTGGGATCTAATCTGTCTCTTCTGTGCAAACGGTGCAAAACCAGCATCACGCCTATTGCTCTAAAGTACCAAAACGAATTTCCTCAAACAGGTGGGACAGATTTTGCCATAATGACCATGTTGTCAAGGAAAATTTCCTCGCTGCTTAGTCTAAGCCAGACTCTCAAGATTAGGCAAGCAAATGGTGCCCACAACGAGCAAACCACCCTCGCTTCATTAGTCAGTCTTCATTAACGACAATTCGGCACGACATTACGAGCCGCGAGCCCAGGAAAGGACCCCGGAGCGATGTCACCATGTCCATGACTGGGGTCTGTTTAAGGTGACCAGGGAAGCAGCTGGGGGGACAGTGAGAGAATTCTTCCCCCTGGGAGGGAAAGCCTCTGTAGATGATACAGGTCTTTTACTGGTTGCTGAGCAAGTGAAAGCAGGCTTGTACTTTTGATAGAAGGTAATTGCTGTTTGGCTGAGGGACTGCCGGAAAATCACAGAGCCGGTGGATGTCTCGGACGGCCGGCGACTTAGAGAGTGGCTGTGAAAGCAATTAGACCCCTGGCAAAATGACCGTGGGAGTTTATTCTGTAATGTGGCTTGAGGAGGTCATAACGACTGCTGACCTGGCCCGGCTCGACCCGCAGAGCTCCCCACAGCTGCCCCGGCTGGCAGAGCTCCCCCCCCGGGCTGGCCCGGCCTGGCCTGCAGAGCTGCCCTGGCAGTAAGCTAGCCTGGCCGGGCCCCAGCACCATGGTATCCCACCACACCACCTTCATTCACTTCAGTCGTTTCTCCCCCTGCCATACTGCCACTCATGTTACCGCCATAAAATTAAAAGTTTACACCATCGCAGTCCAAATAAACACTCCTTTTATCCCGAAAATATAAATAGCCCATAATTCTCGGGTCTGACACTAGCCAGTCACGGCCTCCTGTATCTCCGCCACTGATCTCAGTCGATGACGTCGTCAGAGGGGGAGCCGCCAGCCCTGTTCCCCGGTCTGCGGGCCAAAGGCAGCAAATTTTGCCCCCGAACATCTTTCCCCATAAATACCACACCTGCCCCGTGCCGAAAGTCCTCCTGGCCACTCCACAAAGGAGGGGGTGACTGACGACCCCCCCACCTCATGTCTGCAGCTCATGAGGAAGTCTGCACCACTAGTGAGGGCGTGATGTACCGCGTCGGAGACGAGTGGGACAAGCGCCACGACGTCCTGGGTCACATGATGCGCTGCACGTGCACGGGGAACGGACGCGGCGAGTGGAACTGCATTGCTTACTCCCAGCTCAGAGGTCGGTGCAGGGGATGGTAGACCAATCTAGGGGCTGGACGGCTGTGATGTCATTGTGATGTCACTAACGTTTGTTGTCTCCCATGGCAGACCAGTGCATCCTGGACGGGCAGACGTATGAGGTGAACGAGACCTTTAACAAGTTGCATGAGGAGGGCTACGCCATGAACTGTACCTGCTTTGGCCTGGGCCGGGGCCGCTGGAAGTGCGATGCCATTGGTCAGTTTGTCATGTGATTCTTTACCCGTCTGTGTCTTTTAAGGTTATGTATGGGGCTTGTTAGGACCTGGGAGACTGAAGCTTGTATCTACAGTCGACCCTGAGGCCGTTCTGACCACACCTCTTAAACCCTGCCCCCCCCCCAGACCAATGCCAGGAGCCTGAGACTAAGGCGTTCTACCAGATCGGGGAGTCCTGGGATAAAGTCATCCGGGGTATCCCATACAAGTGCTATTGCTATGGCAACGGCATCGGGGAGCTGAGCTGTGAACCGCAGCAGTCCTACCATGGTAAGTCGCGGCTCGACGCACCGGGCCCGGTTACCACCGCCCGCATCCGTTCGGTGTCCCGCGTCACGTGGCTACAACTGGCTTTCCTTACAGAACGTCTTGTTCCACAATAAAAAAAAAATCAGAAGTCTCTCTGGTAATGGAACAACCCCGGAGAATTGCCCGCCCTCATGGGATCTGTCTGGCCGTTTTTATGTGGACAGGAGCCTTTCCTCTCGCTTTCTTCTCCCACATACAGAGTCAGACTCAGAAAGCTTTTATAATCCAGAAGGAAATTGTGCGAATGTGTGAAGGAGCTTTGATATCTGCAGTGCTTTGAGCTTTTTCACCCCATGATGTCGCAACCACCCCCGCCCCTCATAATACCCAAGCCTTTTGGTTTGTAGCGGTGGGCTGGAGGCACTGTGGGGCTTGGTGTTACCTTTTCCTTCAGCATGGTTCAATCCCTGTATATTCATGCATTCTGCCCCCCCCCCCCCCACTACAGAACCCTAATTATGAATGAATTAACCTTTCTCAGGAACTGTACAAAATCTCGCTCTAAACCGAAAGTGCTTCTTCTGCGCTAATTCCATTATGTGGTCCTACATTTTGTGAGTGTTAAGTGGAGAATGTCCACTTGCAGCTGCCTGACTGCAGGAAATGACATACAGCTGTTGGCTGGGAGTCGGGGGGTGGGGGGGGTAGTACGAGATCCCACGAGCTGGAACTAGGGGTGAAGGGCAGAAGGCCCGGGGATGTGGGCGGGGTGTGGGGGTATAGGGGTCAAGCTTAACGGGACAGCTGTTCTCTCCCAGGTACACTTCAGGACTAAATCTGTGGGATTGCCTCTTTATTTTTTTTTTCTAAATCCTAGAATTATTCATTATTGGCCCCCAGGAGGATTGTGGTAATGCTGTAAGTCGTGTAAGAACACATGCCGGAATTAGAAAATCGCATGTGGAAAAAGTATTACGGCGCTCGGGTCCGTGCTAAGACCCTTTGGCCACAGTCTGAGCTGGAGCGCCCGCGTTCGGCTTTCGCCGGAGCCCTTTACTCCCACGATTCCCCTTGACCTGCGGAGGTGTTTAATTACCAGAGGTGTTCAGATCAAAACTCTCTTCCCCCCTGGCCGCACAGGCCTGTGTTCCGGGACCATATGCACAAGAACTCCCAGAGTTGTGGCTCTGTGCCTGACTTTATCACTCTCGATCTCAGCTCTGTATGCAGATAACAGGAAACAGATGCATCCACTTAAAGCGGGTCAGGCGGCCAATTAAGTCTTATACAGCGCGTTGTTTATTAAAGCATAGTCAACCATCATTTCTTTGTAACATATTGCAACTTAAATATGAGGAATGTTGCGCTAACGAAAAAATAGCATTGCAATAATATACCTCACAGTGATAAATAATCCGTGGTGAGTTTGGGAAAGTCTGAGATACCGTGTCGCCGCCTGTAATTCAATTCAAACATTATAAACGAAAAAAAAAACATCCTTTGATACAGCGCTTGTTTACCATGGCAGACAACACGAGAATAACAGACTCCTACGAGACGGTGGGTGCTCTCAGTTCCTGTATAAATGAAATAGCTGTTTAAATTTCCAGTTAATAACAGGTTTCTGCCATTCTGGAGACGGCGTTCTGCTGCGGTTCCCAGTTTTATAAGTTTCATCTGATTTTTCCAAACATTAAAAATACATCTGAAAGCCGCACTGAGCGAATGCAATACCTGCAGCGTCTGGAAGAGCGGAATGATAAAGTTAGAAAATGGAACACGCAGAGAGGACGGGAGAGAAGCCTGTCAGTCCCCCGTCTTCCTTCAGATGGCTGTCAGGAGGACAGAAAGTGCCCCGAGAGTCCGGCGAACGTGTCGGGTCAGTTGTGATGGGAAGAGCAGGTCATGCTTTTGTGTATGTGTCCTTTGGCTGTTCGTAATGTGTAAGCTCTGTACATACTAAGGTAACACACTACAGTGAAACAACACGGTAAGGTCTCCCCGTACGTCCCTGGAGTCACATGAGGCACTTGGCCGGGGGGGGGGCTTTACACAAGGATATAATGCCTCCCCAGCGGAGACCAGGCTTCACATACATGCAATTTAAACAATATTTAAGCGTGGCTGATAACGTCATAGCCAACTTACTCCTGCTAACGCATTGCAACTCAGTAATGATTTTAAATTTGCATTTGAAAGACTGTGAGGCTAACATAACTTTGTATTTATTTACTTTTGGGATATAGGCATCTTATATTTTGTCACAAAATAGATTGCATTTCTCTGTTTTCCCCAGGAGAAAAGTAGAATTTATTAACATATAATTGAAATGGGTATTTTAATAACTTTTATATATTCAGCATTTTTGGTTTATCTTTACATAGTTATTTTATTTTATTTGAAACAGAAATGTCTGTTTTGTTACATTTAGTGTACAGTGCTTCACAGAGATGGGTTTGAAACTCAACAGGAGATGCATGGTATAGTAAATAAAATAATGGGCAAGTGAATGCATGTTTAAAAAAAATAATAAGCAGCTATATTTTGGTGTTTATAATTAAATGCTGTATATATTTATTTTTGTATTTATATCTGGCTGACATGTTATCAGAGACAGAGGAACAGGCAGCAGCATCAGAGTATTACTGTCCTGGGATGATATAATCAGGTCACTCTGGGAAAGCTGGGACATTGGAACATTCAGGTTTCACTGGGAAAACTGGGACATCAGGACATTCTCAGGTCCATCTGGGAATATCTGGGACATTGGGACATTCTCAGGTGATTCTGGGAAAACTGGAATATCAGGAAATTCCCAGGTTACTCTGGGAAAGCTGAGAAACTGGAACATTTTCGGGTCACTTTGGGAATAGCTGGGGCATTAGGATGGCTCCCATTCTGGGAGAAGTTGGACATTGGAACATTCTCAGGTCATTCTGAGACATCGGGCCATTCTCAGGTCATTCTGGGAATAGCTGGGACATTCTCAGGTCATTCTGGGACAGCTGGGACATTATCATGTTATTCTGGGACATTGGGACATTCTCAGGTCATTCTGGGACAGCTGGGACATCGGGACATTCTCAGGTCATTCTGGGATATCGGGACATTCTCAGGTCATTCTGGGACAGCTGGGACATTCTCAGGTCATTCTGGGACATTGGGACATTCTCAGGTCATTCTGGGACAGCTGGGACATTATCATGTCATTCTGGGACATTGGGACATTCTCAGGTCA
>JAODKM010000095.1:73778-91675 GCA_026780845.1 Petrocephalus sullivani | reverse complement strand
GGAGGATGTGGAGAGTGAGCCTCTCTTCATACAGATCAACACTGCTGGAGAACCAGAGACAGGTACTCCCTGACATTTCTATTCATCTTGAATGTCTAGCAGCTGTTCTCTTAAACCTTGAATCTTCCCTCCAAAGTCTCCCCATTTATACTTATAACATTCTCGTAAAATTAATTTCAGAACCAAGGTCTCTATCATCCTGACTTTAGGAAATATGTGCCTAAAATTATGATACTTCTCCCACAGTTCCTGATACTCCTACCAATCCTGAAATTGCTGCAGTGGATGAGACCTCCATCACGGTCGTCTGGTCTAAGTCCCTGTCACCCATCACAGGTGAGACATATTGGACCACCCACTCAATTGCAGTGCATTAATTTCCATGGAAATCTACTCACCAAACCTCTGTCATTGTGTGTGTTTAGGATATCGTGTGGTGTACACCCCATCAATAGAGGGTGGGAGCGCAGAGGTCACTCTGCCTGACACTGCTACCTCAGTGACTCTCGGTGACTTGAGACCTGGAGTTACATACAACATCAGCATCTATGCTGTAGAGGAGGAGGCAGAGAGCAAACCTCTTCTCTTACAGATCAACACTGCTGGTGAACCAGAAACAGGTACACCCTGACCATCAGATCATCCACCCTGAAGTGTTCAGCATGCACTTGTTCCACACTTGAATCTTTCCTCAAGTCTTCCCACTCATACCTATAATGTACTCAGAAAATTCAAATCAAAATCAAAGTCTCTGCCAGAAAAGTTCCAGAATTTTTTTCTGTGAAAATGGTAACAGAAACATTTTTTCCATAGTACCTGATACTCCAACTAATCCTGAAGTTACTGCAGTGGATGACACCTCCATCACAGTTGTCTGGACTAAGCCTTTGGCACCCATCACAGGTAATAGTCAACAGATAGTCACCCAGTATCCTATAAAAGATAGTCAACCCCAGTCCTATAACAGATAGTCAACCACTATGCTAGAACAGATAGTCAACCACTATCCTATAACAGATAGTCAACCACTACCCTATAGCAAGTCGCTGATTTTCATGGAAACCCCTAACCAAACATCTGTCATTCTCTGCTTAGGATATCGTGTGGTGTACACCCCATCAGTTGAGGGTGAGAGCTCAGAAGTCACCCTGCCAGATACTGCTACCTCAGTCACCCTGGGTGACTTGAGACCTGGCCTTACGTATAACATCAGCATCTACGCTGTAGAGGAGGATGTGGAGAGTGAGCCTCTCTTCATACAGATCAACACTGCTGGAGAACCAGAGACAGGTACTCCCTGACATTCCTATTCACCCTGAAATGTCCAGCATCTGCTCTTTCAAACCTTGAATCTTTCTTCCAAAGTCTTCCCACTCATACTGATAGTATTCTCCTATAATTCACACCAAAACTGAGGTCTCTGTCAGATTGAGATCCGGAAATTTTTCTTTGAAATGGTAACAGAAATATTTTTCCCATAGTTCCTGATACTCCAACTAATCCTGAGGTTACTACAGTTGATGACACCTCCATCACAGTTGTCTGGACTAAGCCCTTGGCACCCATCTCAGGTAAGACTTAGTCAACCACTATCGTATAACAGATAGTTACCTCTGTCCTATAATAGATAGTCAACCACTATCCTGTAAAAAATAGGCAACCACTATTCTATAGCAAGTCAGTGATTTCCATGGAAACCCCTCACCTAGCCTCTGTCGTTCTCTGCATAGGATATCGTGTGGTGTACACCCCATCAGTTGAGGGTGAGAGCTCAGAAGTCACCCTGCCAGATACTGCTACCTCAGTCACCCTGGGTGACTTGAGACCTGGCCTTACGTATAACATCAGCATCTACGCTGTAGAGGAGGATGTGGAGAGTGAGCCTCTCTTCATACAGATCAACACTGCTGGAGAACCAGAGACAGGTACTCCTTGACATTCCTATTCACCCTGAATTGTCTAGCAGCTGTTCTCTTAAACCTTGAATCTTTCCTCCAAAGTCTTTCCACTCATAATATATTATCCTAAAATTAATCATATCAATATTTGAAGTATCTGCCAGGCTGAGTTCAGGAAATCACCTTTACTTAAACTTGTGCTCTTCACTCATACCCCAGGTACTGCTAGTCCAACACTTTATGAGATTGAGGAGGTTGAGGAGGTAGATGGGACCACCATCAGGATAACCTGGTCTAAGCCCTTGGAACCCATCACAGGTGAGGCATAGTTGATCACTTTCCCAAAGCAAGCTAGTAATTTTCCATGGAGACACCTCTCACTAAATGTATTTGTTTAGGATATCGTGTGGTGTACACCCCCGGTGGGAGCTCCCTGGAGGGAGGGAGAGATATCCTTCTGCCCGAAACTGCTACCTCAGTGACCCTGGGTGACTTGATTCCTGGAATTACATATAACGTCAGTATCTACACTGTAGAGGAGGACGGGGAGACCACGCCTCTTTTTGTGCAAGTCAACAGTACAGGCGAACCTAAGACAGGTACAGCCTGATATTTCTGATGAGCTGCACTTACATCCACGTTCAAGCAGCCTATTTGCATCCTCTCAAACCATAACCTTTTAATCAACATTTTCCCACGCAAACTTCCAAAAGTTTAATGTGTCCTGGTCAAGATTTCTGCCAAAGACAGAGCTTAGGAAACCATGCAGGGAAAAATCCTTGCTGATGATCGACTCCTTCATTAAATGCTTCGGAAGACATGATGCAGGTTTTGCAGTTGGCTTGGAGTGATAAGGAGTTCAGTTTGCTACAGCCAGTTGGGTTGTACTTTACTCATTCATATTCAGGCCAAATTGGGACAGCCTTGCACACTGTAATGGCATTCCAGCTGACTCGGCGTGCACTCGGTCCCCTGCTGCATGAGAACACTTTACTGACAGCTTTACCTTTGAAGCCCTTTTCCAGAGCTTGATGCCAATGTTTTCTATTCATCTTAAAGAAGGGATTCAATCAAGTTTTTCATAATCTTCTAAAAGACCACTGAACTAAAGCAAATGTTTGTGTTCTCTCATGGGTGGAGAGTCTTTATTTTCTTGCTTAAGTGGTATAGGGTAGTAGTCTTGATCTGACTTGGAACATTTTGCATATAATTGACCAAACTGTGCTTTTGGTTTAGTCTTAAATTACTGCAGGTCATTGTACTGGATTTAGGGGGGAAATAGCTAGTCAGACCTCTAGCCCAGGCTTGAACCTACCATTTTTGACTGCTGACTCCCCGCCGGCATGTCAGGCTTGACGTTTGCCCGCTTTCCTGCCCACAGATGTGGTCCCGTCCCCGACAGACCTGGGGTTCTATGACGTAACTGATGTGAAAATGACCCTCTGGTGGAGAAGCCCTCTCATTGAGGTGCCGGACTTCCGCGTGACTGTCACCCCAGTAGGCCACGACGCTCCCGATTCACAGGAGCTCCAGCTGATTGTGAATCGTAACACATATGTAGAAGTCACCTCACTCAGGCCTGGTACCCTCTACCGCATTCACGTATACACTGTCAGCGGCAAGGAAGAGAGCAGGCCCTTGATTGGAGAATATGCAACAAGTAAGTGACAACCAAGCGAATCATTGGGGGAATCACATGTTTAGCATCTCCTGTTGGCTTTTCAGCAGTTAGTACTCATCAGGCTCATCTTATGGAGTGCTTCTAGGCCTCTTTCCCAAGGCCTGCTCTCATCACATTTCATTGCTCCCCCCCCCACCCCACCCAGAGTTGGATGCACCAACAAATGTCCGATATAGAAACGTGACTGAGAGCAGTGCCGTGATTATCTGGGGTGCCCCGCGTGCCACCGTCTCAGGCTACCGCCTCTTCATGAGCGTAGGAGGCACCAACGTCAAGCAGCTGAAGATTCCTGCGCGTCTGTCCCAGTACACCCTGCTGAACCTGCGGCCAGATACTCTGTACACAGTCACACTGCATTCCGAGAAGGACAGTGTGTTAAGTGAGGGTGTCAATGTCACCTTCACCACCGGTGAGTCTCTTTAAAAAGCCACGAGCAGACACAAGGACGATCACTTTCTACAGTCATCGGCTTCATCGATGATCTCCAGCGCCATTACACTAGCCTAAAATGAATCATACCCACAGGTGCACTGATGATTAGCTATCTTTCAGTAACAACTAGACAGATTGCTAAGAAAGTGATTATGGTCAGCTGGATCACAACTTTTGAGTTTTTGACCTCCACTCAAAGGGCACACACAGATTAAGGATAGAATAAACATTTCTGTTTGCCACATAAATAAAGCAAGTTTGTGTCCTGCCCTCAGGTCGACCCATGAGCAATGCTCCACGCTTCACTACTGACATCTCCAGCACCTCCATAACCATCTCCTGGAGTCCCGAGCGCAAGGTTGGATACAAGGTAACTCAGCGGCACCTAGCGAGTTTCTGATTTGGTCTTGGACTTTCATACTTGCAGAAGAACTTATGAAACCTAGGTTTCCTCACTAACTTCACTAATATCCCACCCATTGCATACCCCAGCTGACAGTGAGGCCAAGTCTTGGCGGTGAGGCCCCTAGGGATGTAACGTCAGACTCCGGCACCATCTATGTTTCTGGACTGATCCCCGGCATTGAGTACACCTACAGTATCCAGCCCGTTATCAATGGCCAAGAGCAAGGCACCCCAATCACACGTCGTGTTGTCACACGTAAGTAGCATCTGTAAATATCCGGGCCTTCAGGAGGCCACTGTCATTGGTGTGGGTAGGAAAATATTTCTAAAATATTCAGTTTCAGTAATAAATTAAAAAAACTTTTGTGGTTTTATGGCTAACATTTTAGTGTTTGAATACATTTTAAATGATCATATGGTTTTGAAGTCCTTTTATGGGAAACATTACATTTATGCGTCGATGAGCATCTGTCCCTGACCTCAGTCCCTCAAGTGAAATCCATACTGAACAGGGTCATGGCGCCAGGCAGACTAACAGCAATTACTTGTCATGTTCTTCCCCCGTCACGCCACCTCTCAGCCCTGTCCCCGCCCACTGACCTGACTGTGACACCCAACCGGGACACCGGCGGCTTGACAGTCCAGTGGACCGATGCCGAGACTCCCGGTAAATATTGACCATCCGTCCCGTCCACCACCCACGCAGTCTCGCCATGCAGCTTGAACATCAACACTGCCGCTTTTCCCATTGGTCACCGTGTCTTTGGAGAACAGACGGCAGGGCAGTGAGTGTTTGTGTAGGAACCAGTTGGCTCAGGAGTTGATTAATTTTAGAATACCAGGCAGAAAGATGTCAGATTAAAGGGTGGAAGAGGGATGCTGTACTGAGGTTCACATATATCTGTGAACACGGGCGGGGGAGTCATGCATCTGGATTTTTAAGTCTTAGTCTCATATTTTTGTTGGTTAGTTAGTATGTTCCCCCCAGTTCCCAAAGATAATCGAGCGTGTTGCTTATCTTTAATTATGAATCCACAAATGAATGAGGCCAATTTGCTGCGCATTCTTCACATAAAAAGGAAACATATTCCTAACGGACATTGTAGTCCTGTATCAAAGTCATTTTTATCGTGGTTCAGTTACTTTTTTTGGTTATGTTTAGTTGTGAACCTGCACCCCAAACAATGATAGTCTTATTTTAAATGAGGGACTATATTAATCTTAAAATCATTTGAAATATTGCTTACATCACACCCTTTGACGATGCGACTATTGCGTATGTGCAGGTTGTGATGTCACAATGCACATCACGGCAATTCCTGCCCTGAAGCTCCTCACTGTATGCTGTATGCTTTTTATTTGGCATCGTCATGTCAGTGTTTTGTGTCGGTCCTTCTCTTCCAGGCATCACAGGCTACCATGTGACCTGCAGCCCAACCAATGGCCAGAGCGGTAACTCCCTGGAGGAATTTGTGAGCCCGGAGCAGAACTCTTGCGTTCTGGAGAACCTCACCCCTGGCCTGGAGTACAATGTCAGCGTCTTTACGCTCAAGGACCGCATGAAGAGTGTGCCCGTATCCACCACAGTCACCCCAGGTAGCACAGCACTAACTCAGGCAGCATAGTTCAGCATAATTCACCAAAATGTGTACTTCAGCAATTTGTGATTGATACCATGTATATGCTTGCTCTATTGGCATCCTAAAAGGTTCCCTCAGTTTCCCTTCCCATAGCGGGTCAGGCCAGTAGTGACTTTTCCCTTAGCCTTAGAGTGTAGTTCCCTGATGGGGTTTAGCATAACCAATCCTCATGGCTTGTCTTCGGACCCCCTGCTAACTCCCATTTCCCCACCAGACGTGCCTCAGCTCACGGACCTCAGCTTCGTCGACATCACCGACACCACCATCGGCCTGCGGTGGACTCCTCTGACCTACACGGCTGTCACGGGCTACCGCATCACGGTGGTGGCCGCAGGGGAGAGCATCCCGATCTACGAAGACATGGTGGAGCCCACGAGGGGCTACTTCACGGTGCACGGCCTGGAGCCCGGCGTCGATTATGACATCAGCGTGACCACTGTCACCGAGCGCGGAGAGAGCGAGCCCATCACCCACACACAGCATACCGGTGAATGGCCACTCTTGGTTTTACGGGTCATCCTCCACTGGAGTCAGTATGCGTAGACTGTACGAAGACGTGGGAATGTGTCACCTGGTGTGCGTTAGATGAGACCCAGGCTACTTGCTTAGTCCTCCCCCTGCCGCATTAAAGAGTGATTTCCTGGTTCTGGCATCTGGTTCTGCTTTGGGAGCATTTAATTCGTTCCAGGTGCCTGGCGTCCCCTAATCATTGCCCGATTTCTCGCCGTTCTTTTCCTGCCAGATTGGCCTCCACATCAGCGTGATGCTGAACAGACAAGCCGATCCCTGACGCTTAACCTAAAGCTGCCCACAATTTTTCTCCTTCAGCTGTTCCTGCTCCCGAGGAACTGACGTTTGACGAGGTGGGTCCAGACACAATGAAGGTGACCTGGACCATCCCGCCTGTCCCCAGACCCAGAGACATCACCCGCTTTGTCGTCCGTTACCACCCGAGCAACAACGTCGATGATGTCATGGAGCTCAATGTCCGCGGGGACATCAGCGGCGTTACTCTGCGCGGTGAGCAGCCGCGCAGCAGCAGGCTACAGAGCTAATGTCGCTATGCAACTGTGCATGCCTTGGCTTTGCTTCATACGTGATGATAACTGGAACAAATGAGTTGAGGTTTTCCTTAGTGCGCTCCTGTACATAATACGTTACCTTCATAATGCAGGTCAAAGCAACCTTAATTCTCATTCTGACCATCATAATGCATTATGAAGGAATCTACAGTGCATTATAAATGACGGCTTAATTGGAGCTTATGAATATTATAATCATTATAAAACAAGATTCTGTAATGCTTTATTAATTATTATACTGACATTATAGCATATGGAGGTAGATATAGTGCATTATAGATGAGTAAAGTGTTACTGCATTTGCTCGCACAAACCTGACTTGACTTGCATTCCCGGCTTTTCCAGACCTGCTGCCAAACACAGAGTACCTCGTGAATGTCGTTTCCATCTACGAAGAGCGGGAAAGTCTGCCCGTCTCAGGAACTCAGAAAACAGGTGAGCCTTGCTTTCGGGGAAATGCGCGGCAGGCACTTGCGGCTGTAATCACTCGCCGCATGGGGCATGCTCGGGAGCGAGCGTAACGGCTCCCTCTCTCCGCTAGCACTGGACTCCCCGACTGGGCTGGACTTCTCAGAGGTCTTCACCAATTCCTTCACCATCCACTGGGTGGCCCCCCGTGCCGTGATCACCGGCTACCGGATCCGCTATCAGATGGCCAGCGGTGGCCGGGCCAAAGACGAGCGGCTCCCCCCAACTCGGAACCACTTCACCCTCACTGGCCTGGCACCCGAGACGGAGTACATCATTAACATCTACGCCAGGAGTGGCCAAGTGGAGAGTCTGCCTCTCACCGGTCGCCAGGCAACCAGTACGAAATCCTCAATGTTCATTGAACAGTGTAGTTGCTTAACAAATGGTATTATTTAAAAAAAATATTAATCTGTTATCAAACGAAGCTTAGTTTTACAGTCCCCATTTAAATATCTATCTTCAGTTATTTTGCCCCAGCCGCAACCAGCAGCCTGTAGTGTAGACTCTTGTTGAGTACCTTTGGTCATCTTCATCCGGCTTGCCCCAGTGTCCTTGCTCCGTTTTAATCGCCGTTTTGCTTCTCTCAGTCTCTGATGCCCCGACTGACCTGAAAGTGGTCTCCTCAACTCCCACCAGCATTTCTATCAGCTGGGATGCCCCTCCTGCCACCGTCAGGTACTACAGGATCACCTACGGGAAGTCAGGTTGGTAGATCCCCATGCCTTGATTTGCGATTAGCATTAGCGTCGGCGTCAGGCATGTCGATCACACCCGGCGCTTCGTCTTGTGTCCCTCAGGAGGTCACGAGGCCCCCAAGGAGTTCACCATCCCCGGCTCGCAGTCAACAACCACCATCCAGAACCTGCAGCCTGGCACAGCCTACACCATCACAGTTTATGCCGTGACAGGACGAGGGGACAGTCCAGCCTCCAGCACCCCCATTCACATCACTCATAAGACTGGTACAGAACTTATTTGGTTATGGTCACCTAGTCATTCTTAACATGGTTATGAATTATCATTCATATGAATTTAATTTTTAAGCCTATAGAGTGGGTTTACCCTCACCAAGATTTTGCCCATTTGGGTGAGAATGCGTTTCCCAACTCAGTCCTCGGGGGCCCTCCGAAAATCCACACTTTGCTCCTTCCCTGATCCTTACCAGAGAGTCCAAATTTTGATCGCTTCTAACTCCCTACCAGAAGCTGGGAGGGAGCAAAAACATGGACTGTCTACAGGTCCCCAAGGATGCACTACTGTGAGGTGACACAAGATGCTCCTGTTTGCTTTCCTTAGCTGTCGATGCTCCCTCGGGGTTGGAGGTGACAGATGTGAAGGACACCACCATTACAGTACGCTGGAACCCCGCCCAAACCCCTGTCACAGGATACCGGGTCACTGGTACCCCCAAAAGCGGCCAAGGCCCCTCCTTTTCTGAGGTGGTTGCCCCTGGTAAGAACGAGAGTTTCCCTTGGTGAATTGTCTAGGGGGTGAAAGAGGGGGTCACGATAATGTGAATGCAGACGAGTTAAAAATAGGGAGCTATCACTTAACTGTGTATCTAGCTATCGCTCTGCGTGTGTTGGTCAGGACTGGCCCGATTATCCCCTCTGTTTGTGTTACAGACCAGACGGAATTCACCTTCTCGGGCCTGGTGCCCACTCATGAGTATGAGCTGAGTGTGTACGCTCTGGGCCAAAACGGAGAGAGTCCACCATTGGTTGAGACTGCAGTGACAAGTGAGTGAACCTATAGTGATGCCACAAAAAATGTTTGGCCATTAGACCTGCGAAATCAAAGTTGGGGAGGGAGAGACTGGCCCCTGTTTGCATTCTGAAAGCACCGTCTGCCCCCAATTACTTGACAGCTGTGGACCGGCCCAAGGACCTCGCCTTCTCTAACGTGGAGACCACCTCTATGAGGATCAGCTGGGAAAGCCCAGAAGGGGCGGTGACCTCGTATAGGGTGTTCTACTCCAGTCCAGAGGAGGGTGAGAGAGAGCTGTACCCCGCCCCCCACGGGGAAGACGAGAGTGCTGAGCTTCTCAGCCTGCGTCCTGGGACGGAATACACCATCAAAGTTATTGCTGTACACGATCAAACGCTGAGCACACCCCTGGTGGGGACACAAGCCACAGGTATGCCTGAAAGCACTGACAGGTCCTGTCCACGGAAGCGAAATTTGTCGTGTGTTGCTTTGCTGCTGTTGGTTGTGATCGCTTACTCGTTCTCTTATTCCACCCCCCCAACATAGCCATCGCTGCCCCCACCCGCCTCGAGTTTTCCCAAGTGGGTCCGACCACCTTCACCGTCACGTGGGCAGCTCCCAATGCAGAGCTATCTGGGTACCGTGTGGTCGTTAACCCCAGGAACAGGAATGGACCACCCAAGGAGTTCAACCTGGCTCCTGATACCACCCACGTTGTGGTACCAGGACTAATGGTAATTCCTCAACTATGTGCCCATTATAGATGTGTGTGGCTCAGCAGGCTAAGCCTCTGTTCTTGTGATGAGGGGATTGCCCGCCCTTGGTAGAATAGTCACATATACATGTTCCCTTGAGCTAGGCCCTTGACCCCAGGGTCCTAAGAGGTGCCTCCTTTCACAGTTATCCCAAGCTTGTTCTCACCTGTATGCGTGTCCCATGTAGAGCAATATGGGACAAAGCAAAACATTGAAAATTTTCCCACAGGGATAAATAAAGTATCACTTTATAAACTCTTGGGGCCTTGGGATATTATTATTGTTATTTAAATGTACAAGGTGGGAAAAAAAGAAATTTTCATTTGTTGAATTGATATCAACATCATTTTGTAAGACCCTGTTCCTCCGTGGATTTACTCAATGATCCGCTCCTTGTTCCTGCAGGTTAGCACAGTATATGAGGTCCAGGTCTATGCTCTGAAAGACACCGTCACCAGCCGGCCTGTCCAGGGGGAGATCACAACTCTAGACCGTAAGTCTGTGCCTTGTATCAACATCGGTGATGTCAGTAGCCCTATCCATTTAAGGGCTGCTCCCTCCTAAATACTGTTCTTCGTTGGCACAGATATCAGCCCACCTCGCCGTGTACGCATCTCAGATGTGAAAGACTCCTCAGTCACTCTCACGTGGCGCTCAAAGACCGAGACCATCACTGGCTATCTCATCGAAGCCAAGCCCTCAAATGGTGGCCACCTGCCCCTTCAGTGGACCGTTCCGGCCGAAGAGCGTGCCTACACCATCACTGGTACGCTCTGACTGTGTCGTCATAATCCCATTGTCAGTTGGTGCAGGATTGCTAAGAGATCTTCCTTTCATATCCCATGACTACTGTCCTTCAGGTCTCCAGCCTGGTACCACCTACGTCATTCAGATCTACACGCTGAGTGGAGCTTCTCGCAGTGATCCCTTCACCCTCACCGTCAATACAGGTACAGGCTTTACCCCACTGGATGTGTAAAATTCACTGCATGGCCTATTGGATGCGCAGAAACAATAAGATTGCTGGAGCAGTTGTTTCAATCACACTTTACTTTGAGGTTTGGTAACCAGAAGAATTCATTGTCTCCCCCAAATTGAAGTCCAATGGCTAAATTCTAGTGCTCGTAATAATATGTAACAAATATGTAACAATCTGTAACAATATGTTCACAGCTAGACCAGCGGTGGAGCCTCCTACCGACATCCGCTTCACCTCACTGACACCCAGCAGCATCTCGTTCTCATGGGAGCCACCTCGAACCCGCATCACCGGCTACTACATCACCTACCAGGAGTCAGGAGGAAGCCCAAAAGAGCTGACTCCCCGTCCACACGCTGGCATGAGCTACGCTACGGTCACTGGTGTGTGTCTGCTCTAGGATTCCCTGTCCCGGCGCTCTGACACAGCCGCTCATCTAGAGGCTCTAACCCATCTCACCCATGTGCTTTGCTCTTAGGTTTGAAACCTGGCACTGAGTACATCATCAAAATCACTGCCTTGCAAAATGGACAGAACAGCGCCGCCCTGGTGGGCATAGCTACAACCCGTAAGTACGCTAAGTATTCCAGCTCCTACACACCGACACAGTCTGTAGAATCCCCGGGGTCACTGCTGGGATAGTAAGACAAAGGTTTGCATCTTTTCTTTCATTGGAAGAAAAGATTTTTGCCGGAAAGCAGAGCTTTTGACCGGACTGCTCCGGAACAAGCTGTTCATGCCCAGCCCGGGAATGGCTTTGCCTTTAAGACACTTTCTTATGATGCACTGACTTTTGAATGGTGGTGAGATTCAAAAGAAACTGCAGCAAGCTTACGCGGCAGCCAATTTATGGATCCGGCAGCCATCTTGGATCCATGCACCCCACTAGCAGCCACCTGGCTAACGCTAGGCCCTCTTAACCCGCTTGCTCCTAACCCGTCTTTCCGCTAGAACTGGACATGCAGCTGCCAGTGCCCCAGCTCCCCGTGCATCGCCGTCCCGGCCATGGCATCCTAGACGTGCCCGAAGACACTACCAACATTGATGTGCAGCTTCTGGGCACCAGTGGACCAGAACTCCCCGGCCAGCACGGCCAACACATCTACACAGAGTACCAGAGCCTGGGTGGCAACGGACAGCACCCGCTGGGGCACGGCCGCCAGCCGCTGGTTTACGTGCCTCAGGCGGGGCCCGACGGGGTCCGCATCCCTGTGGTGCGGCTCGATGAGGACCCTGTGCCAGGCTTTCCCTTGTCGTTTGCAGAGAATGATACAGGGATCCCTCAACAAGCATTAACACAAACCACCATCTCCTGGAGGCCACTGCAGCACAGCACTGCGTATGAGGTGTCCTGCCACCCCCTTACCAATCTCGAGGAAAAGATGTTCCAGGTGAGTGCACTCGTGTCCCCAGACCTGCATCTTTGACCAAGCCCTTTCCTGCGAGGCCTTGGAAAATCCTGCTGAGTATAAAAAGAAACATCGCAATGGAAGCCCTGCCTGGACATCAGGCCCAGTTATCTTCCAGATGGACTCCACAGTATAAGTTTGGTGAAGTTTTTCAGTTGCTCTCTGGAAGCAAATTGGATTTGGCATTGGCATCTCTGAGGTTGATTAAATTTGCTGTCACTGATGCCCAAATATCAACACGTCCTGTCTCCCCATGCCTGCATTTAGTTTGGATGAAGCCCAGCCATGCTGATGTCAGTCTCAGCTGGAGGTTTAAAAAGGGCCGGCCTACCTCTTGGAATGAGCCAAACATTCAGCATTGCTGAGTGACCACGTATAGTTCCTCCACCACAGAGGGGGGTGTTTTGTTTGACACATGAGCAATGCTTATGCCGGGACTTTCCTAACCAGACCATTCTGACATCTCCTACGCCTCTATTCCCTTAGATGCGTCTCCCGGGGACGTCCACCAGTGCCACGCTCATTGGCTTGACCTCTGGGGCCTCCTACAACGTCATCGTGGAGGCCCTTAAGGGATCTCTCAAGCACAAGATCCTAGAGGAGATTATCACTGCAGGCAACTCAGGTAGAGAGGCGTTTCGGAAGAGTTTATTCACGGTACACGGTCAATAAGAGCAACCTGCTGCTATAAGGAGGTGCCATTACATAGGATGGTCGGACTGCGCGTTTTAAGTCAATCCCTCTACGAAACGCTCAGTTGCAGAGGGTGTGCCTTCCAATGCCGACGTGTGCTATGACACCTTCACGGCCACCTACCACGACGTGGGCGCAGAGTGGGAACGCATGTCCGAAGGCGGGTTCAAGCTGTGGTGCAAGTGCCTGGGTCTCGGCAGTGGCCATTTCAGATGCGACTCGTCCAGTGAGTTATTTCTGTGTGTCCAGTCCAGCTGCTCTGTTTTTATACTCATTGACTTCTGGCTTTGTTCCACCTGTAACATTCAGGAGTGAAGCACTGTTTAAAAAATTAATGGTAACACGTAACTTGAGGGGGCAAATATAGTATTATGCTATTACATATGTATTAATTAACCACACACTAAGTCTTAATTACATACAGCGCTCATGTTCATTCATCATTAATGAATTGTGATGCACATTTTATCCATAGTATTTACTATATTTGTTGCTATTCTGTTAATTTGGTAAGTCTTTGTGAACTAGTGAAGGAACGAGTAATGAATAACTCAAGTGGGAAACTGATCTCATGTAATAGATTAATGATGAACTAACAATTAGTTAATGGTTAATTAATGCATTAAGTAAGTGTGCACTACTACAATCTTTGTGTTCCCTTAAATAAAGTGTTGCCCTTATTTCCGCACTTGGGTCCCACTGCCCGCTATACCGGAATGATCGGAATGTGCTTTGGTCCCCCTCTTTCTCAGAGTGGTGCCATGATGGTGGTAACAACTACCGTATCGGTGAGAAGTGGGACCGCCAGACGGAGGACGGTCACGTCATGAGCTGCACCTGTCTGGGGAATGGAAAGGGCGAGTTCAAATGCGAACCACGTAAGTTCCACTTCGCCGCTGAAAGCCGTGCGACGGTACGTGCTTAATGATGCCACTTAATGAACGGGGCTTAACTCTGAATGCTTTGCAGATGAGTCCACCTGCTATGATGAAGGAAAGGTGTACCGTGTGGGGAACCAGTGGCAGAAGGAGTATCTCGGAGCCATTTGCACATGTACTTGCCATGGTGGACAGCAGGTAAGAAGTCCTCCATACCACTAGAGGGCTGGTTTGTTTGTTCAGCATGGAGTTCTGCCTCCGCCGGGACTCCAGCTGGCTGGTTTTTTTGACCGTGCTGCCTCCTACCCACCAGGGATGGCGCTGTGAGAACTGCAGACGGCCTGGCGGAAGCTTGGAGGAGGTCCTGGTGCAGCCTGTGAACTCTGACGTGTTCCACCGCTACAGGGAAAATGTCCTACGCAAGATGGCAAGTTCTCAGTCCCCCATACCCCTATCTCCCAGTCCGTCTGTGAAGATAGATAGCAGTCAATAACAGTCTGTGTAGTATGGACTCTTCAGGACTCTTACCTCTCATTTACATGCATTGGTACGTTTAGTAGTTGCTTTCTGAGACTGATGGCTCCTACAGTAACTTGGAATGGCAGCCTGCAGTATGGCCCAATTGTGACTAACAGGTTTGCCCCCCCGCCGTCTCTCTTGCAGAACATTCAGTGTCCCATCGAGTGCCTCAGGCCGGATCTGCTCGAGGACGCCCAAAATCCTCAGCAGTGAAGAAGTACCTCCCCTCCGGCCACTCCAGTCACGCCAAGGAGACCCACATGAAGGCCTGTGTGTATCGCTGTCGTGCCTCACCCCTCCGAACAGCGTCCCGGAGCTGCCTACCCGCCTCGCCGCGTCGTGACCAAAGACTCCCGCAAAGCCGCTCTCCTCCTGCACGTTTTGTTTTTTTTCGGTTTTGTGATTTGTGTGCATTTCTCTTTGGTTGGGTGTATGAGCATGTCTGTGTGTGTGTGTGTGCGCGCATGTGTTCGTGTCTGTGTGGTTTTTTTTCCTGCTATTTGAGTCACTTTATTGGTGGAAAAACATTCCAAGTACCGTTTTGTTTTGGCAAGCTGTTCCCCATAGGCTACCTGCTAGAGCTGGGGTCTGCAATTCTGAACGCTGAGTCGTGACCCCGCCCACACCTTTGACTTCACCATATTTGGTCATTTAGTCAAACCATCGGCCCCCTCCCCCAGAGGGCCTGAACTGTCCATACAATGTTTTAGAATAATGTTAAAGTCTTAAAGTCTACCTGTCCAGTATTACTGTCACTTTTCTTTTGTACTTAAAGGCAACGCAAATCAAGCACTGTTCTAGAAAATGAGTTGCGTACTGGGGTTTTTGCGATTGCAGATTTATATGTCCGCAGGTTTCCGTCCGGGCCGCTGTTCCCCAAAGATGGGAACCACACCATTTGTGTCACTGATTTTGACGAAATTGTCGACATTGTCAACTTCCTTTCTCGGCTCGTTTTATTTATCCCTGTTATTCGAAACATTTGTGATTCTGCAAATTTTGAGGTGTAAACTTTTTATTTTATTTTTATACTGTAGTTGCCAAATCTTTACTACTGTGGAGAAAATCCTGTTTAATAAATTTTCACTAAGAATGTTAACTGGAGTCTGTTTGTTACACACAGCCCAATGAGCCAGATGATCAAAGACAATTTAACTACAGCCTTAAAATGTGAATTATCCTTTATAGTTTCAACTGAACTGCATTTGGCAGGATTCCTCAAAACCCTGGATTTTTCTCAACTTCGATTAAGATAAAATCAGTCTGGAGATTCTTTACCCAATGGGGAGAGGAATAATTAGGTTGAAGTGCCATATAAATCTGAGGTTCTACTTCTTCAGGTTCTGATCTACAGGCGACAGTTGCCTATGTATGTGTCTGGCACATACCTTCCATGTTTCTAGTATTGGTAATTCGTGTTCACTTTTTTAATTTGAACAGGCAGCCAGGGGAAATGCGCACATAAAGCAATACTGAGCTCTAGTTACATGAGTCAGACTTTAACTGTGGGGAATATTTCAAGCCCTGATGTCTAGTGGCTGTATGTCTGCAACACCAGGCCTGCCTCCAAATTTTGTCCAGCAACAGGAATAAAGAGCCAACTAAGACGTCACTCTAGTGTCATATGAGTACCGCTCAGCCAATGAGACACGGTCAAAGTGTCACATGAGTACCGCTCAGCCAATAAGACACAGTCACAGTGTCATATGAGTACCACTCAGCCAATGAGACACAAAATCTGAGGGGAGCACTTGTAACTGAAGACTTCACACACAAAGGCCATGACTTTATACACACTCAATAAAAATGACTTATGAGCTGTCATGCAAATTGTCCAGCAAAAATATAATTTAGCCATAAAAGGTAGCTGCAACCATTTCCTTGCTCAGAGAATGAAATGAGTACAAGCTTTTATGAATGAAACAAGCTATCATTACCACACTTATCTTACTAGTGAACAATCCTCTTGCAGCTTGTCCCAGATAACCCAGTATCCATGAACTCCACAGCACCGCTAAGTCAGCCAACCATGGCTGTATCTTGGCTAGAACCCGTTATCAGATAGCTCATTCAGGACGGGGCAAATTCACATTCAGTGCTCTAGGCTCTGATGCAATCATGCAAGGAAAAAAGTGAATCATTTATAATTCTCTAAAGATGTTTAGCTGAAAACAGACCAGTGGAAACAGAGAATCCTTCCTAACACTCTGGTAACAATGCCTTTATTAGGAACTCACCAACCAAATGCTACAAACCTTGAGCGTCCCGAAAGGAAAACCGGCCTCCCGTTTCCAGAGGGTATCTTTACATTAAGGACACAGTGAAACAGTAACATGTGTTTGGAAGTAAGAGACAAAGATAGAGCATTACCCTGTCACAAGCACTACGGTCCATTTTACCGGACCAGCACATGCAGAACTAGCCTTATGTTACCCAGCATTCCAGTGGGGCATCCCAAGCTGGCCCCAATGCCTTCTTATGCCAGACAACAGCCTCCAGGCAGCCAAATACAGGGAAATTGTCAGACATGCTCGCCTTTGATGGGATGGGGTGGTTGTTTACGTAAACCAGAGACTGCAGTGTGGTATAGAAAGGGTAACAAAAACAGGACCGGCCTCATTCTCAGCCCAGGGCAGGCGTGGGGGGCGCCTGCGTGCCTCAGCAAACTGAAAAGCCCCCCCATGTGTCCTACACACATCTCACAAGGGAAAAGCCCAGATGATCATTTTTGGGAACCGGAGTCATGATGATTCACATGACCTCATCTTATTGGAATATAAACAGTGACCTCTAGTGGGCATCTCATAAAAATAAAATTACTTTAACATTTAATGATTACGGGGTAACATGTTAGCTCTCTTGCCTCACACCTCTGGGACCTGGGTTCAAGTTTCCGCCAGGGTCTGTGCGTGGAGTTTGCATGTTCTCCCCGTGTTGTTCTGGGGCTTCCCTCTTTTGTACTCATAGGCTCCAGACCCCCAAACCCTTAATAGGACAAGCAGTTAAAAAAAGGAAGAATGATGGGATTGATTTTTAATCTATCCCTTTGCAGATCAAAGCTACAGCAAATATTTTTATGCAGCACTACAAATCCACCATGATTTGCCTCCACCTAGAGGGGAATATTGGTATTGACTGCAAATCACATTGAACCCAATCTAATGATGTTTTATAATGTTCTAGCCATCGTTTTTCATTTAGAGTCATAGGTAATATATTTTATAGTTAGAATAACCTCACCTTTACGTTCCATAAAAATCACATTGTAATTAAAGCACCAATAATTGCTCAATTGCTCAATGCCTGCTCCCACCCCCAGGACCACAACCCGCCCCCAGCTCCACAATC
>JAODKM010000095.1:29404-40131 GCA_026780845.1 Petrocephalus sullivani | reverse complement strand
ATGTCATAGATGGCCTCATTGTCCACCATGAAGGCGCAATCGGAGTGCTCCAGGGTGGTGTGTGTGGTCAGGATGGAATTGTAAGGCTCCACCACGGCAGTGGACACCTGGGGTGCTGGATAAATTGCAAACTCCAGCTTGGACTTTTTGCCAAAGTCCACAGAGAGGCGTTCCATCAGCAGGGAGGTAAAGCCAGAGCCGGTACCACCACCGAAGCTGTGAAACACCAGGAAACCTTGAAGCCCAGTGCACTGGTCAGCCTTAGGATAAACAGAGGACATATTAGTTAGACAAGCTAACACTGACGCTAACACTCGGACCACGCACATAATTATCTTCTCATTTTATTCAATAACAGTCAGAGTCGGAGGCGGGGTGTGGCTCAGTGGGCTAAGCCTCTGTGCCTGTGATCAGAAGGTCACTGGTTCAAGCATCCTCAATAAAACAGTCATATGTATGTGGACCCCTGAGCGAGGCCTTTAACCCCAGCTCCCTAGGCATCTCATGGAGCGCAGGATGAGGTAGACGAAACGAGAATTTCCCCACTGGGATCAATGAAGTATCATTCTATTCTATAAAACAGAAGAAGTTACAGGACATGATCACTCCTTGTAAAGGTGTGAGCAGCTTGTTCTGATTAGTGAAAATAGGTCTGTGTTTCCATTAGTGTGATTTTACTGAGGCAGCCTTTCCATACCAGCTTCCGGATTCTGTCCAGGACGGAATCGATGATCTCCTTGCCGATGGTGTAATGCCCGCGGGCGTAGTTGTTGGCAGCGTCCTCCTTGCCTGAAATGAGCTGCTCCGGATGGAAGAGCTGCCTGTAGTTGCCTGTGCGCACCTCATCTGAAAGCACAGTAATTATATTTAATGGCACAATTTAAAGCGTACCTTTTGGAAATCATTACTAAAGAGCCAGCTCTAGTCAAAATTTTCCTTGACTTACACTGAAATTGCAGCGTTGCTAATGGGGAAAAAAAACACTGAAAAGGTGTGAAATGTGGACACTATTACGTACCGGTGTCCTCAACTGTCAATGTGCTGCTTTAATAATCATAATTTAGGCTAGCTTGTTGTCTGCCAATCAGAGCCAAGACATTGAATATTCATGAACTTCTCTGTTACACCCAGACAGTCCCTGCCACGTGATTCTTAGAGGAATTTAGGAATGGCAGAAGGATTTTCTCATAGACTTACCAATGACAGTGGGCTCCAGGTCGACAAAGATGGCCCGGGGTACATATTTCCCGGCACCGGTCTCACTGAAGAATGTGGTGAAGGAGTCATCATGGACTCCTGCTGGCTTCTGGCTGGGCATCTGGCCATCGGGCTGAATCCCGTGCTCCAGACAGTACAGCTCCCAGCAGGTATTGCCCATCTGGACTCCTGCTTGGCCAACGTGGACAGAAATACACTCACGCTGTGAATAGAGAGAGACATAAAATTATTATTATTATAAATAATAATATTCATCATCACCATAATCCTCCAGTACTAAGGGGAATAACAGGGGCCTTTTACTTCTTTTGAAAATGCCATAATCTGCTACAGTAATACACATTTTTAATAAAGATGAGTTTTAACTATGCGTCTAACTGAAATTCTGGTTTTTCTCCATAAGATGGCAGCAATAGTCAACAACAGAGGTGAGCGACGCTACAACTGATAAATTCGGACGGAAAGAGGGTGAAAGGACACGTGGTGTGGGGTGCGAGGGTGAGCGGGGTGAGGTGACTGGGCCGAGACGAGTGCAGCTGTCCATGAGTTCAAAGAAATGACACCTGAACCGGTGTTTTAGTGAACAGCTGAAGGGCACAAACTACTTACGTTAAATGTTTCTGTTTGTTTTTTCGTTCCTTGGCGTATAAACTAGGGAGGGTTTATATATATATATATGAAGATAAATACGCCCACAGAGCTTCACCTGAGATAATTACATGCTGCTCCTCCTTCAAATATTGCCTTTATATTATCTCCAGTAGACTGCTATGTAACTTTAAGTAAAATGTTCCATGGTGCCCTTGACTTGAGTAGGCCTAAGCGACAGGTAACAAAAAGAGAAATTCCATGAGGGGGGCCTCAACAAGTTTCTGGGAGGTGTGCGCTTTGACACACCCCAACGGAATATTCCAGGCATGAAGAGATAAGTTTGAAAAGGAAAGATAGTAAACAAGTCCTTGGTCTGTCCCTGAATTCTGAAGTCTGACTCCTATACAGGTTAGGGCTGTTTAAGACGTGGCTCTACCAGGTCGTCAACATACCCAAAAAGAATATCCTGTTGGCATTCTGTGGATCCTAGGGAGCTTAATATTACACGTCTTGCATGTGGTGTTGGTGAGCAGTGAATCTCAGACAGACGCCCAGCACCTGTTTTCTTGCAATGCCCAGATGAGTTGGGCTGGAGGGGAGAATCTCCTGCTAACCTGTGCTGGAAATAGCCACCATCACCAGGGATTTGCTCCAGTTAAGCCTACGTGGATGACTGTGACCCAAAATCTTGCATATGTGTCCCTAAATTTTTGTGTTAATCCGTCCCTCCTGGGAATGGGGGGCTCTATTTTTACAGATAACACTCAGCCTGAATGGAACATGGCGTCAGGGTGGTGGGGGGTGGCTGAAATTTCCTAATTTTGGCCTGATGACCAGGTCAGCAGACCACTATTTCTGGGCCCCCCCCCTAATCTGCTCACCGAGAAACGAGAGTGAGACTACTGAGCTATGCGAGTATGGCAGATTAATCGCGCTCGCTTTTCTGAATGTGCGTTGAATTTATGCTACGGTTAAAATCCATTTCTTACAAACAGGACAAAAAGGCACATCCGAAGCACTGCAAGCTGTAAAATGATCTGGGAACATAAGAATGGTCCGCGAAAGGGGGGAGGGGTGGCCGGAATGTGCTTTATATAGTGTGGTGTCAAGCACTGAGTAATTATTAACATAAACAGGAGTTAAAGGGTTATATTGACCTGAACTCCCTGTGACTTCCAGAGTCTGTTTCGGCGGAAAACGACAGCCAGAGCTCGCAGCTACGGGACCGTCATTTCCCCTCCGATGTGCAACTTAGTACGGGGACACTGCGGTAACCGTAGTCTCTAAGCTTCCGAAGAACTCATTAGGCTAAAATCAGCTTGAAACTCACAACCCACACAATTTAAGAAAACATCTCATATGCATTCACAGCTCGGCTTTTTTTTCACACTGGAATGCTATTTTTATATTGACAAATTACAAATACAGGCCTGCAGTATATCGTGTATATATATATTCAGCTATAGCGATTATTAAACCTTCCAGTCACCAAACGCAAAGTCACATTGCTTTTGCAATTTTCCAAACAATATCGAACAAGGCACAGAATCTCCAAACACTACTATTCCAGGTCAGGAAAGCTGTAAATATGACGGAAACTAGTTGGGTACAGATCTTACCCTCGAGCGATGCGTCAGAGTATGGGTTACAACTTATCGATAACGATTAAGTGTGCTGCGCGCACCGAATCACAACCTGGGAGAATTAAATTAAAAAGGACAGGACCAAAATAGACCAAACAGTGTACTGTACTTTCTGCGTGTAAGTTTTATCTTTCAAAGAAATAATTTAACAGAAATAACCAACAATCAAAATAAGGTGTAGACTATATCAGGTGTGCAGCAAAGTGAGACGCGACGTTTTATTCTGAGAGGATCTCTGCCTTTCTCAGTAAACACGCACATACAGCCTTAGTCATCTGCGGAAATAATGTTGATTATACGCGGATGAGTAACGTTATTATAAGTAATGTTTTCATCGCAGAAATATAACTCACCATTTTAGTCTGTATTGGTCAGTATGGCTGGATAGGAACGAGTAATATAGGGGTCTAGCTGCTCACGGTGCGCCTTCAATGGGGTGTCCGTGAGCGAAGTCGCGGCAGGTGTTGACAGCTGCCGGGTTATATACCCTGTCCGGGGCTTACGGGAGAGGAGGGGCGCTGCACGCGCTCCTGCCCCCATCCTATGCGGCTGGGTATAAGAAAGCGCTAGTCCCAGCACTGACTAAAGAGGCGTGTTTCTGCGCTACACAAGTTAATCTTCGTGTTAACTGGGGAAAAATGCAGTCTTATAGTTGTAACATAAGTCTGCAATAATATTATACTTTAATGCACATATGCTGACGCTAACCTAAGGTATTTGTGTCATTAGTGAAACTTGTTTACCCTTTGGTTTTATTTAAAGAACTCGCACATCAGGACTGCAACCCCATCGTTACTGACTTACTTGTTTTTATATCGTGCGACCCAAATGAGAGCTATTTTAATGCGTTTTAAGTGCGTAAACCCGAATTGCCGTGGTGCGGCCGAGCAATGCGCAATGACTCCTGGATCTCGAGCTTTCACTCTCGACGCGATGACGTCAGGAACAACAAATTCTTTAGGTCCAGCAGTCCTAAGCAGTTTTTAAGTCGAATTACTGTATATAAATGATGTTATTGTTACTTCGTTGGTAAATCTGGAAAATATGGCTTATTCTTACTTATATTGCTTATGCCGGAGAGAGTTTATAAGTTCTTTATCTTTGCGTATTTGGATATTGATTTCTGCCTGTATTTAATCTTTGGAACTTGCAAAAGTGGAGTTTGTCCTTTGCTTGTCATGAGTCATTATAGATACGTAAGGACAACTGAATAACGCAGAGCTGGGGCAGCGTCAATAACCCACTCTTTCCCAACATCAACATTAGATCTCTATAGGACTGGTGGTTAATTATTTAAATGCAGGAATCGTTTAGGAATCGTTCAGTTTATTTGTGGTGAAAGCAAATGAAGTAGAACCAAACCCAAAGTAAGACAGCAACTCGGCATCCCTGATTATTCCTCTGATTATTGAAGGCCCTTTTGGTCCTGATCGGATCCTCTTCTAACCAGCAGATTGTAGGCTGTGACATAGCCTGAAGCCAGCTGTATGCACGTAATGGAAACGGGCTTCTCGCGTTACAAGCGCACCGTACGTAACGCATAACTCAGTTTTTTAACTAGCTTTCAGTCTTAAACAGAAAACAGTGTAACTATACAAACCGCGGGGTTAGAGAGTGTGACGCCCACAGTTCATGTCATTTGACCTGTTCAAAACTATTTTAGGTCGCATCAACAGTTTACGGCCTCTGAAAGTGTGTACGGAAAGAAATATCATTTCACAGTCTGTCCAGTCTAGCAATCACGCGGTGTTGCCAACTCCTCCCAGTGGAAAGTAAATGACTCACCCGAAAAAGTTACTAAATTAAGGCTAAAACTAATTTGTTTAATCAGCATACGTCGGTATATTAATTGCACATTAAAACGTGTTACTGATAAAGACAATAATGTTTGTGTTATGTTCTAAATATTGTAAATTTCGGGGTCGACTTGTAATATATCCCACCCTTTAATGAGTAAGCTTCGGAATGTGTCATGCTAGTTAGGTAAGCAGTGTTACAATATGTATGTAGTATGTGCGTACGCTAAGTACGGCGAAAACATTTAATTTTTGTCTATAAAGAGTGTAGAGAACCTAGGAAAACGAAGCAGCAGAACTATTTGGAAAATCGGGGACGGCCAGCCTTTTATAATTTGTAAATACAGAAAAAAACATTCGAACGTAAGCCAATGGGGTGCGTAGGTGGGCAAACACTGGCGATCGGTGATTGGTCGATGCGTGCACTGACTTGCGCAAGCGCATGTCACACGTGCCCCAGACGCTCCTGTTTTTAAGAATAGGGCTGCGTCCGAGTGCGTTCCCATTGCACTGCATAGCGAGTGCAGGATAATAGCTGATGTTGATTACTAAAAGGAAAAAAAAGCGTTAAATTTGTGGGTAGGTTTTTTAAATGAAAATCGCAGTTTGGTAACTTTTTTCGCGCACTTCCAAAATTCTGTTTTTTTCTTTCTGTGTGCAAATTCCTCCATATCAGTAGGATTAAGCCGGGTTTCGCTTAAACTTGTTGCGCCTGCCTAAAAGCCCCTTTCCCACCCTTCATTAAAATTGCTTCGGGCAGCTCTTTTTGCCGCGCATTTCTATTGTGCAGCTTTTCCATTGGCTGTCGTGATCAGCGTTGAGCTAGTGACGCCTCCAAAGGTCCAATGGTAATGTCGATCGTATTATCTATGACTTACAAGGAATGGTAGCAGAATTCTCGGCTGGTTTTATTGACTTATTGGTTGACAAGTTCTGTAGATGAACACTGGCTGAGTTTCACTAAGGCCAACACTGTCAGTATTTTTAAAACCGGATCGACTGAGAGAACTCATACGGTGTTGCTTAATATATGCGGGAGTAATAACTTATACTTAAAAGAAAATGGATAGATAGATAGAGATACTTTATTTATTTTATTTATCCCGAAGGAAATTTAGATGTCCAGTAGCTAATACACAGTATACACGCACATAGGCATACAGACCTATGATATTCATGCACACATACATACTTCAAAATAAATACAAAGGAAATATCAAGAAAATAATAACAATTGTGTGCCATTAGTGTAAGAAAAAATAACAATTCTGTGCAATTACAGTAAAGTTAGATGTAAAAATTAAGATGTTAGTTATACAAGTTAGATATAAAAATTAGGCATCCAGATGAAGGCAGTGTGCTGTACAGGCCTAAACACTTAAGTCCATCACACTCCTCCCCTTCCATGTGATGTTGAAGAGCTGTATGGCCCTAGGGACAAAGGACTTTCTGAGCCGGTCTGTTCTGCATGACAGAGACAGGAGCCTACTACTGAACATGCTCTTCTGGTGTGCAGAGGGTGGCGGTCATTGTCCAGTATTGAGAGCAGTCAGCTCAGGGTCTGCAATTGATGTCAGTGACTCCAGCTCCATGCCCACCACAGAGCTAGCTTTTCTCACCAGCCCGTCCAGCATTCCTCTTCCTAATGCTGCCTCGATCCCCAACAAACCACAGCATAGCAAAGGACACTGACCATGACAGAAAAGTTATTACTCCGGCACATACTCCCGCATGTAACGCATATGTCTGACGCAACATAACGTAGTAACCCGCCGGTTAAGCACAGACACCTGGACTGGTTGAACTCTAACAATTGCTTTTATTAAAGTTTCCCTACAACAACCGAGTTGCCGTATTGTCCACGACTCACGCCGCTCCTAACCGCATCAGCCTAACCCCCCCGACTCCTACCCCCTCACACCGCATATGCGCACTCACACACGCCCCCCCATACTCCCCATAATCCATCTAACCCCCAATCCCAACACTGATAACAAAAGTGCTAAAAACTGAACAACAACAATTCAACATTTTTAACAAATAACTTAAATAACAAAAATCCAACCTAAGGTCACCACAGTATTATAGTACATGACTTTTTATACACTTATATTGAAATCAGAAATGCATAACTTAAAAACCCCCCGTCCACTAGTGAATGTTGCCATCTGGTGACAGTATGGAGTACAGTTAAATAAACTAACAAAATTCTTACGCAACTTTAATGAAATGTGGGGAAATTACTTTTGCACTTAACAATTTGATCACCAGCTCTCTTATGCTGCTCTGGTGTATATGTGAGTGTTCATCCATACGTCAGTTTCCTAACCGAGTGTCCGGGCAAAGTTAGTGTACGGGCATAGCATATACGGACCAAAATGCAGTTTAATCAGATCCTTAATTTTCATCGAGGCCAGTCGAAATTTTTATCCATCAATCCATCCATTCATTCATTTTCCGAAGCCACTGTCCTATTTCGCGTCGCGGGGAAATCAGGCCCGTTTGGTTCTCGATTTTTTGGCCTCCTGGAAATAATTGCTGGGGAACACTTGTGTATTGCGTTCTGCACAAAGGGGCGGTCCACGTCATGCCACGTCATAGCAGATGGGGGCAGAAAGGGACACCAGGCGGTGCAGAACTTCGCTTGATCTCTGCTGCCATCTGCACGCAAAGAAACCCGTCAGCTTAAATTCACTGCGCCAGTCGCGTCTGCTCAGTGACTTCCAATTACCCCAGAAATAAATAAACTTAAACTAAATTCAATTCTTGCCGTCGTGGTCAGTCTTAAAAAAGGAAAACATTTGCTCAAACGTGTCTTCCCACTTTCTATAACTACTTTGAATTATTTGTTTATTTCAGAAGTCCCACCTAATCGTGCCCAGTGACAGAGGTTCCTTCTGCTGGAACTCACTTACCGTGTGTTGCATTTGTTATTACCCTCTTCTGTCATTGCAGAAAGAAAATAATGAACTTAATCGGCTTGCATTTAACAACGTTTTTTAGGAATTCATATATTTAGGAAAGGAAAAATGATTTCATGTTATTTTTAAAGACAATCATCAGGGAGGCACCATTAGAAAATTCTAAATTTCCATTGAAACTTAATTGTGTTTTGTAATACAGTGTCAATAAAGGGATCTTATCTTTAGGCTATATTTATTTGTTACAAATATAAATGATATGACACTATACCCTGGCCCATGCAGGCCAAAATAAACTGTGTTGTTGTCATGGACACAAGACTAACCACTTCCTCAAAGAAAGCCTAACCAGATTAAAAGTAGCTCGACAGAAAAGAAAGCTTTGTTTTATGGAGCCCTGTTTCAGCCATGCAGCGTTTTGTTCTTTCTTCGGATACTGGAGATAAATAATCACATTCACGAAAGACAGATCTTCCTCCTAGAAAGACAACATCCTATCTTTGTGTACCAGCCACCAATTTAACAATGATTTAAAGGGGAAACTTTTAATTGATGTAAAAATAATACTAGTACAGACTAAAATGCACGAGGGATCCTGCCGAGTAGGGTAAATATGATAATTCTAAAGATGGGCAGGGGAGAAACTGCCGATGGGACGCTTCACTGTTTTTCTAACAAAATGAAGAACCGTCTGGGGTTATTTTTGCAGCTGCCACCAGTTTAGGGAATAAAAAAAAAAAGTTAATCTAGGTATAAAGTCAGTGGCTTGTTTTGACACAGTTACGATGATTTGGTCATGCTGTTTCCTGCTAACTGCACGCTGCGCACCCAGGGGCCTCTAACTCAGCACCTGGGTCTCCTGAATTACCATTTCAAGTCAGGTGACTGAATGCCTTCCTAGGCGGAGCGAACCCAGACCCATTGTCTCTTTTGCAGTGTGTGGGAGACTTCCTGCCTATTCACAGGGAGCAAGGTGAAACCCTGCCCTTTGTCCGGTGCTGATTAAGATGCAAGCCTTGTTAAGGCTTTTAATTGTAAATAAATGCGCCCTGGTCCTACATGCACCGTCCCAGGGCACGCAGGGCGGCCCGCTAAGGACGGCCCCCTCCGCCGCTTCCCCCACTAACCGCCGCTCCCGCCAACAGTCAAAGCGGCTTCCGGCCGCCGCCCGCCCCCTCTCTCCCCCGCTATAAAAGCCCCGCCCCGGGCTCCGCTCGGCACTGCTGCCTTTCCGAACCCTCGACGTCGGCCAGAAGGTAGAGAAAACAGGACAAAATGGTGAGTGCCTGCGCAGATGGCGGCCGGGCTCCGGACGGGCGCGTTTCTGCGGCGCTTTACGGAACGAGGACTAAAACAAAGGAAAAAAAGGGGGGGGATGCTGTGCCGTGCCGCGCTGCTAGGCCGGGCTACGTGGAGCTACTGCGCCCCATGCAGAGCAGAGACGGGGAGCAGGGCGGCCATGACGGGGGGAAGGGGCAGAGAGGCGGCTGCGGGCAGGGGACCGCATGGGCGGCACGGCGGATCTGCTGGGGAGGGACGGCGTGTTCTCCGCTTTATACCGCCCCGGAGGCCGGGGGAGCCGTTTGCGGCGCGGGGGCGGCTGCCGGCCGGGCTGCGCGCTGCGCGCTGCGGCGGGATAACGGCGCCCGCGTCCCCGGGAAGGCGCAGTCAGACCTCCGCGGCGCTTACACAAAGCAGGGCGTGCTGGCTGCGGGGGGAGGGCTGGCGCGCGGATGGGGAGGGGGGGGGCGCAGGCCGGCCGGGGGGCTGCCCCCCCCCCCTCCCTGGCGCGTGACCGCACGTTTCCAGGGGCGACGCTCCCAGTCCCGCGCGCCGCCGGGACCAGCTCTGCGCGCGCCAGCGCTACAAAGGCCCGCATTATACGTATGTGATAGATTCCGGGATTTTTATTTGTCACATGCACAGTTATACGCGTAGAACAATGCAGTGAAATGTGACCCTGAGTCATTTCTGAGACTGGGCGTTGGTTTAAATAAAAATAGAACGGACTTAACTGAAAATATAATGGCTCAAATCTAACAAATCGATGCATAAATAAACTCTGTACTCAAACAAAATTTAAGATGTAAAGTGGCATCGTGCTGTATTGTACTATATTGTTAACATCTGTGAAATATATGTATGTTAAGTTACAAATTAATATTAAGGTCGCTTCCGAAGACCACATACACAAAGCTAACACTTCACTTGATGGGGTACAAGTAACTTAGTAACCCGTTTACTACTCAGGTACAAATCGTGAACAGTGGCATACACAAACTGTTGTAAATGATTTATGAATATGGGATCAGTCGGTAAGTACCACTTAGTTTCTGGTTAATTTAATACATTTAGTTAGGCTGCTGCATTATTAGTGCCCCTCAAGTATAACTGATATTTGTGTTTGAAATGTTTGAAACAATTGAAATGTATTCATAAATATGGGTTCATGAGCCTTTCAAGTTCATAATTAGATATGCAGATTAATATAGTGATGCTAAATGGTCATATACAAATGCTGCCATTAAAACTATATATATATATATATAGAGAAGAAA
>JAODKM010000094.1:2044977-2055720 GCA_026780845.1 Petrocephalus sullivani | reverse complement strand
CACTCTTCGAAGGTGCTGAGTTTTTTGAGTAGCCTGAGCTTAGGTTCTGAACTAGACAAAAGATGCCTTCGCAGTGTCAGCAGAAGGGTTTATGGGAATGTGTTCGCTTGTTGGCTGTGGACCATGTGACCTTACGGCTGAGATTTTGTTATGGTGCCAGGAGAGAGAGAGACGGAGAGAAAGGGAGAAACTTGGAGAGCAATGCCTGTGAAACTGTTTTTTTCCCTTCCTTCCTTGCATTTGCTCAGAAAATGGCGGATCTTACTGCACGGGCTTCACTTCGCCTCAGCGAGGAGCTGAGCTCGGAAGCCCAACTTTTGCCGTTTATTCGTTTTTGTTTTTTTTTGGGGGAGGGCACCGGGATTCTGTCCCTTTTCGTGTCTGACAAAACCTGCTGCATATATGCAGATGCAGAATGTGAGGTTTAGAGGGGATATCCAATCTTGCAAAACACAAATACTAATAATTACTAGAAAAAAAATAGAAACCTGAATCTAATTGGAAATAATGGCAGCGAGTCCGACCGAGTTGGCTAGCCGTGGCTGGCAGCGTCCGTCTGACCCTTCTTTTGTCGAGCTGAAGAAACAAAAGTTGTGAGAGTGGTTCATGGCACAGCCGATGGCGCTGGACGACTCAGGGTGGCAGAAGTGAGCGTGAACTCATCAAGGCGCCCTGAAACACGCTGGCACCGTGCCCTCTGTGCCCGCAGACACATAGCTCTCAGCCACTGGCAAAAATCACCTCCGTCTTTGTAGGGCTTGCCCATTTTTCCCACCAACTCGTCAAGGCAGTGAGTCACCATGAGGACTGGGTCAGCTATCTTGCAGGCGAGTGTGCTCTGAATTTTGACTCGATTATTTTTGATAAGGGAGGAAAAAGGGGGGCGTCTGCACAAAAATACAAGAGGGAATCTACTGAAGCGTACTGGAGTATCAATGGGACTGCTTGAACGTAACCACAAAATTGCAAAAAAAAAAAAAAAATGGAGATTATGTCTAAAAATCGAGAAATTGTTGGGAAGATGTTAGAGATCTTTCTAATTTGCCAGCCTTTTTTTCTTAAACTGTTTTTATCTCCAAGCCAAAACTTTTCGCATCTCTCCATATCACTTTCAAAAAGTCCCTCCCAAAGATGAAAAAGATTCAGTGAAAACAGGTATTTCTTTTAATAATTGTCGCTGCATGTTAATTTTCTGTAATTACTTTTCGCAAAATGTACATTTAGACAGGTTTAGACAAAAACAACGATGGAATGCCTTAAATAGTAAACCCATTAAAATTGTATTTTCTGTTCTTGTGTCACGGTGGGGTGCTAGGCATATGCCTTATAGAACTTCTCTCGGTTCCCTTTATTTGATCATATTATATGTATAATATAGCTGTATATATACAGAATCTGGAACTTTAGTAATAGTAACAATAGTTCTAATATAACTGCAAAAAAAAATGTAAAAAATAATAATAATAAACAGATTCTAGTTATATAGTTCTCCTCTTTTGAGCTGTGCATCTTTTGCATTTTTTTAAGCTGTGAATGAGTTTGTATGAGTTTTTCTTTGCTATATTTAAAAATGTACGTTTGTTTCTGGAAAGGTTTATTAAAATTCTAAATTTGCAAAAAACAGCCACATCTGCAGTAACTTTTCAAATATAGCCAGCTGATGTTTTGTGTTTCTGTGTATTTTATTGTAATTACTGTAGTAGCTGTTGAATAGAACCACTGTAAATGTGTCTCAAAGTAGATTTCTTTGTATTTTTAAAGTTGCGTAAAGTGATTGTTTTTCTATTTACCGAAACATGAAAAAGTATCTGAAATACACTGTGAGAAGCATGGAAACTCTTAGTCTGATTTTTGTTGCACTGAAACTTAATGGCAAAATTGACTATGAAATGACTGGATAGAACATGCAATTATTGTATGTATGTATTATCCTGCAGAAATTTTGATAGCTTTACAAGATGGCTGCAGGCGTTTTGAAAGCTTTTTCAAAACAAAGCAGGTAATTATTTGTATTAGAATTTGTGTGTCTTACTGTTTAAAATGTCTGTGAGGCTGATCGTTACTTTCTTGTCCAGTGAAAGAAGAATGAAGAAATCAGAATCAGGGATTACTGGACTGCAAGGTAAAAGCCACGATTTTTAAATCTTATGTGCGGCATATTTGTTTCTCATCTCAAATGATGCTGCAGGCTTTTATGTATGAGTGGAGTTTAAACTACTGTTTTAGTCACAGCAGTGAAGTGGTAGTTTATTTTATGGCTCATACATCGTCTGGGTATTTATCTGCTGCAGTTTAGTGTGCATTTTGTTCGCTTTTGCAGAGCTGAGTTGTGCTTTGGGCCCTGGAGTTGTTTTCTGTCATCTTGGAAGGGGCTTTTGCAGTTGACCTCTAAGGCTGTTGGCATTCTGTCTTCTGCCATCGCACTGTATGATTTACGTGTCTTTGAAATGTAGAAAAAGGAAACCAACTTGTGCTTTGAAACACAGCAGGTTCCAGCCTGTGGTAACCCTTCCTTTTCTGAGGTTTATGGAGCAGTGACACAGTTTATTAGCTTTCATAACACTTTCATGGACATCCAATATTATGCTACATGCATAATTTGTACCACAGTACCTTAATCCACTTGAGGAACCTTTGTGGAATACTGTGTATTTTATTTGAAGAGAAGTATATGAATGACTTAAATATTGGTTTATCATGCGGTTTTATTTACACTTATTTTTGTTCAAACCGATGTATTTTTTTAATGCCTTTTCTAAGACCACTGAACTAGAGCAGCGGCCTGATATGTCTATCATATTTGTTCAGAAATTATCACCATTGCTCTTGTTTTGGATACAAATCATATTAAGTTTCGGAAACAAGCCACTTGTCATAAACCCGTAGATCCGATCTTGTGGTGATAATGACCTCACAAGCTCGTTTCTGTGGGTGTCTGTCTCTGTGGGCACAAACGGCGTTTTACCTACTGAAGTTTTCTCTTCGATATGATTTACTGAGAACTTGAACGCACATGTCTCTGTATCACACTGTGCTGACATGCTAATTTTCGCTAAGACAATGCAATCACTATATCAGATATTTTAAAGTTGCTAAATCAGACTGCCAACTAGTACTACAGGTTCTCACCTCACATTTTTAGTTAATTTGCTCATGCTTATGCATATAAATTCATTTGTAAGTTATGGATTTTATTTTTTTTTGCTGTTAAAAAATGTTTTTGTTTTTTTTTTTTAACAGAGTATCCTATTTTTGTTTACCTGCAACCAGTTTCAGTTAGTTGTATCTAAGAAATTTTAATGTATTTCTTCAAAGTAAAGTAGATGCACATGGACTTTTGTGTTAGTAATTATGTGAAAAGAATTTCTGCAAAAAGTTATCACCATTTAAATTTCCCAGATCTTAATGCTTATTTAAAGCTGCATGTTGTTGCAAAACACTCAGTGTCTTTCAATGTAATACATTTTATCGGAGTTTGGTAATAGCTAAATATCGGGGGAAATATAACCAACATTAAAAGCAATTCGTACAGACTTATAAGACGAGAAGGTTAATAAGCTCAGCCTGCCAGTACAGCTCAGATTAAGAAGGAACATCTGTTCTCAGAGCTCCCAGAACACCAGAGCTCTGCTCCAGCTCTCTGTTTTAAAATCGTACAATTTAAAAATCGTATCATCGCTTAGGAATCATGTCATGTGCTAATTGTAGTGTTTTCATCAACGGGTCACTATAGCAAAACAGCTCCAAAGCTGGAGGCCCCAGTGCTGATTGTTTCACCGTGCTTTGACAATTTGTGAACATTTCGCATTATTCTGTTTCATTGTTTCTTTGTGCATGCAAGCGAGGGGATACTCTTCGTTTTTTTATTTGTAGAGACATTTCCAGAATGTTCCCTGCGGCTGTTTGGAGTGTAATATAACAGAGGAAGCTAAGTTAACGGTATTATTCTATTAGTTTTCTGTATGATCTTTTAAAGTACTGCGCCGTATGCTACAGTGTTGTGCCTGATCATGTCAACTGTCAAACATTTGATGAATATAAAATGTTAAAGAACATTAATTTAGCATTCAGTTCTGGACTGATATGGGTAGCAACTGTGAATCAGTAGTTTTTAATTATCACCATATATTGGCTTTAAATGGTCAACACGTTCATGGGAAAATGTGATCATATAGACAAATATATTTTGCAGATTGTTTTTTAAAAATTGTTTTTGTTTTTGAAAACCGAAGATGTGTTCTGTGTTAGCATATCGTTACTGTCTGTTGAAAACCATGTACTTCCAGTTTTTGATGATTGTGACGTTTGATATTGATGGAATATGTCAATTCTCCTAAGTCTACTGATAGTGTTTGACATCTGATTGACCAATGTAAAGATGTTCTACGTAGTCATCTAGTTAACTAGTATTTGTTTACTTATACTTACGCTTATTTTAGCAGCATAACGTTAATAGCTAGATAACTAATATCATTGTTAATTGTGAATGTAAAGCAGGACTTGTTTGAATCTTGTTGACACTGACAGCTGCCTCATTAACAATAATCCATGTAAGTCTGTTTAAAATGTAAAGTTTACTGACAGTTGTGTTATGATAGGTTTCCATTTGTGGTGCTCATACTGTCTCATGATGTTGTTTTAGGTTTATTATGATATACCACTTCCGTGACAACACGTGCATTGTCTTTGTTTTCCTTCTTTCGCGGTGTGCCCATTCTGAATATTATGCTAAGAAGTGCCTTCGCTTTCTCCACTGGAACACCGGAAGAAATTCCTCCAGAAGCTGTGTACATCCGGGTTGAGGTAGTAGGTTGTATGGTTTAGAATCACACCCTGGGAGTTAACTGTACAACCTACTAGCTTTCCTTGGAGTACACTTAAGTCATCAAGCAACACAGATTGATCAACAAAACCTTTTTTTTTTCATTTCCGTTGCCACCTTCTGTGTTTTGGCAGTGCTGTCTCAGATTGTGTAGCTAACAAAAAGGAAGCAGGACTAGTTTCTGATGCATCCATCCATCCATTTTATGAATCCAATTCAGGGTCACGAGGGGTCCGGAGCCCATCCCAGAAGCGACGGGTGGAAGACATTTCTGATATATTTAATTGAAAATATAGACTTGGGTGGTGGGGCTGTTTTCTGGTTTTTGTTGCTTGGATTGGTGCTTTAAAAATTAGTATGTTTTTACGATTACATTCTTAAAACCTTTAACAATGATGCCGTAGTATTCCCAACTTTGCTCTTTCTCCGGCCTCGCTGGCATTGGACTAGAAACTACTGGCTGTGACCTGGTTTGGTGAAGCTGACGGAGCTGTTAGTACCTTTTGCTCGGTGATTGACATAGGACCACGCGACATTTCACTCATCCAGACCTATAGTGCAACAGTTGGCTGCATTGAAGATGTGTTTTCTCTCACTCCTGTTTATCAAGCGAAAAAGATACTCCTCTGGATGCCAAGTATGCCGACAGGTGAAGGTGCCCTGTGGCTGGACCATAAGTGACTGTCTTTAGTTGTGAAGGACCTTGCTGACTGCAGTGGTTTCTTATAGCAGAAATGTTTCTCCCATTGTTACTGTAGCCATTTCCTGAATGCCTGAAGTCTTTCTGCACGTGCAAAAGAAAAACAATCGCCGTTGTGATGAAACGATTTGCATGCAGAGGAATATGTGCGAAAACAAGGTTGCGTCCATTGGGCAGTTGTCATTAATGCATGTTCAGAATTGTGACGGTCTCCTTCCTGTTGCCAGAGAACCCATGGTCACCTCCTCTTGTGAGTTTAACTTGACTCATAGATTTTGATCAAAACCAGCAGTGAAAGTGGAATTTGGCATTGTGGGTAATTCCCGGTGCTGTCCAATCACCTGTGAAAACTGGGTACTGTCGACCCCTCTGTATATCTACGAGAAAGCAAAGGACTTTATAAAACTTTTCTTTTTGAAGGTAATGGTATCCTGTGTTGCATTTTCTGGTAGCACAGCTAAATCAGAAAAATCTTCATATTGTTATGTGATAGGGTTCTATCATCATGGCAGGTTTATTGATAAATTGTGAATGTGTCAATCTGCATGCGTGGCTTGATTTGTCTCTTTAGGTGAATTATTTTTTTTTTTATCGTCATTTCATTTTATTAGCTTTTTAGTATTACTGTAAGTTGCATTCTGTTCCATGTGACAGTTATCTATAAAAATGTTGATGCAGAAATCATTGTATAACGGTTATATAATGATGCATAGTCCTGTACTAAAGTTTTATATTGAAAATGTTTTATTAATGCAGATTTATATATTCAAGTTGTCTTTCTTAATGTGTCTTGAGTCCCAGTGAATGATACTTCCTTAGCTTCTAATGACTAATGGAGATTATCATAATTTTCTGCGTATGGGGTGTATATAAAGCCATAGTAAGATCTACAAAATATACAAATTATAGCTTGTGAAAGTGCTTGTATTTCAGTATAGGGTCCTTGCTGTATGGTTTGGACGTCTGTAGAACATTGGTTTTGGTGCCCCACTCTCCAAGACCACAGCGCTTAAAGTGTCTTTGCAGGATAAACTGGTGAAATCTCTATTTAATACAGGCCAGCCTTGGCAGCAGAGGGTTGGGGGGGGGGGGGGTCTTGGCTGTGTGCCACCACTCGTAAAGCAAGTTCTTACCCCCCACCCCCAAAAAAAAAAAATCAGAGAATGGAAAGCGAGAAGCTGTGGATCTGGTCTGTCACTTGACCAATGGGATGAAGATGTGAAGTCTTTTCTATGTCTCCTCCACTTGGGGAGGGGGGGCTTCAAACAGTGAGGTGGTGTTGGGCGGGGGGGGGTTCAGGCTTTGTGTACTGTAAATGGTTACTGCAGCCAGGAAGCCACGTGTTTCAAGCTTGTCAGTATTCATCCCCCCTATCTCTCTCTCTCTCTCTAAAACGTGTTTATGGAAGGTGACACAGAAACTTGTGAGTGATTTAGGCCTGTTTACACTGGCCAGGACGAAAATGGTGCCGCAACTCTAGTTTCAGTGCCATATATCTAGCTGTTTTTTTTTTTTTGGTAGTTGTCGTCAGGGGGCAGTGCTATTAAAGTGCACCCTTCTCCTCTCTGTTGTCTGAGTGAGTTTGGTTTTTTCACTAGAGACCTTATAAAACCCTCTGGGCTGTATTTCACCAGAACCGAAGTCATCCTTAAAACTCCGGAGAACAACTAATTTTCCAAGGATAAGAAGTATATGCGAACGCTATTGAGGCCCTATCAGTTAGCATTACCCGAAATACACTGCTGTTAATGGCATGAGATTAATGTCCAAGCAGTTAATTCTTTTGGTGTTATTATCATTTTATTCCCTCTCGAACTTTAGTCTCGTTAACAGTTGGCAGTAGTCTCGGGCCTGCTCTCTCATAGGAAGTGCAGTAAATCGCTTTGTTCTGACCTGAACTGACCTCTCTCGGTCCATCTTTTAGAGATCTCACAGTTTCTAATCAACATCTTTTTATATTGCTGATCAACATTTTCCACAAAGTATATTTGTTTCTCCTAGTTAATGGACTGTGCCATATCAGTAAACACATACTATCAAACCAAGTCCCGTTCAGTAAATTAAATGCAAATGACATTAATTACTTGATGTCAAAGTATTCTGTAAGGAACAGCAATTGACCATATCTGGTTTCTTCTATAAAGCTGTGGTTTTATTGTCTGTCAAAACCACTTAAACGTGAAAACGATCAGTTGGGAACAAAGGTGGATGGGGTGGCCAAGCCTTTAGTTCTTAGCAAGGTCGCGAGCCGTGTGCGCGGGCAGTGAAGGGGTTAATCTCAGATTTTATTGTGGAAGTTCAGGGCTGAGCGCAGACCTCCGTCGAAGAAAAGGTGCTCGTGTTTCATAGTTCAAGGGCCGCCTCTACATCTGAAGGTTCAGCAGACAGAGTCAAACCACAGCATTGTTTGAGTTTATTTAAAGAGCCTGTTTTTAAAAAAAAAAAAAAAACCCTCTCTCTGAAGAGATCCCTCCAGATATACCGGAGGGAACGATGAGGGAAATGCTGCTGTTTCAGCATCGCCTTGTCCAGCTGCCGCGACGGCGGAGCTGCGAGTCATTGCTTACAGCTGCGTTTCAATTTATGTGACGGTCGAAAAAATAAATGACTGGATTAGGCCGGAGAGAAGGCGTGCCCCTTTGTGTAGTGTTCTCGAAGGCCTCTGAACGGCACAGGCATAATTATTTTTGCTGTTGCCTTTTCTGGGCGCATCATTATCCAAAGATGGAGGGGGGAGCATGCCTCAATTTTATTAATCTGTGTTAATTTGCCTCCCAGGTATTTATAGAAGAATGTAAAGTAATAATATAATGAAATACTCAGTCTCTATTTTGTGCATGCATGTGGGTAGTTTGTGCAGTGTACAGATCTCTGTGACAGACGCATCACTCTGTCCTGTGCTGCCATCTCAGTTTTTCACGTCCGTCGCCGATGCGGCAAATAAGCAAAAAATGTTCTGAATGCAAAAAGTCGCCCACTTTCCTGCTCGAGTACCCCAGTGGTGACTGTGTCTGCCCGCACATGGAAATACCAAACGGCCAGCATTGTCCTAAATACCATAATGGACGTCCAGCTGTGAAAAGAAATTGTTTTGGTATTTGACACGAATGTGTCAATGCAGATCGTAAATCGAGTACAGGGCCACTCTGATGGCATTACCTTTATCGTGTCACTTTCTCAGTAAAGTTGCCCTGCTTTTTATTGCGTATATTCTTACATCTGTAGTTAAACATTTCAGCTGACAATTGCATGTTTTTAAGAGAATGTTCATAACAGAATCAAACTCATAGTTTTGCGTGAATTGCATAATGTTGATCCCATTAGTCTCTGCTTCAAATGGCTATCACATGGCTTATTTTATTTTACTTTTTATTTTTTTTGCTTGTTTGTTTGTTTGTTGTTCAGAAAATTGTTTACTGCCTGGCCTGGGCTCTGCTGTTTGCCATTTCTCCCTCTTGCCAGCTCCAGTTCCGTTTGAAAAGTGACTGGTATATCTGGGGTCTTGGAGGGGGGCACCTTAGCCGCAGATGAGTGTATCACATACACATGCTGCATATACACACACTTACATGCATGTACATGTATGTATGTATGTATGTATGAATTTATCTGTCACATGGAAGGACAGCAGTGCCATTGATCTGTCTGGAGCTGGTCCTCTCCTTGCTGTGTCAGGTACTTTCTCCAATCGATGCATCCGTGCCCTTTGACCCAGGTGGAGAAATCAATGTCATTGATTGGAGTGGGGGGTGGAACAGGACCCTGGGAGAGGGCTTCCATCTCACATGACACAGGGCAAGTTTTCAGTGTCCCTCACACATTGCTCCAGTGCAGGACAAGAGCTTCCAGTTCAGGCGGGAGCTTTGGGTCCTGCGTGTGCAAACAGCCAGGAAGCCACATTCTGATTCGCTGCAGAGTGAGCCCACGGGTGCAGCGCGTACTGCGATCAGCTTAGGCTGGTGCTCGAAGCGGATTGGTCAACTATTAAATCGGTTCCCTGGCGTAGGATAGGACTAGTGTTTTATTTAAGGATGATGTCATCGTTTCCAGGTCCCCTCGCTTTGAAAGAGTCGGGCTATGGAAGAGGAGCTAGCTTATTTCAGGGGTTCAGAGCATGAGGTTCTAGTTGTTTTGCTTCAGGCATGGATATGCACGATTTGTCCAGCCGGTTCTATATACGAGCAGTGAAAAGCCCCCCCCCCCCCATTCTGCTGCAGATGGGAGGGGCTATGCTGCAAGAGGCACGCTCCTTGCTCGCTTTTAGGGGACACGGCGCGAGCAAAGAGTCCGACGCACCTTCCACGGTGACGGATGACAACACGTGGCACGCGGGTGTAACAGGCAGCCGCTCGTCGCGAGTGATATTTTCGTCGCGGTGAGATGACATGTCGGGAAGGGCAGACTGATGACTAAATGCATGCATGCCTGGGGTAGGTCCTCATCTGCAGAAAAAGGGGGACAGTGTCACCTTTCTAAGAAAGTTGACTGTCTGCAATCAGCCACACACACACAAAACTCAGACGATTTTAGAGCCGTGATCCAAACACCCAACATTATACACTTGTCTGAAATAACGCGCCTCTTAGGTTACTTGTTCTGATTTATAAATAAATGTAAGAATCTGGATTAAAAAAAGACAGAATTAAATTAACAGGTGTGCCACCCTGCCTGAACTGACATCTAAAAATATTTTTACAGTGATAAATATTTAAGTTAAATGTGATAACACGGGATATTTCAGATACATAATTAAAGAGACAGCGGATTAGAGAAATAGGCCGTAATAAAAACGTTTTCATTGAGAGCCGTGCGTGGGCTAGCATTCTGTGGCTAAAGATCCATGCCACGGACGTGTCTGGCGAGCTTGTGGACGTTTGGGGGAGGGTGGTAGGCGAGGTGGGGGTGTTCTGTCTGTTCCAGACACCCTGACAGCAGTAATAGAGTTGATTGATTATGGCCACTAGTTTACAGCCCATATTGATTTCATTTGCCCTGACACTTCCCGCTCCCCCCACCCCTCCACCCGCTGTAGCCTTGTCCAAGTCCAAGAGATACTGGACTTGAACCTGGTTACCGCTGACAGACATTTGCATACAGCTGTAAAATCCTTCTCATCACCCCCCCCCCCGCCCCCCCGCCCCCCCCCCCTCTCCCCCTTGCCGTCTTCTGCTCGCCGCTCCATCGGCCGCACGCCGCGCCGCCTCACTGGCCCTCGTCGTGG
>JAODKM010000094.1:2019242-2043614 GCA_026780845.1 Petrocephalus sullivani | reverse complement strand
GGCGGGGGGGTGGGGGTGGGGGGTGGCGCCGCCCCCCGCCGCGCCCCCCCCCCCCCCCCCCCCCAACGACTCCCCTGCCGCCGCCTTTGATTCATCAGCCAGTCCGATTTCCCACAAAACTGGACGAGGAGCATTGAGCCCACAGCTACCGGGGGTGGTGGGGGCGGGATGGGGTGGGGGGGTTTTAAAAAGACAGTGCATCCGTATTTCCGATAACACCGAGTCGGGTGGCTTCATACCCCCGCCCCCAACCCCTTTGCTCCACTCCTCACAACCCCCCCCCACGCACTGCTCACACCATCCCCTCCCCTGACGAGTCGAAGTCCACTGGAGGTCACGGAGAAGGTGGCAGCGGTGGTCACGGGGGTGGGGGGGTTCATGGATCTGTCTGGGCGGTGATGGGAGTGGTGGCCTGATGGTCCGTTCACGGTGCAGGACGGAGGTCCGCTTTCTTCGGCAGGAATAAAAGGTGGCGACCGCGGCTCCTTAAAACTACCGGCACTCTTTTTTTTTTCTCGTTTTTTTCTTTTCTCCCTCATCGCCGGCTCCTGCCGCCGGTCAGGAGGAGCTCGTCCACAGCGAGCTGCAGATAAAGCCCGGCTTGCCGCTCCGGAGCCGGCTGCTCTCCCCCCCTGGCAGCCGCCCCTGCTGCAGCAATGACAACTTATTTTTCTCGCTGTGTGGAGCATGCCACTGTCTGGGTGGGGGATTGGATGGGGGGGGGTGGGCGGCCGTACGATGCTCTAAGATTAAAGCTACAGTAGAGACAGTGCCGCTATGTTGTGTGTATGCGTGTGTGTTTTTATTTAATTTTATATTTTTTTGCCCTCTGAAGTTACCGGCTTACCGTCGGGTTTCTGGCTGCAGAAACTGCCGGGAGGGACGGACGTGGCGTCTCCAGGTTCACTTTATAACTTTCTTTTTACAATTGTTATAGCCATTCAGATGATGATCGAGATAATGCGGGGGTTTGGGGGTGAGTGGGTGGGCTGGGAGGAGGGTGTGGGGGGGTTGACATCGGCACCCTCGCGACAGCACCCAGTAACCCCGCCGTTTGAAGTGTGCAGACAGAGGCCGGCGACTTCAGCGGTCAGCGCGTCCCACGGGGATGGGTGTTGGGAGGAGGGGTCGGCGTGAGAGACGTGGACTGATGACCTGCAGTCGCTCTGAGGACAAAGAGGAAGGACTGTCCGTCTGGCTGGGGGGGGGGCTTTCCTCCGCGAATACAAAGGCTAGTTAGCGCAGAGCGGGAGGTACGCGAGGGCTCCTCGATTCCTGCCCCTGCCGAATGGAGAAATAAAAATCAGAAAATCTGTAATGAGCTCGCCGCTTCCTCCCAGCTCCATTCCGCCCCTCCCGGTCTCTCGTCCACTCTTTTTCTCTCTCTCAGTTTGTTTCACGAAAGGGCTGCGCGCGTGTGTGTGTGTGTGTGTGTGTGTGTGTGTGTGTGTGTTTACGTGTGCGCGCGTGTTCGCTGTTAGCTTTACCGTCTTACGGTGAGCTGCCCGCATGCCAGGGATAAACCGTTCGTCGAAAAAAGGGGCAGACATGTTTATCGTTTTTTTTTTTCCCCTCTCTCTCTCTCTTTCTGCAGAGGGGCAAGCGACACAAGACAGACCCAGACCCATGGCGTGGCCCGATCCGCCAGGCAGCGCCGGACGCTGGGCCGAGCGGTCTCATCGCGGGCGCGGAGGTTTGGCCGGGGGAGCAGGGGCTCCTGGCCGCGGCGGAGGGACGGGGGGCGCCACTCGCCTCGCGGGGACGGTGCTGGCGTGCCTGGCCGACACCGCGGTGCTCCTCCTGTTCCCTGAGACCCTAACTCGTGAGCTCTGTGAACCAAAAATCACGGGTTAGGCTCTTGGGACTCGGGCGGAGGGCACGGGCGTCTCTGGACATCGGCCATCTTTCGAGGGTGGAGCTGACACTGGGGTTTGCGGCGACGGCGAGGGAGACAAAGAGCGAGGCTGCGGAGCAGGCGAGGAGGGAGAGCTCGCGATGGCGCTCAACTTTCTGAAGCTCCTAGCCTGCCTGCTAACGTCTTCAGATCAGACTCTGATATATCTCCTCATGCATCTGTGCATTTGAAAATCTGGGAACATGAGGCATCTAAAGACAAAAGCAGGAACAGAGTGCAATTCCTGTACTGCTTCTGCGGCTCATTTCCGACTTCGCCTGTTTAACTGTATTTACAAGCAACCGTACATATGGATGCTGACAATAAAGTAACGTTAATATCCATATTCTGATTGGTGTAGACTCTATAAACTGCTAATGCTATGCAGCCACGCATGCACAGCCAGGGAGAGCATCGCATGCTGCAGCAATGCCGCTTTCATTAACTTATGGATGTGTTTTGCAGCGGTTTTCAAAAAAAGAATAACTAATGCCTTTAAGAAAAGTGAATCATTTGGGGACTTTATAAGCAAATGACGATGCAATTCAGATGTCATGCATTCAAACCCATGCACTGCTAGCCATCTGGCAACGATTAGTTAGCGCTGACAAAATCGGTTTAAGGAATCAAGTTTATTTTATTGCTGTGTAAAATGCTGAAGAATCTGTGTGTGCTCTGCGGGGCGAAGCTACCAGTCTGTTTTCGACAAAGCATTTCGCTACCTCTGCTTTTAATTGGTTTCTGTGAACACCGATAAAGTCAACTTAATGTCTTTTATTAAAAATATGTATAACTAATGTTGAGATTACAAAGCAGCATTCATTGTTCATATTGTTACTTTGGCGAATTTGTACATGATGTGTTTAGAAATCAGCCGCTATCTGCAGTCACTTTTATCTCGAGGATAACGAGGGTAGATTTTGTGAGTAAAGCTCACCTGAAAGAACTAATTTCCGTTGATACACGGCAATCTGTGTACATGTCAGCTGGAAGACAAATGCCTTCGGTATCTGAACCTGAGTTCTGATTGCTGGCAGAGAGAGTGGCCTGTGAGATCCACCAGGGCCCCTGAAACACTGAAAACTCTTCTGGAAAACAAAGCACAATTTCACAGTTTTTACGGTAGATAATTAATTTTGGATAACTTTTTGTCACTATTTTGGTAGTAACACACGCTCACTCCACACTGTGGCAAACTCGGTTAAATGTCTCTCCAACTTACATTCTTCTTGCCGGTGGGAGCGATAATAATGTGCTGTGCCACATCAGTGTGTTGTAGATTTGAACACTACTTCATATGTCAGGTGTCACCATACTCATGTAGAACTCTGTGCCACTCGCTCACAGATCTGAATCTAGACCTCATTTTTGACTAAGCACATAAATACACACAAAAAACCAACATCATATTTTTGGACAAAAGTCTTGTGTTCCTGTGTATATATGTATGGAAAATGATCTGTTATGTAGCTGGCTCCTTTTCATACTCTCATTATGACCTTAACCTGCGAAAAACGCCGCATATTGTTATTGCCTTGACACCTGTAACTTGCATTTAAGCTTCAAAATGGATAAACTTCTTTCACGTTACGTGTGACGTTTACTGTATTCTGCAAGTAACCCTTCTGCAAAGCCATCCTGATGTTGAGACTAATGTTGCATCCTTCACACCCACCAAGATGCCGTATTTGATTTCTTTGTTGAAAAAGTTTTATACCCCCACCATGGACACCTCATCCCCGACGAAATGTACTGTGGGAAATTTATGGTCTTTCACCACCTATGAAATAGATTTTCGCTAAACGCCGTAGAATAAATATTTCTGATATTAAACTGGAATAAACTTTGTTAATATTTGCAATGGAAGCACTGAGCTCGGTATGTTTTATCCGTTCCCTCATCCCTCATAGTTCTTAATTTACTCGCTGGGCATTAACTCGCAAAATATGCTTTTAAATTTTTGTTTTACTTCTAAAATGAACCTTTGGATTCTTGTGTTACAAGCATAAAAAACATTTACAATCAAAGGAGATATTAAAGAAATATAATTGAAATTATTGAGAATTATACTCTTTAAATCCAGTCTGTCTATTCATTCTGTTCTCTTTTCATTTTATTATATATACATAGGTAAAATACATACATATCCCTTCTGGGGTGTGTGTGTGTGTGTGTGTGTGTGTGTGTGTGTAAGTGAATCATATATAATTATTACTATAAAACAAAGCAAAAACTCTCATATGGGCTTGCTGTTACAATGTCCGCTAGCTAGATTACTAATTATCTAATCGTCTGATCTTTTGCCACCTTGAGGAAATCCATCCCACAATGTATAATCTCATTCCAATCCACCCACTACAATTGCGCGTTTGCGTGAATATCTTTCTTCTTTCTTTTTATCCATCTATCCATCCATTCATCTGCACTTGTTTTTTGCTTATTTGCTTGTTTGTTTGTTTTAATTCCCAGTCTAAAGCGTGCCTGATTGGAGATAATCAGACGACGTCTGCAGCGCGAAGCACCCAGCAACAGGGGAAGAGGTGAAGGAGGAGCGGGCGCGCTGCGCGCATACCAAGCAGCCAGGCGCGGCGCAGCTGGCCCATATGTATATATATTCCCAGTGACTATATTAGTCCGCCGCTGGGGCTGATCTAGCCAGACGCCGGGCGGGTGCCGGATCCCTGCAGCCCGCCCCGCGCCTCCCGTATTTTCAGCCTGTGACCAGTTCTCTTAAAGCGTCCTCCAGCTCCAAATGAAACGTCATCGGCCGCATTTCTCTGTCTATATGCTGCTATTCCCTGGATTTTGCATTTTTTTGCCTCAACTTGAGAATTTAAACAAAGATTTACATTTTATACATCTGTAATATGTAATGCACGAAGTGAAGGAGAGTCGAGGCTCTCTAAAATGCGGTCAGTTCAGAGTGTTTAATATTCGCATTGTTCTGTCAATACCAGTACTGTAAGTGCATTTACACAGTCAGACTGCCATTAATCCTTCAGACAGCGTCTGGCTCTGCTTTTCCCATCCCAGAGGCATTAGGTCTCTATGGCTGTCGCGATTCCGTGCAGGTTTTTAAACTCTAACACCAGCAGTCTGATATCAGTGACGGCCGCTGGCGTCCTGCTCCCTCTGGAAACGACACTCCGCAAAGAGCTTCATCTGATGGGCGCAGAAAAGACGCGCTAAACTAACAACAAAAGACATCGGATTTCCTTAAATTGCCTTTTATTTCTTCTGTCGTTTTCTGACATGGCTGTCTACAGAAATTAGCAGAACTTTACATTTAAATTCTGGTCAGATCCTGGAAAGAATCAAAGCAAATTGTATGTATCTGAGCTGCCTTGCTGGTTAATCAGACCCAGGGATCCGCTGGATTATGGGTGGGATTTAAAAACAAATCTATGGTTCTTTTTAATTGATATCAGGATTTAGAATTTGTACATTGAAACTCGCCCATATTGTCTAATACAGACGAAACCACGAATATTGTAATAACTACATTCAGCTGTTAACCAGCAGTTCCTCGTTATTTCAAGGGATATTTATAGATTTCCTGATATGAATTATGTCTGGAAACAAAAGTGGAGGGCCTGTCTTGAAAAGTGTGTGCATTTAATTTGTTACACCTGTTTAATTAAAATGATTTATATATTTAAACATGCCAAATCAATGTTATTTTTACAACTACTCACGTACTACATAAAATGTAATTCATCAGTTCCCAAAGAACTCGCCATTTTTTTGGTTCATCCCAAATAAGTTAATTTGATAGTAATTAATTCGTCTTAAGGGCTGTGTTCGAGTCATTACAGGGTCCTTCTCGGTGAATTCAGTGATGATTAAATACGCTGAGCTGTCAGCTCGGCGGATGTGAGATTGTCACGTTTCCGCGTTTGGTTGCGCATAAATGTATGCTGGAGTCCCGGGGGGAACAAGCCCCTGTTTAGGACGTAAAACGCCGGCAAGAGGAGGCGATGCGGAGACTCGCTGCTGCGCACAGCTGGCACGGTGGCTATTTAAAGGCATATATACTGCAGTTAAAACTTTTCCCTTAAGAACATCATTATAATAACTGGATGCCTATAATGCTATCTTTTGGGTTGTAACCTGTCAGAAGGTAAAGGTGATAGAAACCGGTTATGACAGTTAGTAGTTTTGATTGATCTGCAGGAGAAGAATAGAGGGCTGTTTTGCGGTCAATTAAAGCGTTGTCAAGGTTTGCTTTTAAGCTGCAATAGAACCCTGAAATTAAAGTTCTAACTTTTCTGATGGACAGTTTCCTCTTTTTAATTGGCCGCTCCGTGGCTGAAGTTGAACCGTGTCCTAATTTCTCTGTGAAATAAAAAGAAATTGCCGTTGCAAGATTCCCAATATGCTGTTACTTGCTTCCTGTGAAGCGTGTCTCTCCGAGTGCCCCTGACCTCCTGGGACAGGGCTAGGCGGGGGGCTCACGGGCAGACACGGCTCTGCTTCCCACCTTACACGGCGTGCTGTTTGACATCTTCACCATCCTGGGAAGTAAGTGGAGTGTACAGAAGAACAGAAGTAAAAGGGCAGGGTACAAGGCAGCCCGTTTGACAGCACGAGGGGCCGACGTTGGGGGAGATGGCCGGCGGGGCTCCCAGCGCTCGGCACAGCCGCCTGATTTCAAGGTGCGCGGTGCGTGACAGCTTCTCCACGCACCCTGGGTAAACCAGGCAGGTGCGATTTCCCTTCTTGCGAATAAATTCGACACGTTTGCTCCTCTGTAATGCAGCACTTGTTGTTTATGCATCATTAGCCGATGCACGGAGTGAAATGTAATTGTGTTGAATAGGGGACTCGTCATCGGAGCGGGTAACCATGCCTACGGACATGGCACGGGGGGTGCAAAGTGGCGCACAGGTGAGTATGGAGCGGCGCTGTCCTGCAGCCGGCGCCGCGCTAATGATTTATGCGCGCTGACATAACAGCGGGGACGATCGAGGCCGCGCCGGCAATCCCCACCACGCAGCCCGGCCGGAGCTGTAACGGCGAGCCGCCGTGCGGCGTCCACCTGGGCCTCGGAGAAGCCCTTATCGGGGAAGATAAGAGAGCGGCGGGGATTACAGATCGCATGGCTGGGCCGGGCTGGGGGGCTGCGCGCTACGAGCGAGGCCTGACGTCTGCTTTTTCCAGACACTGCGGCAGGAAGCCAGACAGTCACCTGAGCGCTACTGCGCCCGTTATTTCATTATCGCCAGGCAGCTCCTGCTCCGCCTGACCCCCCCCCCCCCATAATGATTAAAGGGCTTTAATACTGATGGAGGAATGAAAAACCGATGAGCTGCCCTCCGTGTCGTGATTTCTTGGGGAAGAAAAAAAGACTCCGGCTAATCCAAGCCGCGGTGAGATTAAAATGAGATCAGATGTATTTATTAGTTTGGAGGGTTGCTCTCCACCCAGGAAAGGCGTGGCGACGCCCGAACACCTAGGAATTTATCGATACCTGGCTTTACTGTAGGGTGAGCAGTAACTTTGCAGTGTCATGCAAAACACTTCTGGCCAAGGAGCAAAAAGTAACTTTTTTGCAGTTTGGCAAAATAATTTCAAATGCGGAGCTATAAAAGGATAACATATGAATGTATAAAATATTATTTTTAACCATTTCTTGGTTAAAAAACATCATGAATTTTAATTTATCATTACAACAGCTTGTCAGTTTTTCTCTTTTTTAAAAGAGTGCGTGTACTTAAGTAAAAACGTCTAACGCGTATTAGATTTTCGTTTAATTACCGCCTCATAGATTAACGCCTGCAGTACACAGTAAATGGAAGACTGGGGGTTTCTGCATGGAGATGGTGGTGAAACTCAAATGTGACGCAAGCTGCATTTTGTGAAAAAGTAATAAAGAAATTAACTGGAATTAACTTTAGGAGGACAGTAGCATGTCACCGAAAAGCAGAGAAATACTTCCTGCTGTTCTTTAGTATAATTATAATACTGTTTAATATTTCTATTAACAATGTGAAAAATAGTATTTTCTGTGTCTGTGTTCAGTGTATTGCCGGTAGTTCGACAGTATACCTAATCACTAAATGGGCTAAATGAAATAACATTCCGTTGTTGGACAGACACACAGGCAGTGGCTGACAAATTAGGGTAATTTACCTCCACTTTCATAGATAGCTACATAGCTAAGTTAGGTTTATGTCATTTTAGGGATGTACTATAGTTACAAGTTGTATTATTACAATTAGTTTTTTCTGGTTTAATCGAATTTCCCTGTTGTTGAGACTAAGTGTTTAGCTTTTATATGAAATGAATACCTGCCGCAATATCACATGCCACAAACTGTGGTGGGGCATCAGACATTCACAGTAAAATTATTTTTAAGAAATAAAAAAAAACATGATAAATATGTCATGGTCTCCATAAGCGTAATTAATTGCGAGAAAAGAATTTAGATTTTCGATGAATATAATTAAAACTTTACTGATTGTAAATATTTAGAATATCTGAGAAAGCTGTGAAATTATGCTAGAATGGTGAAATATTGCCAAACTGCTGGCGAAGGGCAGCAGTGAGTTTTCAGGGAGTGTTACAGGTGTCGGTATCTTGTTTCCGTATTTAATGACTTAAAGATGTGCTAACAATTTAAATGTGTTTCTCTTGGTCTAAATGGAGCAGTTTTACTTTTCGTTGTGATTGCTGTCAAAGGCAAGAAGAGCATCGGGCAATTTTTGCATGTTTGCAGCTAGCTGGGGGAATATTCTGTTTCTGTGTCTCCCATCCAAGCGTAATGTTTATCTGCAGATTTTACCTGAAAGCAAACTAAGCCGCATCACGGAAGGGTCTCGCCCATCATCTTCAGCGGTAATGTCAGACTGATCTAAGATCTGAATAACAAATAGGTTGGTCGTGGCTGTTTCCTCGCTGTATGATCGCCCCCCCCATTCGTCGTCTTGCTTCGCTGCTGGAGTTATTGCCCCCCCCTCCCCACCCCGCGCAGTCAGCAGCGCCGCTCTGGACTCGTTGTCAGGGCAACAGCGTAGTTGCCAGCTGGTTGTGCTGCGGCACTGGAGCCGCGACCGGCTTTTGCTTTAGTGGATAATTAGGACCCGTCTCGCAGGTTAGTTTTTTTCCGGGGACTGAAGTTTGGGCATGACCCGTGGGCGACTCCTCTTTACCGCCAGTGGTGAAATCCGTTAACCCGTTCAAGTCCTCCAGTCACAAGGTCTGCAGAGTCCGTAGGGCGGAGATGATGGGGTTTTGGATATTTTGTTGGAACACAAATCCACACGCAAATGGGTTCTCTCGCAGGCCACCTACAGTCTGCTCTGGGCAGGTCTGTAGTTGCATGGGAGCCGAAGATGAAAAGGCAGAAGTGGGCCAGTTTCTTTTGAGAAATTTCTAGAAACCCACACGGCGCCCCCAAGCCCTTGAAGATATATATTTGTTTTCATTGGTTCCCATTTAGTTCCCTACTTAACTTCTTTGAACTTCTTCCAGGCTTGCCTCCATTGCAGCAGTTGCCGTGTTATGATAATATTTCCTGTGCATCCCGTACTTAACACAAAAATTCACCATTAAGAGGCAGTATCACCTCGAAATTTATGCAGGTGTCAAACAAAATCCTACCTGATTAACATTCTACTTGAGTCTGAAACTATGGAGTAGCTGGAGTTTCTCGGGGTCACTTTGTTAACACACCACAGCAATGATGCAATCCGTCATGCCGGGAACATGACTGCATCTCTCACGTATGTATTCCTAATATTATCCAATAAAGCTCTTATAAATCAAACAAAAGGCACTCTTTGCTCATAATAAAGGCAATATCATTGGGGCTTGGCCCTCTAAGAGATGAGCAAACATTACATCTCAGATACTAATAATATTGGACCTGTATCTGTTTTCTCATATGCGATGCATAATCGGTATTGTTTCTCATATTAATTCTGTACCGTTCGGCTTGGGGATGGAATGGCAGGGTGCCTGAAACCTGCAGCAGGGTTCGAGGGCCACAGGAATGCCCTAAAACGAATCCCGTGGGCCTGTTTGACGGCTTGGGCCATGGTCTGACCTCGCCGCAGTTAACGTTAAACAACGATATGCATTACTTTTCCCATCCTGGCGCCCTGCCCTCAGAGTCGGTGGTTGAGCCACCCCTCGAAAACCAAAAAAAAAAAGCCCCCCAACCCCCCACACCCACCCCAAACCTCCGTTTCTGCCAGACCAGCGGGGACAATGAATTTTAGCCCCGCTGTGCTGGTTTCCACGTTCAGGCTGCCAAGCATGTGGCAAGAGTGAGGGCGCGGGGCCAAGGAGCAGACGAGGGCTGTCGGGGGATTGGGGCAGGCGGGCGGGTGCGTGGGGGCTGGGAGGACGAGACTCCAGACTCCCCTGAGGGTAAAGCGGAAGAAAGGTGAGGAGCTCCTGACCTTTACTCCCGAGAGTGTTCATGTCTGACACACACATGCACACTAACAAGAACACTCTCCCTGCCCTAACCCAGCTACTCTTCACCTTATAACGGCATAAACATTGCCAAAAGAAGATCTCTTATACAGTATATGATCGGCACATATACCTCTGCTATACCTCTCCTCACTCCAAGAGAAAAAGCATTGGCGAGCATCACACGCACATCATCCATCAGTGTGAGTCAGTCTGCAACCTGGGGTCTTTTTGGAAACTTACCTGACTGTCCCACTTTCAGTCTGAAAGTCAAACCTGCAGAGATGAAGGAGAACTGCTTTTGATATAATAATAGTCTGATAATAGTGATAATAGTCTGATAATAATAATAGTCTAATAGTCTAGCATATCAGAAATTATACTTTTAACTGGTATACTTATGGTACAATGATTTAAAAATCATTATATATATATACACAACCACAAATGAATAATTGTTATGCAATATTTATAATGGAGTTTCAGCATAAGGGATTTATTATGACTATTGCGGGGGTAATTCTACACCTAATGTAATAAATGGTAGCGTGAGGAATAAATGACGTGCATTTTCATTTCCGACGATTTTACACCTCCTGTTCTCAGCCACCAGCGTGCTGCAGGTTTATGGATTTCCGCGACCATGGAGACTTCCGGAACGGGATAAAAATGGATAACCCGAGGTGGGATGTAGCCGTGTGTGCGTTAATAGGAGAAATGGCATGTAGCCCTGGGGGGGGTGGCGTACGGACACACAAAGAGTCCCTCACCTCGCCCGACGCTCGCCACATCACCCGAGTCCTGGTGGCCTCCCAGAGGAGCCATCCATCTCCCTGTCACAACCCCCCCCCCCCCTCAAAACACTGCGGGGAAGGCCAGCAGACAGCATCTGAGCACCAGCTACGGGGGCGGAATCCTAATGTGCCGGCGCAGGCAGGGAACGTGGGCAATGAGAACAAAGCACTTTCCGGGGGACAGCTGAGGTGCTGTCGCCGGGGAGGATGCTGGCGGCGACACCCAGTGCGTATCGTCACCTGGCGACACAGATTCGCCTAACTGGGTTCACAATCGATGCGCCCAGATCACACGCGACTCTTCGCCATATCCCTAATCATTATTTTGACCTTGCTACATTGTGTCGCTGTTTGAAAAGGCCTTATTTGTCCTAGAACTGATTGAGATCTTTTCGCTCCAAAGAGGTTCTCAATATCTATCGAAAAACCCGTTTCGCACCTTAGCCCAAAAGTATGATAAGGGCATTGACGATTCGAGATAAAACGTGGGGTATTAATCTGTCTGATGGGTACCTGTGAGTCTTATGGCTTCCCTGCTGGCAGACACAGATATTCAGAGCTAGAACTGGCGTTCACCAAGTCCGGAGATGATGCGGAGCCTTTGTTGTCCTGTGATGTGGTGTCCCTCCTGGACATTTCTATGCTACTCCAAGCACCCATCTGACATCAGAGGACTGTCAGTGTTGGGTCCTCCTGTCTGTAAGTTTATTTGTATTACTTTTGTAAGTATTTTACCACAGAAAATAGAATCCACCTCCCTCATCCCGTCCTCGATCGAGTCTTTCTCTGTCGTTAAAATAAATCCGGTGCATTTTATTTATAGTGGAAAAGCGATGGTCCCTTGAATGTTCCTTGCATAATTAGGCCAAAATTGCAAAGAGCAGGGTGCAGAAACAGCGGCGCAATTTATCCTGTATATTAGTTGTTCCGTGTGCCTTGAGAGAGGCCCTGAGCTTGAGAAAACTTTGAGTTCATGGCTTAGACACAGAATCCATGCTGTACCAAGGGAAACAGTGAAGCCCCTTTGCTGGCCCCTGTAATTAGGGGCCATCCGGAGGTGGGCTCCTGAAATAGTGCATGTTCACCAAGGCAGAGAGTGATACTCCAACTCCTTAGATCCGTTATGAGTTATGACTGCTCACTCGTGGTCTTCTCTTTGTCTTACGTAAAATGTGCCATTATTTCATCGTGTCGTTTCTGGGTTTGGTATTTCGAATGTAGCTGCAGTTATTGTTTTTCGTTGTGCCATTCAGGTCTTCGATTTTTTTTTTTCACCGGCAGACAGCAGAGGGCCGTGATGAGTCTGAACTTGTGTGCTTCAGATATTCATGATTTGTCTATATGAATTCCCCTTACTGTAAAAATCACGGATGGAATTTTTCAACCTCCTTTAAAAAAAGGGGCAGGGGGGTGGAGGGCAGTAGCCCTGTGACAAGAAACAGAAACGTTCCAAACGGGAAAACAAGTTAATCTCTGAACTCGCACGACCTGTCCGAACCACCGGACCAGGCCCTGGAATCAAAACTGGTTGCACACAAAGGAGACTTTGATTTCTGGGCAGTAAAATAAACACCCCTGCTGTTTCTCCTTATCAAAACTGCTGACGGTTTTCCTGAAGTTTGTTGCCTAAAGGGCTTTCACACATGAAAAACAGCATTTGCACATGGCGGTCGGCCAGCTTCCCACTGCTGCTAATGAAAAAAAAGACAAAATAAACAGCTGCTATGGAGACATTTATATTTAAGACATATTTGTATACAACAACACCAAGGATTTTCCCCATATAATTGGGCTTGGTCCCTCTGAGGTCTGCGCACTTTTAGCCTCAAGGTCCCAGAAGTCTGTGGGAGTTCCTGTAGTCCACTGTGTGTACCAGCCAGGAGAGCAATGAGTTATATATTTTGGCCTTTTTGAGTTCTAAGCTCTGTGAGTTTACGGCCTCCAGGTCCCAGAATGCTGTGGGAGTTCCTGTAGTCCCTTGTGTTCCTAAATCACATGACCACCGATTCGTTCATACTACTTCCGTGGATTTGCCGTGTATAAAAACTGAACCCTCTGTCTCAAAACGAAAGGGAAAGGGGGGGCCTTCGGTAGTGTTTAGAATTTCAGAATTAGAATTTCAGAATTAGAATTTCAGCTGGGACTTTAGTTGTAATCCTATTGGATTTGTTTTCAGGTCATATGATTTGAGGCCCACATGACTTTGGTCTGGCAGAGAATTCAAGTTTACAGAATTTCCTGACTCAATTCTTAGTTCATTCATAGAAGACAAGCGTGTCATATTCTGCATCTCGTCTCATATATTTCTCTAAAAACCAACATCTTTCATTGGTATTACCCCAGGAATCAGAATCTGATGGCTGACATTTTATTTGGTGATCACCCACCCTACAAGACCTTTTGTGTTATAACGTCACCATATTTTTCATCTTGAGAAATTTCCATCTGTACACCTGCAGCTTCTTGGCGCACAGCTATAGTCTGATCAAGTCCTTCATAGCATAGAGGCCAGCCTGGTTCTTGAGCACAATATAGAGAAGGGCCATCACTGACTCAATGAAGGCTTGATTAAAGATCTATTGATTTAAGCACACCTTCACCACAGTGGACCTTGAATCCCAAGGCCGTTGAGATGATTTATTGATTTCTTTTCTACTTTAGCTGGGAGAAGGAGCATAGCAAGTACTTCCTAAGGATTGCTAACTCCCGACGTGTCCTCAGACCCCAGCAATGGGGCAGCTTGCCACCTTGGACTCGTATCCTTACCTGAAATTTTCACCTGCGCAGCCTCAATACTGTTTCCTGCTTGTGCCATCAGTTGGGGAATAGATCCAACAACCATGAACGTCACTGGAATTCGGTTAGAGGGTGTAACTGCACCAAGCTCTTGACATAAGTCAATACCTCATTTAGGAAAAAAAGCAACCACATTTAAAATGATGTTTTTAATGACTTTTCTATAATTGTTGCCCTACAACTTATGTAACTGAGTCAAATAATAATGACGGAAAAACATTTCATTTCTCAGTATGCTTCACATACATACTACAATAGCTGCAATTGATGAACTATGTGAATTCAAATGGCACAATTCGTCATTACGATGTCGTTGCAGCAACTTTTTAATTACTCATTGCTTGCAGCGATATTGTTTGTTTATACAGATAGGCAATTACCGTGCAATTAGATAAGTTACTACAGGGAAATGATATAAATGATATTTGGTGCACAGTGCCGGCGATGTAGATTTAACACTGAGAGTGTTTGTTTGAGTCCTTGAATTAACACTGGCAATTTTACTCTGCCTTATTGCCTACATTAACATGGCCCATTGTTTAGTGGCTTAATGTTATACCACGTAAGCAGCAGCTGGCACCTTATTAAAACATCACCAGTTTACCTTTGGCGTCACGGCAGCCTTCGTCCGGAGTCTGCGAATCCGGTGCTGTTCCGAGTCCGAGTCGCCTGAGACTTTTCTGCTTGGCGCTCCGGTCTTTGTTTGGGTTGCTATGGTAGCCCAGCGTTCAGCTTGGCCTCGGCCAGAGGCAGGAGGAGCGGGTGACGTGGTAAGGGTCCACCAGAGGAGGAGCTAATGAGCGCACCCCCACCAACCCCAGAGACACTCCAGTCAAGTCAATGCAGGAACCGGACCACCAGACACCTGATGGACGAGGCCGCTGGGACCTGGCTAATCCAAAGGACACGCCACAAAGCGGCCCCCTTCCAAAGGTCTCGTGGATCAATGCGGTCGAGCTTAAAACAAATACACGGACACCCGCCGGCCCTTCAGGGCGAAGGGTCCCTTCCCTGACAGGAAGAAGGAGATAGATCCTGAGAACAAGGCAGGTAGAAACCCAGGGACGCTGAGTAATCACTGTTCTTGAAAGTTTTGTCGGTTCAAATGCAATTTGGTGCTTAGAGCAGCTGTCTGAAGGATGCAGTCGGAGGTGGGTGTGAAACCGAAGATGCTTTAGTGCCTTAACTGCATTCTGGTCGGGCACAATTAGAAATTTCATTAAAGTTCATTATTTTTTGAAATCCCCATAACTGTGTGCAAGCCCGGCTAAGTCTGTCTCATGTATAACCATGAACAAAACCACAGAGCTTATCTCGACAGGCCATGCTTGTGCACCTCATGCCAGAACGTGCTGGAGATGGTTTAAGGTGAAAGGAAGCACAGCTGGTCCAATCACAGGAGACTCTCCTGCATGGCCTCCTATGGCAGCCAGTGACGTCAGCCTGGTGCGTTCCTTTGCTTCCTAATGTATACATAATTTGGTTATGGCTACAGTACCAAACATCTTATTCTTATGTTGGCTGCATATCAGTGGGAAGGGAAGGTTAAAAGCGCGTAATGTCCAGGGGAGGTTAGTGATGTCCACTGAAGACAAATCATTTACGTCTGTACCACATGCTTTTATGGGCAAGGAAAGCGAACCCAACTTTTCATGACTGATATCTACAGTTCATCTGTGTGTCTGTGTTCCACAGGAAAATCTATTGCTCTAAGCTGTTTTTTTATATATTTCCAAGGGGAAACACAGGATTTGTCATTTTTAATTGAGGAAGATTTTTTGTTTCTAATTATTGCTCTAAAATTGCTATTGTTGAGTTATAAAGTCTCAGTGATGAGGTATCAGTGTGATTCATGATAAACGGTGGAGACATATCCCAGGTCATGGAAGGAAGTAAGATAGGACAATAACTTGATTATGTATATGCAGTAACATACCAAGATTGTTAAACTGAGATTCCTGAGAAATTCCCCAGAAATTGATTTTTTTAGATCCAGCTGAAGCTTCAGTAAAGGAGAAAATCTGAGCAATCTGTGTGGCATCATGACGGATATGACAGAGATCTTACTGCAGCTGACCCTTTCCTCTGGATCTTCAGATGAAAATTTACATCTGTAGAAAACACGGCTCTTAATAATTCATAAATACTTTTACTTTCACAGGCAGTTTTCCAATAAACAGAAAGAAACACTGAACCCTGAAGGCAGAACAGAATATACCCCATGCAGACAGAGCTGCTGCAATTCAGATTCTGATTCACAGCTGTCGAAGCCACAGCGTAGAACGCTCACAAGTGCTCTGCTTTTTCATTTTAAAAATGTTTGGCTTCACATGCTTCCGAGTCTCTAAGATAAATGTCTCATCCACAAATGTCTTGGTCAAAAGGATCAGTATTCTCTCACCTTGATCCTGAGCATTTTGGACACCCAGGTGAAATTTTCATTTCTGTAACACATATTACACTTGCTGATTTAGCACTGCTGATGGCAATTTCTTTTCTGCATAGTACGAGGTCTGAAAAACTTTTCCCATTGACAGTAAAGACTCATATATAATCCCTCTGGCAAGCGCACTTTATGGGAACACCCTGATGGGTTGTTTGTGAAGCTTCAGCATGGAGGGATCCCTTTTCAGCTGGAGGAATCCCTTTGGGGGAATAATATTCCTTAGAATCATGTAGAGCCAACCATAAATCAAGGGGAGGTTGTTTCTTTATCTAGTATTGTTACCGTATTGTTAGTGTTTTAATGTCAGGAAATGCCCCCCCCCAGATCTTACGCAAATGGGCCGAGAAGAATGCGGTAAAGTTGCACAAGCCAGCAAAAATAGTTATTGGTAATGGTTATTAGGTGTTTTTTTTTCAATATGTTACAATAAATATCACAAGATGAATAAAATCGTATTTTAAAAGTGCATCACTTTATTATGGGACAGTGTGCTTTGGCAAAAGTGGAAAAGCGTATACAGTACATATCTCCCGACACCAAATTTGCCCCAGATGAATGTATGTGTTCTGCACAATTGAACAATTGAATTTATGTTAACGTGATGTCAACATGGTGAATTAGCCAGATCTTCTTCAAACAGCATTCTTTTGCCCGTGTTTTTTGTAATGCTGTCTGTGGCATTCAAGTCATACCAAGAGATGCTTCAAAGAGCTCAGGATGCATGACACAGGATTTGTGTATAGTCTTTATTAAGTCGTTAGAGAAATTTACTGCATGGGATTACAGATTTGTGACAAACTTCCAAAAAGGTGTCAGAGGCTAATATGGCAGCGGTGTGTAACAAATCAGTTGGATTTTCATCCAGACCCACCTCAGTTTCAGTCTTTGAGTTTAATGCCTCGCCATAAATATGAGCGTAGCTCAGCTTTGTTATATGGCTTCCATTCATGGTTTATGAGGTCTTGTCTCTCTCTACCCACCTCAAGGCAAAACTTAACCAGTAACTGGTTTGTACTGTTAATTTTTATTGTGATAATAAAGGTGGAAAAAAGACTCAGAAATCCAGCTGAAATGAGCAGACCTTCTAAGAGCCTCAGACATCAAATAGTCTATAATGTGACACTAGGTCTCCCAGTAGATAAACATATCCAGGTCCTTTACAGGCCTCATCACCTGTGTTGCCTGGGATAGGTTCCAGGCCCCCTGCAACACTAATCAAGATATTACATGGATGGATGGATGGAAATCCATCTTACCATCACTGCTTATCCAAATCAGGGTCACGGTGACCATTTAAAAGTTTACTAAAATTTAATTGGTGGACAGCTGAACTGGTCCATTTGGACAGGTTCGCTACAAAACTGTAGTAATACTTTTCCTGCGGTTCAGCCATCAGGGGATCTATATAATGTCGACCAATTAATACAAATTGAGACCGACTGATGAAGTCTATTGATTTCAACTAGAGTATCCAGCCAAGCAGTCCAAGAACACTTTCAGTGAACTCACAAGTGCTCAACGTGACCTGAAAGAAAAGATTTGTTAATTCTTTCTGGTTAGCTGTGATTCTGATTGTTTATAAGAATTTGCATGAAATTTTAATTAAACTAGCCATGTGAAAAAGTCACAAGCTTATTTGTCTTTGGCTTCATATTGTAACAAAGTTTTAAAAAGAGTTTATCTTTCTTCCAATTAAATGATATCACTCTGTATAGTTAAATGTTACCATATTTAAAACAAAATGGCCACCATACACCATTGTCACACAGAGAGAATTACATTGTTAGCAATATTCCCTCAGTGCCCATTAGAACGATTCTCTGCAACCCATTTGCATGATATCGCAGAGAGTAATTTTCCATTATCACTGGTCATAATCACCTGAGTCGGCAAAACTAAGGGCCCCAGGCAAGCAAATAGAATGGGCTTCGATATCTTAATTTTAAGCCAACTGACAGTGACTGACAGGCATCAGGAGATGATCGCCAAGCAGTGAGGACGTTTTGCAAGCGAGGCACGTTCTGCAGGGATGTGATCAAGCCATAGAAGCCTGGGGCCATAAAAGGCCACCCAGGGTGGAAGTGCAGGCCAAATGGAGTGCATTACTGCCATTGTACAATAAGTCAAACATTAGTATTTCTTTGTTTATATGTGCTAGATAATCACAAATTACACAGAAAGACTTTTTATTACCAGGTTCCATTTATGGTCAGAAAAAGAGATTGGAGATGTAAGGAGTGCAGTCCATCTTGTATGTATTTACTCTTGCTGCTGTATTTGTTTTAACAAGCCTGGTTTTCAAAGGAATGGTATTATATGTGCTGTCGTCTTTTCTGACCTTGAACCACCCTGAAAGTTTTCTCATTTTACTATTTCCCCAGAAAGGAAAGTCCATATACTTTGGAAAGAACTTGATCTCCATCTAGTGTTAATAATTCGATATTGCAGGTACCCCTACAAATTAAAAATGGAGACGAAGAAAAGAACTGGGTAGCGAGGTTGGTTAAGTTTCTGTCTAGCCAGCAATTCCACTTCTTGTTGTTCATAACGGTGGTAATAATTGCAAGTGATAATAATTTATTTCCCCGTGTTTGGCTTCAGCTGTACCTCATGTAAGTTAAAATGTGTTCATACGTCTGATAGCAGTATGGAAAATGACTTTTATGCATTTATTTAGTCCCTATAAAATTTCGTTTTAAATGCAGAATATTAAACATAGAGATTTTAGAAACTTGTCATAGACGAATGTTTGAGTATGAATATGTGGGTATTTCAGGAAAAAAAAATGTTTAAACTAATGGTATTTCTGTTATTTTAACATAGGAATACGTAAAATTAACAAAGATTTATAGATAAAGGCTTTTGCTGCCATCTCGTGGTTAAAAATGATAACGCACGCTTCAAAAGTACGCCATCTACTTTAACTTCAAGGGGAAATGTTTATGTTGGAGAAAATGTTATTTAAAAATATTGTTTATATGAATTAATGTGGTGTTTTTAAATGATTTATTAAGAATCACGACTCGAAACGCAACGGTTTGACTGATACATTTTTGCGGAAAAAAACGGTGACGGTGAAAATTATGGCGCTATATATCGCGGCCACGTTTTACTAATTCGTTCCCTCGTTTCAGCTCAGTCATCGCCACGTTTTATTAATTAGACATATTAATTAGTTCCCGTAACTGTTATCCTTGGGTCAAGAGCTGGACTCCGTACATGCCATTGATAAAACGGAATTCCAATTAACCAATTAAGACAATCATCACAATATATACGCTAGTCTTATTAGCTTCTGGCCATTGTTGAAATGAAAGAAAGAGACAGAGAAAGGAAGTGAGACCTGGCAGGGGCAGGTGACCCTGATTCTGGAGTAACGGTGTCCAGCATATTTTCTATCCCACCTAATGAGCTACTATCTGCTGAGATCAGGAGTGGTTCAGCAGAGACCAGGTAGGATAGGAAACCTGTAGGATACCAAGACGCCAGGATCAGGGTCGCCTACATCTGTCTTGGACATGGATGGGTGCATGAAACCATGAAACGTTTTTCACGTATTACAAGAAACCCTTCTGTTTCCCGTTATAACGTTAGAATGATCATGTTTTACCGTTAAAACGTGGAAAGGATCTCGTTATAACGAGAAATTAGCCAGATTGTATTTTTTTGTCACGGTGGCAGTAATCCGCTGCAGTAGAGCCTACCAAACCGAAAGCGTATTATTATAATATTGTTATTAATTATGATGATGATAGATAACGATGGAAAGAGAATTTTCCTATTGGAAGTGAAAGCAGCGAAAGCACCCTGGCAGATTTATCTGTGGAGTCCAATCCATCCGTCGTGTTAATCCGTGGTGTTGACTGCAGAAAAGAAATGTATGTTGTAAAGTGACAGGAACTTATAGCCAGTGTATGAGGGAATAAATGGAATATAAACGTGAAGCGGTGAGCGCACAAACGGTGGTGCTTTGTGCTAAAACGACTTTGAGGTATCAGCTTCTAATCGGGGGACTTGATTAAAAAGAGGAGGAACGACTGCCTTTAAGTGCTAAAGAGACCGAGCGGCCGAAACGGACGGCGCTGCTTTGCGCGATACTACGTTTAGCCCGAACTCTAACGTTACTTTCTCCAAACAGGTGGAACGGCAGTTTCAGAGTGTGACGATGAATAGATACTGGGGTTATCTGTGAATACAGACTCATCAGTAACTGTGCATTTGGCACTGAAGTTGATAATGCAATAATCCCAGCATTGTGTCACCACGCTAGGATAAGAGATGGCTAGTATGCGCGGCATGGAGGCTGCAGCATCAACCCCGACATGGAGACCAGCTATTACAGACTTCTGCAAAGCGCTAAGCGGGAATCACTCCGATAATGCATACAGGCACAAACCTACAAGGGGCTCTGCATAGATCGCCGTAACAGATACTTTTAATTAAGGGTTAATCAGTCATGAACGTTTTATACCGTTGAGACCGAGATAGGGGTTTTAGTTTTAAACTGTAATGCATTTGACCAGAAGGGTGCAGTATTTAATCACTCAAATGCCCGACATCCCAGCCAGTGCCGAAAACAAACCGTCCATCATTAAAAGAAATACCTTGGTATTTGCACGCACGCGCGCGCGCGCGCGCACACACACACACACACACACACACACACACATATATATATATATATATATCTCAAGTGCAGGGTTGCCAACTATAATCAATCTATATACAATCTATATCGTTCCACTATTAACCTAAAATGAGCTACATCAAAAGCCTTGGGGTAGTTTGCGAACCCCGCAGACTATTTACAGTGTGCAGGCTCGTCACGACTTGAAAATCCCATGCCAGTCAGCTGAATGAAGCTGGCAGCCCTGCAAAAGGCTGGTTTAAAATTTTAAAACGTCATTTTGGTTTTAAGTTTCAATCTTTTCCAAGATTCAGTTCGGTATAAGAGCCCATATGGAGGCTGGGCTCGGCCGATGCTGACCTGCCTTGACCGACCCCTTGTCTTTCTGGATACCATGGTGATGTGCACTGCACTGCAAGCTGTTAACACGCCGCTGAGCCAGACATTCAGCTCCTTAGGAGTTTTGGAGAAGGCGATGCCTAGCACAGGCCTTCTCATCCCTGGCATGTTTATAGTGTTTATAGCGGGGGTGGTGTTAGTCCTCTAATGATCACCGATGAGCCACCACCCTGCCCCCCCAGCAAATTAAATCAGAGCTTCCCCTCAATCCAAATGGTAATACTGCACATGGAATGGATGGGGGGGGGGCTTATCGCGAACCTTCTCCCGCCCCCAGGTGTACTGCCTGGAATGTTTGTTTGTTGCAGGTGGCAGCAATTTCTTCGTCACCAGGGGGGGTGTGTGTGTGTGGCCTTTTTCTAAAGGAAATTCAGGTGATTGATGAGTGGTTGAGAGGAACAGCAGCCCGGCATGGAGCTGATAAAGCGAACAGGACACTTCATCCATAATCCCAAGTGCCCCAGAGCATCCACCAAGGACCGCCTGGACCCAACTGCAGCCCAACGCAGGGACCACTGGCGCTGCAGCCTCCAAAACGCCAGGGAAGAGCGACGGCCTGCATTACCCAGAAATATGCTGTTTGAATTCAGAAGCTGCAAACTCCTCAAGACATCCCCTCAACCCTTGGCTCACAGTCGGACGGTGGACGTCTGCTTAGCAGGGTACACAGATGGACTGCTGAACTTTACTTGAAAACTGAGAATGCCTACAGCATAATTTATAGTTTCCAGGATGTTCATTTGCTTATTCTTTGTCTTGGATCACTTAATTATGGATGAATACATTGTGGAGGGACCTTATTAAAAGCTAGGGTGTAGATTTTGTTTCAACATTGGTATGGACCAAAGCAGCCCAGAACTCCCCACCCCCCTAAACACACTTGGTGCTTCAACAAATCTACACCCTAGATATAAAGTTGTTTCTGTGTGTGCTGTTCATGTCAGGAAACATTAATTCCTCCATTCCCACACCGCTGATATGTAGGTGTTTCAGCGGAAACTCTAGCCTATGGCAGCGGGTTCCTCTCAACCAGGGTGGTGATGGATTTCAATCCAGAATTATGTATGCACCATAAAATTCTAGTATCACAGAGGGGCTCGGACCAATTAACTGCTCAAAAGGGTAGTATGTTTCTGGGTGCCAGGATGGCATATGTTCATGGTAAGATGGAAGATTATTCAATTTCGCACGTGCTATTAGCTGTGGCAGAGATTGTTCTGAACAAGAATGCAATTCTGCTCTAATTGTACTGTCCCATAGAATGATCTGTTCATCTTCTGAACATGTATCCTGATAATGGTTTACGGGGGCGTAGAACTTATCCCAGGCAGCACAGGGCATAAGGGTGCTTTACACTCTTGACAGGTTGTCTATCACAAAGCCCTTATAACACAAGCAATTTAGGCAAGCCAGTTAGCCTATCTGCATGCCTTTGGGCTATGAGAGGAAAGATTGGGAGAAGATGAAAACCCTACACACCAAAAGCAAGGATTCGGACCCCCAGCCCCAGAGACCATAGCGATATCCATTTCGTGTCTTTCAAAAGAGATAAAAAAATAAAGCAAAATCAACAAGAATCTGGCTGCTGTGGGGACCTCACTGTCTTCTACTTACCAGCAGTACTGCTTTTAGAAAAAAAAGAATGCAGATGAAAATTTAAAAGTTCTTTCATCTGAGGTTAATCAGGCTGGGTGGGAGCTCTGGGGGGGGGGGGGAGAGGAGGGCGCCCCCCCTCGCGGGGGGGGGGGGGGGGGCGGGGGGGGGGGGGGGGGGGGCACTGTCTCCCCCGTACTATAAATAGCTATATAAACTAGCTGTCCCTGGCGGGTTGCCTTCCTGCGAGGGCCGTGCATTTCATGTGGAAACATCACACGAGCGAGCGTGTAAGTGCGAGCAAGGGGATGTCTAACAAGCCCCCGCACCCTGTTTGTGTTTGGGGGGGTCCGCTCCCTCGAGGGGGGTGGGGTATTGGGACTGTACGAGTCTTTTCATCCAGGAACTCGTTGTGTGACGCGTACGTGCTTTTTCATCTTGGCCGACGTTTAATGTGTCGGCAGAACAAGAAAAAAAACGGCTTTTATCTGCAGGGACGAATCAGAGGAAAAGCAAAAAAAGGTTACGTTACTCATAAGGTATAGCACAAACCAGATTGGGCGCACCTGTAAGCCACCAGTAAACAAAGTAATACCCTGCCCCCCAGTGGGATAGGTATCGGTCACCATGGCGATGAGCTGGACAGGGCAGAACCGCGGCCTGTATCACTAGGGGGGGCGCGGGCTCGGAAGTCTTACCACGAAAGAGTAGAGCTGGGAGGAGCGGGTGCGGAGCTCGGGTTTGCACTCGCCGACGCACAGCTGCACCGGGCCGGGCTTGCTGTCGGGGTTTGTGGCGTCCATCTCGCACACGATCCTGTCAGGCGGGAGGTGGGAGGTGAGTGACCCATGGGCATCGACCCAAACACCTCGCTGTCACCTCCCAACCATCCGGGGCCATGTGACCCAACAGACAAACAGCCAGTCTTAAAAGGTCTTGGAGAGTAGTAAGGGGAAGACCACTTATGTAAGTCGCTCTGGCTGAGGGCATCTGCCAAATGCTGTACATGTAAATGTGAATGTAAATGGAAGACCAATTGGTTGTGAGGGGGGTGTATCTTGAGGGCTAAGGCTCTTGTGCCATCTTCGGTCTCTGGGGGGGGCTGGGGGTATGATGGGTCTCGCTGGTATTCCCGTGCTGACACAGGGGCTTTTCACTTCTGGCCCCGGAGTCATAGAGATCTCGGTCCTCCGCCGAGAACTGTCTTCTGCAGGCTTTCCGTTTCCGGGCCCGTATTCCGGTGCGGTCGCGGCTCATTTCCGATTTACGCTTTCGGTTGGGTCAGCCGCAATTCAAAAATGGGGGGGGGGGGGGGGCGGCCAAACACAGGTATCCCGAAAAGCCCACAAAACTGCTCTGATTTAATTTTTTCTGTTGGATTTTTTGGGCGCCGTGAGGTTGT